>VXAK01000822.1:49590-115029 GCA_013399435.1 Arenaria interpres
ATCTTGGTATAGCTTAATGCATGTTGTTTATCGCCTTACTGGTCTCACGCTGTTCATCTAGAACTATATTTCGGGAATCTGTTGGGGTTTGGGTTTTCTTCTTAATAACTGTGGTCATTTTTTTCCTTCAGTCAAAGTATCAGAGGAATGAAATTGATTCCAAGTGAGGGGCAACTCAAAGATATTTTCCATTGTAGTTTCACCCAGCTTTTCTATCCTGAATATAAGTGTAACACTTTGCTTTGCTGAGCTTGTCTCATCTATGCTGCAAGGAACAGCATTCACTTTCTTTCTCTAGGCAATCTGTGCCGCTATTTTGACATCTAGGTTATTAAGATTTTATTTGATTATTATAACATGGGTACCAGTAGCATTCAATCACTATGGCAATCTGTTGCTATTATTTACTTCCCCACCTGATACTCAACATCATGATAAAGTCATAAAAGAAGAGTGCATCACCATTTAAGCGTTTCAAGCACTGGATCAAGGACCCTAAATGATGACAGTGAAAAATACAAAACCAGACATTTTGCTATTAGAGACATTCATTTACGCAAAAACAATGCTCTGTGGTCTTAACATTTTCTACTTCAGGCACATTTTCTAGAAATGTTGTGGGGGATTTTCAAATGTTCAATATCAAAAAATATCCCAGCTATTAAAAGTTGATTATTTAGCAGTATTCTCTATGTCTCACATAACTATCTCAGTGACAAGTCTATTTTTTTTGTCCTAGTTATTCCCATAAGTGATGGTGAGGTACAACCAAAAATATTTCTGATGCACCATAACCACAACTGCTTACTAAACTTAGAAGACCATTCAAATGAAATCTATACCAACTCTTTGAAACCTTCAGGGTTTGCATGTTAAAATCTCTGAGCAATCTGATCTAGTTAAAGATGTCCCTGCTTACTGTTGGAGAGTTGCACTAGATGACCTTTAAAGGTCCTTTCCAACCCAACACATACTATGATTCTATGAATTTAACTGCAAAGCTTTCATTGCAGATGATGTAAGATATCACTTGGGATAATTATGAGTTAAGGTTTAATTTTGGAAAATTTTCAAGGTTTAATTTTGGAAAACACAGCAAGTGTTTGAGTCCCATATACATTACTGGGATTTGATATAAAAATGTTTTTAAGGACACACTTGAAATATTTTCATTAATTCATATCATAACATTGGAATTTGATTCAAAGCCAGTCAAGATTCCTTCCAGCATGGTCACTGAAGTTTGAATCAGGACGTTAGACTGTGACTTTTACTGGTGCTAAACTCTTTAGCACAGTAAAAATCATGAAGAAACTCAATACTCAGAGAGGGCTTTATAAATATAAGACGCATTTAAGTTAAACACAGGAACCAGAATCTGAGTCTTTATGGGATGATTACAAACCTAGTGAAGTAATGTATCTAAAGACTAAGCAGTTTTATTTATAAAGTAATTGTCATTTTCAAAGCATCTTAAAACCTCAGTTCATGCTAGGCCTTTGAGTAGTCAGTTTGTGGTATTTACTTAGCCTTATTGCAACAATATCTCCCCTTGCTCCTCCACTAAACCCCTGGTGTTTAGCAGATCCTTTATATTTTACTTAATATTATAAAAGCATTCTATAATATGAGGGTTCAGAATTATTTACTGGAAAATGGCATACACCACATTATGCACTGATCTTAATTATTTTAATGGCACCAATACAAGAAAATAATATTAATATACTACAACTATATATGTTCCAGAATGTTTCTAGGGCAGGTGTAGTTCTGGGTTTTTTGCAAGATAATTTGTGTAAATTTTACAAGTTAGATATGAAAATCACTGATATTCCACCACAACTATTATATGGTTAAGCTACTAACATGTGATAGTCATTTTCGTTGGAATCTATCCAAGTGCCTCTTATAAACAGAGATTACATCTCTTTTCCTAATCCTTTATACTGAAAATCTTCACAGAATTGAAAGGGTGACTGAATTCATGGAGAACATACAGTAGCAAGGTGAACCATAAGATATGTGAGCCACATTTTTACTTGATGAATAGATAGGATTCATGTAATAGAAAATTTAAACTGCTAAAAAAATCCAATAATGTAACCACTGAAGATGATGGAGTTGAAAGCCTGTTCCTTCAATGACATTTAAACTAAAGCTAAGATGATATAAGACTGCATATTTCTCAGGCTAACTTGTGTATTTTAAATTTATGTCATGTGCTGTATTCACAAGAAGTACTAATAAAAATAGAGTAACTGTAAGAAAATCCAAATATAAACTTTTTCTAAAAAATATTAAAAAAAAAAGGAAAATAATTTTTTACTTTAATTACATTGTTCTCAGCAATCATCTTAAATTTCTTCCTTCACAGCTAAAATAAATTAAAACACTATCACCCTCACAGCCTTCTGGTTCAGCCAGCCAGGCTTGAGTGCATTTCTGCCTCTAATTAAGTATGGATAGATAATGTCCTTTGTTCTTTTTCTGATGTGTTTGACACCTGCTGTCTTTGTAATCAGGGAAATGAGTCAGGAAGTTCCAGCAGAGAGGCTTTTAGTCAGAAGCAACACCTGGGTCCCCATCTATACCTTTGCGTCACGTAACACCGTCCTGCACTGACAACACAAGAGACGAAAAGCTGAACAAGTGGTGAGCTTTCAGCTCCGGATATAACATGGACTCAATGGGCTGCTGTTGAAATCAATGGCAAAAATCAAGCCATATGCTAACCCCTTCTTTTGCTAAAGTGATGGAAAAGCTGCCCTTTCCCCACCACCACCCCCATTTATTTCAGGACTATTTATAAGGGAAATGCTGTTGTATTCCAGTTAAAGCTAGAAGCTAGGGCCAAATCTGCCAGTTTATGTAGCGAGGTCTGTCACAATTCCTTACAATGTAATCCTGTCCAAAAATCACCATTTCTGTGGATTGTCTTCACTTCAAAGTTATCTTGAGTTATAGTAGTCCCTGTGTTGAGTTTCTTCCATGCAATAAATGCCTTATCTTGGCAAAGTAACGTTTAACACAAGCTCACTCTCCACAGAGGGTATGGGCTAAAACCCATTCTAACATGCCAGATCTTTAAGAGGTTATTTCTGCCTGATCGGTTTTTAGTGAAACCCTGCATTCACCATGTAAATTCTAGTTGGCTGCACAAGTCAGAGCCACGGGGCACAGGGAAATAACCTATAGAGCAAATCAGCATATGGCATCTGAAAAAAAGCTGTGGGATTTACCCTGCAGGTCTCAGAGGTTCCATACACTAGTGTCTGTAGTCCCACTATGAAGATTGGTGGTATTTCACACTGACGCTATTTTCAGTCAGACTAATTTTACTTGGGAGGAACTATTCCCTTGTAAGTAAATTCAAGCTAGCTACAGTAAAGGTACCCCTAACAACTACATTAAACTCCTGTAGAAATAAGCACAAGTAAAAGGGATGGTGATGAAGGGATGGTGATGAAGAGATTGTGCCTTCCAGAATCAGTAGCCTCAGTTAGAAGTTCATTTCACTTCATAAAACTTTGCCTTCCCTCATTCTTCCTTTTGTTCCTGGCCACCTGGCCTGTACCCATATAAGCAAGTAAAAACTTTTTTGTCCTCTCTCATAACTTACTGACACAGCAGATCTGAGTCCTTGGTGCTGCAGCAGGTCTTGTCCTTCATTGTAGGACATCACAAGCTCAAAATCAGCCCTGTCCCTTCAGCCTCCATCTCAGTTATTCCCTTTTCCCAGTTCAGTCCCAATCCTTCATGGTGGTCTCTCCCCAGCTTTCAGAGGCTGACAGCAAAGATTCCCCATCTTCCCGTTAGCATCCAGGCACTTCCTAAAGAGAGTAACAGTCAGCGGGCTGAGCTGCTCAAAACTGCTGGGCCCTTTCTAGTACTTCCCTCTCCCTTTTCCTTCTCTCCCTTCAACACACTACCTGATTTTGAGCATCCTTGATTAGCTGCTCAATTGCCCTGAAACATGCAAGTGACGCAGGCAGCAGATCAGAGGACAGGTAAGATGGTAGCTGAGAGAGAAAGTTTCTCATCTATCAAGTTTCTATGCAAAACCCCACCATTCACACAACCTCTATGAGCTGGCAACCATGACTTCTTCACGCAGTATGGTTAAGGTTTAATTATTGTTTAGAAAACATTCAGAGGAAATTGTCTTAGGAAAGACACCACTCCACACAAGTGGTGACATCCGTGCCTAGCCTGCAGTGTCACTTTCAGACCTCAAAAAAAAAAAAAGCTTTCTCTCTGCACACCGGGTTTTGAGACGTGTAGTCATCTTTCAGGTCTCACCAGGGTGAAAACATGGTAAAAAAGAAAGGCTGGTGGTGAGAATATTATTCTGAGAATAAATTAGGGTCACGGGTCTGAACTGGGCAGAACAGGGTCTGAGCGCTGGCCTCGGGGTTCAAACGTTAAATGCAGCAGGTGGGGGCATAACACTAACCATCCGAGTAATGAGGAACCAGAAAACATAGCTGGTTTGCGTTAACAGTAGTTCCCCTGTAACCTTAATTTATGAACAACATCCTAAAATGTTGTTAGCACACAGCATTTTTGAACATATTTTACAGATATTAACTAATTAGTCCTTTCAGTGTTGAAAGCATTACAACATTATTATCTCCGTTTCTTCGGAGCTGAAGAGAATGAAGCAGAGGAGGTTAATAACTTATAGGTAATGACAGTGAAATAACATGGTAGAGTTAGGTTTAGAATTATTATGTTTCCACTTCACGCTTCTGTGCCCCAATCTGTATATCATGGTTTTCCTGGGAAAAGTGGGAAAAAAATGTAAAAGACAGGTATAATTAAATTATAATATTTCTCTAAATTGACATTTTTGGATTTAATGCACGAACAGATGAAGTATGATTTTGCATACATTGTAAATAGAGGGTTAGAACTGCCTATTTGGATTTTCCAACAAATTGATTGTTCTTTAAATATAACATTTTTTTTTAATTGTTGGTGATTAAAAGAATTCTCTGCTTGTGCACCCTCTTTCAGCTCTAGATGCACCAGCATAATTTTCTGTGTGCAAAATTCTCCAGCTATTCCACTTCAAAATGTATTCTCTGCTTTTCATAGCTTTCTGAATTACCCCAAGTGAAATTATGGCAACTTTAGAAAACTGCTGTAATGCTACAATGCCACCATCTGGTTACAGTCAAGGCTCTGATCTTGCAGGTGGTGAAGGCACTGAGCCTCAAAGAATTCAGCAAGACACCGCTGACAGTATGGGCTGGATATGGAACAGATGTATGCACCAAATTGGTCTTGTTTATTGAGGGATTTTGATTAGCCAGAGATTGAGAGCAGTATTAAAGAGTGAGTAAAGCATCTGCTTTTCCTGTCTTTCTCTTTATTTGCCACATCAGTTCTGCCTACGAGGCTCTGAATCCTGCATAAATCATACATATATGTGTGATTGCGCATAGCATTTAAAGAGCATTCGCATCCTTCTGATGCCCCTGAAGCTTTCCTATGGGAGCCCCAGGGAGCCTTGCTGGGGTGACCAGGGCCTAACACCCCATAGCTCCTGCTTCCCATGCCAAGGGCAGACCTGCCTCCAGGCAGGGCAAGCAGAGCCCAGCCCTAAGCTCCCAAAATCCTACACCAAAAGCTCATGTTTACTAGGGAATTCTGAATATTTCAATCATTGTAAAGTTCCCTTTGACATCATATAGCGGGAAGTAATATCACTCTTCTTGGAGCAAAATACAGCGTTTTCTTGCTTTGGAAACTTCTGAACAAGCGGGAAAGAGCAGAAGCTGGTGGTGGAGCACAGAAAGAAAGAAAATCAAGATAAATATGAAACCACATAATCTCTGAATAACAGTCACAGCCAAAAGGAGCGTCTACTTCAGTGTCTAAACACGACTATCTGGGATCTGATTTTACATATGTTGACTGCAAGCAGCACTGCAACATTTCTGCTTACTTCTTCCTCTATTGTAAAATGCTAGTTGATGGGGAATGCCAACCAGCTACATTTTACTTCTTGCAGCAGAGAGAAAGGACATTAAACTGGTTTGGAAAGGTATATTATAATTTCTTTCTGCACTACTATTCTGAGTGCTGATCTTAAATCAAAAGCATTTGGGGCTACTAAACTGATTTCTGCTGAATGTAAGTAAAATGTGAGATAAAATGGAAGAAGCAGAAGAAGCCTCTCTTATTGCAACTCATTTCATGCACTAAATGAAACAGAACAGTAGTGTTAAGAATATAAAGGGAAATGAAAGAGTTAACAGTAGTGTCTCAGAAAAATACATTTTTAAAATACATTTTGGAAGATTAAGCCATAAAACCATCTGCTCTTGAGAACCATCAAGGCAGAATTATTTGTTTTCCATTTTTTTATTGGAGGAGTAATCAGTCTAAAGAGCAGAGTATGTAGGGCCTGGCACATGGTATAAGGGGACTGGGAAATTACATCCAACACAAAGGTAAAAGCAGGCGATGAAGGAGGTGGAGAGGGATCCCATTTTTCTACCAGATTTAACAAAGGACAGTATAAGATCTAAAAAAAGATTACTATTATTCCTGGGATCTAGATGATCTTGCGATAATTTGATGTATAATACAAAAATCAGCAAAGTATAGGCTCGCTCCTAAAATATTAAACAGCATATGGCAAATTTGTTCTAGGACCCATGTTGTGTGAACTAGAACTGTAGCAGTTGCTAAAATTCTGTACTTAACATAGAGATAGTAAGAAACCCAACAATGACCCAGAAGAAAGAATAAAGCTGTGGATCGTGATATGTTTTAGGATGAATTTGAGCACAACTAAAAGGTAAGGAGTTGTCTTGACATGTTCTAAAGTGTAATTTATGGTTGCTTTGTACCTTGTGCAAATACGAACATCCCAGAAAAAAAGATGTAAAACTGTACCTTTTTTAACTTGCCAGAGTTTGCACTGTGTAGATGAGAATGTCTGGGCCAATAATTTCTTGAACAAATAGATGCGTTGGACTCATCTGCTGCCTTACCAAGACAGCAACCTGTTCAGCTTTTTTGCTGTTGCAGAAACCATGTTATTCCCACTCCATCACAATGGGACGTACCTACTGTAGACCCAGTGATCTGCAAGACCACTGGGCAGGTGGTACATCAGCTGCCCAGGGGATCTGTACAGAAATATCTTTGCTTTGGGAAGGTGATTGGCTGGGAAAGAGGTCATCAATTAGCCATGAAGTGTCTTCTCAATAGTCCATTTCTTCTGGGCAATTTGAGAATGGACTCCGATGAAGTGCTTTGGCAAGAGGCCAACTTGAACCTATCTTTTGAGGTTACTCCACCACATTACATTCATACTTCCATGTACACCTCCATGCATACGGGGGATACTTATTCCTGTGGGTCTTTTGTGAGAGTATATGCATTTTAACAGAAAGTAAATTCAGAATTTATATATTAAAAAAAAAAAAATCTTAATTCTGCTTGAAGAAATATTGTTGATATTATTCTTTCCCCATTCAGGATTTCTGAGTAAACAACTTATTCACCTGACTCAGACACACCGCACCATGAGACGCTCTAGCTGCCTTTTCCGAGGAGCACAGGTATCCCACAGGACTTAATGGCTTGTGGCTAAAACCGAGTATCTTAAACAGATACCTATCTTTAGACAATAGAATAAAGCCCTGAGTATTTCAGAACAAAAGTCTTTAGTGTGCAACCACAGGCAAGTAGTATGTTCAGAAGACAGAATTGCCTAATTGCTCGGACATTCATTTAAAAAAAAAAAATCATCAAAGCTAAAATTTTTAAGCTGTACAAAGTTTGGGGAGTTTAATAACTTTCATGCAGCTTTAATTGGGACAAGAAGTCAAACTGCTGGAGTAGAAGATTCCTTTCACATCATTGTTGAACCAAGTGCAGTTGTAAAAGAGAAAGACACAAAATCCAACTACTAGCAATAATTGCAAATGATTACTATTTACAGAGTATTCATCAGCATACACTTCATCAAGACTGTTACCACAGCTTTCACTTGGAATAAGAGATTGAATTGTGGTATTTCTGATGACACAAATCTAGTTTCAATTCCTTATCATGATGCAAACAAATGCCTTATTTTCTGCTTTCTGGGCTCCTACATTCTGCTAAATATTTGTTTTATACACTACTTTCTCCTTGCATTCATTCAGTCTCTCTCTATATATAAAAATATATAAAACTATAGTTTTCTTCTATATTTCCAGTATCTTTCTCTGCAGATCTCTGAGATATTCAAGGTGAAGCTCGACGAAGCCCTGGGCAACCTGGTCTAGTTGGGGGTGTCCCTGCTGACTGCGGGGAGGTCGGACTAGATGACCTTTGGAGGTCCCTTCCGGCCTGGACCAATCTATGAATCTATGAATCTATGAATCTCTTTGTATTACCTAACTGACACTAGTTTTTGTAATACCTATTAGGCTGGTACTCAAGAGTTTTACTGTCATAAATTTTATATCCTGCTTCTATCATTAACATCTTTGTTAAACAACAGCCTGGCCATGAAAATCCTTGCTAAACAATATTCTTCATGTACATGCCTACTAAAATCAATTATATGATTAAAGATTCCATACAGGAACTACATCCTCCTAAGTGAAAAATACTTAGTGCTGACTACCTGGTCCCCACTAGACATTTTCCCATAAGTCACTGCTGTTAATCATTATATATTTTACTTTAAAATAGCTTGAAATAACAAGTCATGTGAAGATATTCAAATCTCTCTTGATTTCTATTAATGTCAGAGGCAGTGTTTTATGAGATCTTCTTAAATGATTCACCACAGCCTAAACAATGTGGCTACATTTTCACGTCAAGTCAGTTTATATATTTCCACATATATTGTAATGCACATATTAATATACTGGTAGTCCTGTCATCCCCTCTAAATGGAGCAGATAGGACAGAAGCACCATTCTAGGCTCTGCTTGCTGAACCAGGGTAAAAATAGCAATCCAGTGATGGAGATTTTCAGGAGAAAAAAACGTGGGACTGAGTGTAAGATGAGCCTCTAGCTACCGGCAGATGCCCTAGGAATAGCCATCAGAAAACGAAGCAGGGAGCAGGTAGCTGAAATCAGGACCAATAAAAGCTGGTAGGTGAACAGCAAAACTGGGGGAGAGCACACAGAGTAAAGAAGAAAATAATACTTATTAATGAAGGCTCTTCCAGGCAAAAGACGGATCTGTTATGAGCAAGAGGCAGAAACTCTGGTACTGAACAGCTGCTGAGTGGTACCTTGAAAATGTCTGGTCCCTTTGAGCAGGGACCCATGAAATCACCCTCTTCACGCCTTCCTGGAGCTGTTATGTGTGGAAGGGTTAAGACAAAAAGAACTGAGATCACAAGATATCCATCTAGCTAGCTCATCCATTAAAGGCTTCACAAAAGCAGTCCAGGAGCAGGAATAAGAAGCCACATAGGACTGTTATTGATACTCTATGCACTAATTTATAAACTGTACTCTATTGTGTTGATCACTGATTTTCAACCCTCTTTCTGCCAGGGAGCTCTCCAATAAAGAGCCTTTCTATACTTCTTAATTCCTTCAAGCTGTTTTTTCTCATCTTGTGGTTTGCAGACTGTTGGTGTTCAGAAAGGAAGAATAGGAGTCCACAAACTACTGAAGGTACTCAGGTACCAACAACATATGCATGGAAACATGTGAGAAAACACAAAAGAGAGGGAAATCAAGTAAAGAAACGATATTTCAAGGCTTAGCCAACTTTTATTTGGTGGTAAATTAAAACATTCCTGGTAAAGGATTTTGTCTGTGCAATCTACACCTCCTAAAGGCCAACTGGAAAATTCTAATCCTTTATAGAAAAAAAAAATAATAGTGTTTTCATTCTGGTTATTGCCACAAAAAAAAAATAATCAGTAATTTCTTCTTCCTCTTTTGGAAGGCTAACTTCTGAAACTGCTCATAGACATCTATTTTATAAAAATGATTAAATATATATTTATTCAAATGTTCTAACCTTGGACAAAGTTCCTATTAATTTATTCATCTATTTTCAAACTCAGCCCAAATCCTTCATTTTGTTTTGCCAGTTTAAGCCGCTGCATCAGTAGAGAATAACATGAAGATTAGATGTTTATTACTCAGAGCAAAACCTCTCTTCTTCTGTAAAGTCCAAGCAATCTCTTTCACTAAAACAAAAGGCTGTCTTGTGGAATAACATCTTCCAATGCCATTTAACTGCAACTACATATTTCCTGTTTTGGGAGCACATACTGCTACAGTAGTTAACAGAATTTCTGTCCACTCCAAGACAATAAAGATAGCAGATGTGGAGTCACAAGACCCAGGGACCTCTACCAATTAAAGGTCAAAATCTGTCTCACTTCACAGAATGCAGCATTTGAGCGTGAGGTCTTGTATATATTTGTCATCTTGTTCAGTCAGAAAGATATGACAACAAATAGCTGGTCAAAAGCTGTCAGGGTCAAACTAAGCTTGATAGAGTGCCCTAGGTCACCTCTGTGATTCCAATAGCAGAAATCGCCCTGGTGTCAGCTTGTATTGAAGTCAAATAGTACGTGGCACACAATAGAACTGTATTCCTCCACTAATTGCTTCTTTGACCTTCTTGTTAAACAAACATTTTGATTAGAAATATGTACTGTGCTATCATGTTCCACAGCAATGTAACAGCTGCCTCATAATAGATTTGTAGTATTGAACATCTTCTCACCTCACACCCTGAGAAATCACAATTAAGGTTGTATTAGAGTATTAGCATTTGTTTGAAGTAAGTGAAAATGCAAGATAATAAAGCATTCTATATAAAGGAAGGCATACTCCACAGAATCTTCACAATTCAGTGTCTTCTTGGTAAAATAGGAATAGATTTAATTTATTTTTTTTTACAGTTTTGAAAGAGGTTTTTTTAGCACCGATTTGGCCTGCAGCTAGGCAAGCAAAAAAGAGCAACGATTGGGTAAACGTTTCAACAATTTCTAGCCAAATGGTGAATTCTCACTTCTAGGAAAAACTGAAACTCCCCTGCATAATTTTTAGCGTGTCCATAGAAATGGATACTGAATAAAGAAGTCACTTGCTACTGCTTTGGAATTCTGAGATGCAATTTACTAATTACTCCAGTGAACTTGTCTGCAGAGAAAGCCCGGACTTGTGAAGCATCCTGAGCTTGTCCAAGCAGACTCTTTAAAACCCAAAGGAAGACTGCAGAGCCCTAAATCCTGATCTCCAGCAGTCTATTTCCACAGCAAGTTAGAAACAATCAAAGCTTTCATGCTCCTCTATTCCAAATTTTCTGTTTAACAGATGTTTCGTTGTCTACATTTTTACACACGCACCCCTTTTACTTTCTCTTTTTTTCCCCACTTAGCAGTTTTCTTCTATTTCCCTTTTAATATAATTTTGCTCTAAAGCAGAAGTAGACTTCTCTTCAATTCACAAGTTTCCAGGCATTTCTTTCCTTTTTTCTATTCCCCAGCAAGAATTAGCCTACTTAGATTGTAACAATTTTAAAGTAATAACAACACTACATGTTTTTAATGGCAAAATAAGCCTTTCATTTTCTGCGAATGCAATAGCAAGCACACGTTAATGTGCAATACTTAAAACTTTTAGTACAAATTTTGTCTTTACTCACCTTTTTCCAAAAAAAGAACACTAATTTTGGCATAATTGTGTTAGCAGGTAAGATTTGCAATTTAAAATCAGTCTTTTAAGTTCCTTCATTTATTAACAACTATACTGACAAGACATGTATTTGAGCAATCTCAATTCTCAACACACATGTTGTGAAAGCATTTGACTGCAAGCAAGTAGGACTGAAGCTCTTTTACCCTGTTTCTTACATTTTTTACATGTTTTTCTGCTCTTCCAAAATTTTTCTTTGAAATTTATTGCCAGCTGCATTTTGTAGAGGAGGTCATATTTTGCTTGGTGGTGCTGTTGTGGATATTTTTGAGAGCATCTGTTCAGCAGAATGCATGATTCACTTTGCATATGTATGTAAATGGTTAATGGAATAAAATATATTTACACCTGCAGTGTCAGGAGTAAGAAGCCTGACGGGGGTTCTCCCCACTGCAGCCTATTTGCAAGTAATGCATTTGGGACCCAGGTGTAAACCTCCGGTGGTGCATACCCATGGAAGGAAGGGTATGCCCATCCAAATTCTTATGGCAGCATCCTGGTGGGAAAGGCCTGGAGCCAGGGACAGTAGTTCTGCAGGTCACCCTAGCCCTGGGAAGAGGTGCAAAAAGCCACTAGACATTGCTGAAAGCCCTGAACTGTTGTGCGTTTGTGGTCCAAGCATGCAGCTCTCTTTGCTATGGTGACCTCATTATTCCGTGTACAGTGAGGAAAATATTTTAGCAACCCTGTTTCAGAATCACTGGGGAACATTTTATTAATTTCCTTTGTGCAAAATGTTTACCTCTGTGCCTTCATAAATTGCTTTCCTGGCCCCAGGAACCTTTGCAATTTTAATGAAGGAGCTCTATCTATCTATCTATGTTCTTGCATTGTCTTTTTACAGATCCCAAAGTAGAAATATTAAGAATCAGTAAGCACTTTGATTGTTTCCCTCTGCAAAAATCTTATACTATTGGGATGTTCTTTTGGTTGCTGTTTTACAAATTATAAACACTGAAAGTCAAGCTGTGGATAATAGCCCTTGTTATTGCTGCCTGTGTATGGGTATGACCCTCATTTTCATAGTCCTGATGCTAAATGAACTTTAAGATAGGAAAAGGTAGAAATGTTTTAAATAAAAAAAATTTTAAAAAAAAAGAGAAAAAACAAGGGAAAAAACCTCCAAAACACAGAGCAAGGCCTTGATTCAGAAAGAGTCTTTCAGACATATTTAACTTTAAAAATCTAATTAGTCCTAGAGTAAAATCACATTGAAAACACTATTCTGCTATAAATAGAAATCTGATGTACCTCAACATCATCTTATTGTACTAAAACGAGAACAAAATCAATCATCCACAAGTTTTTTATTTGAGCCTTGTTACTGGATACAAATTTTTCCACCATATCAGAAGTAGCCAGTGCAATTACGAAACACTTTAAGGTGTATAAATTTTCTATTGATTGGAAGAAAATACAGGTCAATGAGAAAGTAAGGTGACAAATAGAAGAAGGGATTGCCCAGGCCTTGCTTCAGGCAGCACTGAGGTGATGCTGCGTGTCCATATACCTAGAATAAGTCTTCCTTTAGGGCATTTCTGGACTGCCACAGTGGGAATAAGTAATAGCAGTGATGGTAGCAAAGGTAGTACAGGACAAAAAGGAACTGAAGGGAGCTGCTGATTCAGAAATACGTACAGGCAAGATCCACTGTGATTAATGAACGTACCTGGAGGTACATAGAAGTGCAGTTAAATCGTAGATGACAATCCCAGTGTGGTTTACAGAGGGAAGTGGTAAACTGAAGCTCTCCCTTGGGTCTCCCCATCTGCCTAAACCTGATCCAGGGTAACCAGTACACGCGTCCACGTTCTGCATTTGTTGTTTATACAACAGGCACTTAAAAGGACATAAGAAAAGATGGATCCACTCGGCACTATAAAAATACAAGTAACTGGAGAGACTAGGGAGAACTTGGACCATTTGTAGAATAAAGTATTACGCAGAGTAATATTTTTTTACTTTACACACCAGGATTAGAAGAGATTTCTATTAATTCAATAGAAACTGAAATCATTATGTTACAAAGTAGACAGGCTCCAAGGAGCTTATTTTTTACCCTTGTCCAGGAACTTTTAGCAACCTGTGGTTACTCACGATAAGACATTAACATTAAAGTGCCTATAATTTAAGCACAGTCATAATCTTTCACTAGCTCAAGTTGCTGCTGAAATCTTACCAAATTCCTGCCTCTTCTACTTACACTTTCTTGAAGAAAGTCACAGAAGCTATCTTGGCTACAGGCAAAGTCTTCATAAGGAAAGCGTGCAGAAATATACTAGATATAAGAGTTTTCTTTCTTAATATTATTAATATGTTACTTTGTGTTTCAATTAAAGAACCAGGCTCACTTATATTTTAAAACTTTCGGGTTCTGGCCAGTGAAGATATATTCACAAGAGGTAGTGTCCTGGAGAAATCACTACATCTGAGGATTACCCTCCTTAGAAAAGTAGAGTTGTCTTGTTAATACTAAAATGGATTGTGGTGGGAAAAATACTCTGAAGAGCCATTGTTTTAATGGTCTTTAAACCTGCCCATTTGTCAATACACTGAAGTTACTTAATGAACTGTCTTTTTTTAAATATCACTCCAATGCAAAATATAGCATGTGGAAGACAAAATTAAATTCACTCTTATATAGATTAAAGAAAGTTAACATAACCTTTTGGCATGCAGCTCATTAAGAATTTACAGCCATTGCTCAAATAATTAAATCACTAGCTTTGCACTAACCCTGTTTAAGGTACAGTAGTCTCCAAAAAGTAAAAAGAATATGTTATAGAATAGTAGAATAAGGAAGAGGATATATTACCCTACCAGTGAAATCAAAAAATATTATCTACACAAAGCCTTTATACACAGGACGCTTTCTAAAGAAATTAAAAGTATCTTCCCTAGTACTTTTAAAACCTAGAGATCAGTTCTTGTGCTCTAGCACAGGCATGAGCCTTTCACTTAATTTGGATGCAAATTTGCTTGCTGTCTTGGGCAACATTCTACATTACTTTGAAAAGATGACAATTAAATCTGCTTCCGTTTTCACAATTCAAGCAATGTCTGTGTCACAAAAATAAATGTGAAAATAATAATTTCTGTTAAAAACAAAGTAGTTGTAACATTAAAACTGTAATGGGAAACAGCAGTAAATAACCTTGATTTGATAAAATGTCCTCCTGTTGACTTTCCAGACAGATCTCACAGTTTAGTTGTTATTGCCGGTTTACTCTTCTTTTCTAGCATCAGTCCCAGTCCACTGTTTTGCTTGCCAAACAATCTCTTCACCCCAGTTCTACCATCTTTTCTTTACCTTTCTATACCGTAGTTGTGCCTGACTCCACACCAAAACTAAATCGATGCAGCCACTAACAGAATCTGGGCAGTAGTCCTGGCATTTATAGCCAACTCCTGTAACAAGCTGATTGACTGTATCCATCCACAGAGAGTAGACATCTCTCTAGTCAACTGATTCTAACACAGAAATGAGATACTTACCTCGTATTAATCACTTCCAAGTTGCCGGGGCATCCCAATCATGTCAGTTACCCCAGACCAAATCAGACTGCAAAACAAATTTCATACAATCACTAGATTTTAGATGGATAAATAGGAATATATTATTTGTCTATATAGGCCAAGTGTTGTATATTTCATATGAACGGGCAGAAATTTAACTTTTTAATTTTAGCCCAAGTATTTTAATACCTTTTTACAGAAGATGAAATTTATTACAAATATTTTCTGCTCTATTATTGTCCATATTTACATACGCTATGAAGGAAGAAAATTATTGCAGGCGAGGTTAGAACCTAAAGTTCTTCCTTTTGGTACTCTGTGCAAATGTATTTTATGACAAAAACAGTTGCACAGTCCATGCCTTCCCCAGACGCCCCCTCATCTGGAGCCTGAGATGGGGAGGGATGAAGGCAATTTATTTTTCACACACACTTAAACCTGCTGATGCCATCTATCAGATTTCCAAAGCTAGAGTGAGCTGAATTTGAAAAATTTTGAACTTTCAGAATTAAGAAATTATTCATGGCTTATTGGCAAACTACACAAGTATCTTCTTCTGCATATTGATGTGCTTTTTCATATTATTAATAGCTCACTCAGCCTCGGTGAAACACACCTTGTCAATCAATAGTTCTGTACTGCATGTAAGAAGCAGGTTTACAGGATATTTAATGCAATAAAAATAGGCTTAGCTAACATTCAATTAATTATTTTGTCCATTGATTATGCTTATCAGTATTTAATGTATATATTAATAACCTATGAATATAGTCATTCCTTAACACAAGAAACAATGTGGGTTTAATTAAACTACATAGCAGTTCACTGCTCTACATCTTTTCTTTTCACTCCTCTCATAAATGAATGTTAATTACTATATGAAAGTATAGGATATCATAACATCGACCTTTAATCCATTTTCAGAAATGAATATTGGTTCAGTAGCAAGATCAGCTGCAGTGGAATTCGTGTAAATCATCTAAACTAGTGAACAAAATCAGTTCATTAATCCTTCCTGACAGGTTAATTTCATTCCATTTCTAAGTTGTCAAGTTAGAACATGGAACAAATAATCAAAAACCTTTAAATCAAATATACCAAATCAAGACTAATTGAATATGCTTCGAGTATGTCAATAACTAGATTCATTTTTCAAAATCTAATAGGAAAGCTTGTTAAACTATAAAAATACATGCCCGGCTAAGTCTGGGAAGGCAGGAAAAATGTTGGCCCAGCAATTTTATGTTTTTGTTAACTGTATTCCCTGAATATGTGACACAATGTTCATAATGCAAATACATATACATCTAGTACACATGTCTTTCATATGCACATGCTTTCTGTATATCAGTCATGTAAAGTATTGAAGTAAAATACAATTTTTCCATGAATTTCACATTCTGTATAATTACACTGTTTTACAGAATTACACGTTTCTGTCCAGATCATTAATTTGTCTAGAATTTGGTATGTCCTTCCAAGGAAATGGGACTGGCTTTCAAATTACACTGAAGATTAATGACTATTAGTAAATTGAATAGGGCAAAAATTTCCAAGTATTTGATCTCCATTCTTAGATCTGATGTGAAAATTCTTTTTCCACTTAATGACAGGTGGCAAGAGAAGTTTAAGAAAATTCACTTAAAGGCCTGCTCAAGATGTTTGCCAGCTATTCTCGACTTTGCTTATACTATGTCAGATTTAGTAGTGTTAATAATGACCTCAGTCCTACTGCTGGATGAGATTTGTCAACTGTCGCATGGAAACACTGGGTGGTGCAGTTTTAAATAAAGACTCCCAGATCTAGGAGTCTACATGAGCCACTGTCAGTTGAGAAATAGAGCTTTATTTTGCTGCCCACACACTGTTCTGCAGCCAGGAAATATGGCACTGTAACAGCTTATACACTGCAAGAAGTTGTTCTGCTGCTTCTAGTTGCAAAGCAGTCAAGTTACTACAGTCTGGCCTGGGTTGTCCCCACCCCAGCTCTGCTCACCATGCTCGGGTGCTACGGAACACCATCCTTCAATGAGGGCACAGCCAGAGATGGGCTCACCTGTGGCACCTGGCTGTACCCCCGGCAGAGCTGCTCTGCTCCTGCTGCTCCTCAATGAGTATAGCCCGTATATCCGAATTGCATTATTAACTTCATCCCATAAATTAAATTATTTAAATTGAACAGTCTGTATTGCTGGCAGAACTATGTCATTTAACTGGACTAACAGCTACTGTGGCCCTATTTTACTTGGACTGACAACACATTCTTGGATCCATATATAGAGTATGCTTCTTTTTTCACAAATCGCATCACAAACTTGAAAGTGACCGGGCATCTAGGATACCCCAAGATGCTGAGTAACAGCAGGCCACATGGGACTGGTAGATATGACATGGGACCTATAGAAAGCCTTCTGGATCCTTCTGGAGTGGCAAACAGAAGCCAGGCAAGATACCCTAAGTAATCCCAAGCTGCTATATATATATCTATTTTTTTGGTAAAGCAATGCAGTTCCAAATGTCTGTTTCAGCATGGCCTGAATCTCTTTTAGGATCCATTGATTATCTGTCCAGAGACTATAATGAGAGCTCAGATATCCAGCCCACATGTAAATGTCATGTAGACTGTTACTATTTCATGCCTTCATCTGGAGCAGAATCCTAGTCTTTGCATCTGTTATACTTGCATTGACACAGACTGGGAAATACTGAAGCCAAGAATATAGCCATTGGTGACTTTTCCTGTTGGGCTACAGAGGACATAGCAGACACAGACCTGAACTGGAGTCTGTGTAGGTGAAAACTACCTTAGTTCCATTTGTCTCTGCTCTCTGTCTCCAGAGAGTCATTCAAATGTGTCTACACCACAGAATTTTAATGAGTTTAAATGAGACTGCAGACTTTTCTTGGGGTCTGCATACAGGAGTCTGTTTCATGGCAACTCAATAATTAATCAGTGTTACTCTGCAATTAACCAAATAATCTCATATATTACAGTAAAATTAATGAGCTCATTTCTGATTGTATTTTCTTTTATGGCAAACCAGACAGTTACATTTCTGTTTCTCCAAGTACTTATGTTTTTAAATCAAAACAAATCTTCTAAATCACTTGTCAAACTGAGTTATTGCAGAAAGCTGACTGATTGGCTTTTTTGATATTTCTGTTTTGTTCTGCACAACTTTCTTTATTTTCTTTCTTGCCAAAGCAACTTACAACGTCATTTTAGGCAGCTACAAGAACTCTGAAATAGTTTAATGGCCAATTTATTTTGTGTTGTTCTTCAAATGCTTTAGGTTTCACTTTATCTTATTTCCATCTTCCTTCATTTGTGTCATTAAAATAGCAATATATTATGTAAATAAATTGAGGGCAACGAGTTAAGTTTATTCTATATTTTCTTCAAAAGAAAATTGTAACTAAGAAACTATATCCAGGCTTTATTTCAGCTAACACTCTGTGACTAAAAAGCCGACATTTAACCTAGGCATCTTAAGCAAGTCACCCTCAGCTTCTTATGCAGCCAAAAGATGTAAGTATCCTTCTCATAGGTATTGTATCTTATTGTAAGGTAGGCAATCCTACATAGTTTGCCTGAGTCCCAGGCACCTATTTAGTGATCTGAATACCTCTCATCTCTTCTGACCACAGTGGCAAAGGTTGTGCAGGTTGGAAGGCACCTGAGGAGGTCAGACAAGGTTGCTCAGGGCTTTATCCACTACAGTCTTGAAAAGGCCCCAGGGTGAAGAGAAACTGCATAGCCTCCCTGGGCAGCTTCTTCCCATGCTCAACTCCTGTCATGATGAGAAAGTTTCTCCTTATATACAGTCTGAACCTCTCTTTGTTTCAGCTCATGCCTGGTGTCTTTCATTCATCCCACACAGTAAAAAGCCTGCCTCAGTCGTCCGGATGACCTCCCTTTAGGTACAGGAGGATGCTGTTCAAATGCCCCAAAACCACCTGTTCTTCAGGCTGAACAACTCATCTCCCACAGAACGAGTGCTCCACACACCAACTGTTGTGGTGGCCCTACACTGAATTCCCTTGACTTGATCAATAGATATCTATTGCCTTTGACACCTTTGGGGATGCACACCAAACTGGCGGATATGAAATGAGTCCTGTAAGCAAACTGCATCCTTCTATAGCAGCAGCCAGAGGTTAGGCAGATGCATTAGGTTATCTCAAATGGTTACAGACATCCATGAATGGGAAATTCTATTGAATTAAATGGAAGTTAAAGGAGTCAACTTACAGATAGGCAAATGTAGACTTCTAAATGCAGGTGACTTAACCTGTGAGTGGACTACCATCCCAAACTTCCAAATCATACAATGTTGCATGTTCAGCTGCTAACATTGGTAAGCAATTGGGCATAAAAGTATCCTAAAGTAGCTGTTATCCGCTACTTGCATATTAGTTAATATAGCCTTAAAATATTTTTGGTAAAGTATTTAAAAATAAGGGAACAGTCCTATTTCACATAAATCTAAGACAGAGTTACAGGTAGAATTTAGATTGCCTTGATCTCACTTCTGGACCTTAAAACACAGGAATATACTCCCTTCCAAATCCTACTGCATAATAAATCAATCAGAAAATCAGTTACTTATGGAGTTATTTATGTCATAATCTACATTTTAGAGCTGAAGAGTGATCCTGAGTTTCTAGAAAATTCTAAATCTAAAATCTCAGAAAAAATTGGTGATGTCAAGTCATTACTCAGTTTCCATCTCACTTCCGTGTAAGTATCACATCTCTGCTACAGCTAATTTTTAATTGGAAAAGATACTTGAAGCATTTTCATTATTTTTAATTAAATAGCAGTCATTTATCCAATATAAACTTAATGTCTTCCTTCATATGAAAAGTCAGCAACATAACCATAGCACAATCTACACAATCTTTCAAACAGAACAATGCTAGAAATAGTCAGCTGCAAAAGAAGTTCCTTTCTTCCNAGCTTTCACTTTCATTTTATTAATATCCTTGGCTAATATCTGGTGCCAAAAATGTCTGCAACATTAAGAGCTATTCTTAGTCCTTAATTCAACTCATCTCTTTATAAAGTGTAGAGATTAAATCTTCTTTCTGAACTGGAGAATTCGAGACTTTCAGTTATGATCTCCATATATGCATAATATATACATAATACGTATATAATTACATACATAATATATATCTATATAACTACATTTTTAATTGAAAAATAAAAACATAAATTATAATAACTTTCAGTATTTTGAGTACATAGAAAAGTTATTTCCAGAAATATGACTAAAAGAAACTGGGTGTGGTTTGAAATCAAGTACTTGAGTTCTAATAAATAGATACTTAAGCATCTAATATAAGTGGATTTAAAGCCATTTTAAAAACTGAGGAATTCATTACATGTTCTTAATCATGCACAAAGCTTCTAATCAGTGATATTTAAATGCTTAGTATTTGAAAATAATTTTGTACCTTTGTCTTCCAGGAGCACATTAGTATATTTGCATAGTTATGGAAATGGCAATTGCAAATTGATTACTCGTTTTAAGAAAATGAACAACACAATAGTACCATATTTGAATCATAAATCTAGGAATGCATTAATCAGGGATATGCATGGAGTTTCAATGATTTACATTAACTGCTCATCTTCCTGCTTATGATATATCAGATTTCAAAGCAGTAAGTGGTTCAAGTCAATAACAGGCTCTATAAATGTTGCTCAAACTTCAGTGATATTCCAATGGAAACTTGAAACAAGTTAAAAAAATTGAAACACGTTTTTAAAATAAGCTTAATTTAACTAAAATGACCACTTCTATGTAGTAAGTGTTGTTTAAACACTTCATTTAAACACAGAGTTTGTGTTCTTTTCCCTTACACATCCACTCAGTGATGACTAATATTGGTCAGAAAGCCCACACACTGCGGGCTACTGTGTAGGTGCAGTGTATTTCCCACGCCATGGTAGCTGGCTGGGTGCTGGTATAGTGCACCACCACACCTAACGCAGCAGGGAGCTGAGGCTCAAGATGTGTTAGAGGTTTATAAAGGTCTGGTAGGGATGAATCCTGCCACCTCCAGTGTCACAAATATCCCTTTTTCCACCTTTCAGGTATTCAGATTTCTTGCTCTGAATTTCTTGTAATAATATGACTTCCTTCTGGAATAATTACGGCTTCCTTACAATGTTAATACTCTAAAGTTTCCAATGTATATTCCAATATTTAAGTCCAGCTTTACAAGCTGCATCTGGAAATAAAATATACATGCATAAATGTGTGCACGTACACATGAAACACCAACACAGAGGTGGGCATAAGAATATATGTTTAATAATGTTAGATTATGGAAACTTCCTTAAATGAGAATTTTATCTAACTGAGCAGATTTAGGGTTAATGACATTTCATTTTCATGGCTTCACTTCAAGAGTATCGGGTGTATTACAGTACATTTTTGATGGAGTATGTTATCTTTTCAACTTGTTGCAATTTGCACAGCACAGCGTAGCTTTTGATTGAAAACTGCACGAAGGCAGTCAAGCAAAACATTTGTCAAGTCAAATATCAAAAATAGCATTTTGTGTCCCAAAATGAATAAAAGCATATCATCAGCAATCTGCTCTAGCAGAACCTCACTGAAGGTAGTAGTTCATACTACAGTGAAATTAAGAATGTATTTCTAAATTGTGCTCATTCTAAATGTATGTATATTTATATGATAATCACCATAAAATTCAAAGGACAGAATCCAAAGTTTAGAATTCAGAATTCTTAATTAAAAATCTTTTTAAGGAAAAAAATGTTTTAATGAACTAATAAGTATATGACAGTTATAAATAAGACCAATTTTTGCCAGAATAAAGCTTTTGTAATCTCTTTAGAAAGAAGTCAATGCTAAATCAAGCTCACATTTCACGTGTCGTATTAGAAAGTTATAGTTTATAAGGACGTAACACAATTTCTCAGTATTATGAATTTTATTATTTATGTCTCTAATTTCTCTTTTATGTTTTGAAATACTTTTGTGTTTTCAACTCTGAAATTCTTAACCTAAAAAGAAAGAAAATTAAGCTTTTTAGGACCTTTTATCTGTTTTGCCATAAAAAGGTGTGAAAACCCATATAGTGTTTGGATAATCAACTGTAAGTATCTATAGGCAAAATATTGGAATACCTTATGAAGAGATCATGTTGCAAGACATGCATCCAACACAGAAGGTACAAATAGCAGCATGAAGAAACCAGTTCCATTCTCATTCAGCTCCACCCTGGCTGAATTCAGACCTCAGTGGAATTACAGCTTTTCCCAGTGTTTAAGATGCCCATACCCTTCACAGCAGTCTAAACAACTCTGTACCTCTAAAATTTCAGCACACATTTCCTACAGCGAAGTCTGGTGTCGGGAATTCAAATTTTTCAGTGAAACACTGCTGCAGAAATAATGGCTATCAGTCCTTGACACACTGAGAACAACATTGTATCATATGCCCTTTTGCCTACGAACTCTATCTCTAGCTGAGTGAATAACAGGACATGATGCTGCTGAAGCCCGGCTGCAGAACTGACCCACTAGTCAGTTTGAGGAAGCAAAGTTTTGCGTCCAGTATTTATATGGAAAAATGATTCCATAGCCACACAACACTCTGTGTTCAGAGAGTAATACAGGCTTTCTTCATCAGTAAGAAACCCTTAATTATGAAAGAGGCAAAGACTCATGGTGCGTGCCGAGAAGGGTCAGAAGCAAACAGGCTAGACAGGTTCTCAAAATACCTCTTTCATCTGCCTATGACAAGGCAATGCCCATACTAAATGGAACTTCAGACACATGCCATTGCAGATACTAGAGTGAAGTTAGACATTCTATATGAAAAGTATTTAATTTCTAAACATTTTTCTGATGCTTTCCTCAGTAAGTGGCAGAAAAGAACAACATCTTCCTACGATATGCTCTATTGTTTGTGTAAATCAATTTTGGTATAAGCGCTGAGGGAATCATTTTCAGTATATTATTTATTCAGCTAATGTAGCTCCTTTTTGTTCATGAACAAGCTGCTTCACTTAGGCATTTAAGCAGGCTCTTTTACAACAGTATCAGAGTGAGTCACACATTTGTTGTTGTAACGCACTAGTCTACAAAGCACTGCATTTGAAACGTTCTTAATACAGTATCAGTATTACTAGCATGTAGTACCCTCGTAGAGGTCAAAAACCCCATTTTACTGGATGGTATACAAGCACAGCATAATGTAACAGTGGAAGCTCTATTTTGGGGTGAGCCGAGCAATTCGTTGTCTCCCTTCGCACCGTACTGACTAGGTGCTAAATTCAGTCACCCAGAGATGGGAGTACAGCTCCATCTAGACGGTCTAAGTTATTCTGCTTGCCCTCTAGCAGTCACTCCACAAGAGTGCCGCTTCTCTCATGTAACATCTGAACATGTCTTTGGTGGTTCAAATGGCAGTAGGCAGCTGTGATCTGGTCTCCACTAAATGTAATAGGAGTTTTAACACCTTATTTACACATAGACTCCTACAGGTATCATAGAACAGTTTGGGTTGGAAGGGACCTTTAAAGGTCAGCTAGTCCAACCTCCCCTGCAATAAGCAGGAACATCTCCAACTAGGTGAGGTTGCTCAGAGCCCTGTTAAGCCTGACCTTGAATGTTCCCAGGGGCGGGGCATCTACCACCTCCCTGGGAAACCTGCTCCAGCATTTCACCACCCTCATAGTCAAAAATATCTTCCTTATATCTGGTCTAAATCTTCCCTCTTTTAGTTTAAAGCCATTACCCCTTGTCCTATCGCAACAGGCCCTGCTAAAAAGTTTGTCCCCATCTTTCCTGTAGACCCCCCTTAAGTACCGAACAACCACAATAAGGCCTTCCTGGAGCCTGCTCTTCTCCAGGCTGAACAACCCCGAGTACCTCAGCCTGTCATAGGAAAGGTGTTCCATCCCTCTGATCCTGTTTGCAGATCTTCTCTAGACCCACTCCAACAGGTCCATGTCTTTCCTGTACTGAGTGCTCCAGAGCCAGACACAGTTATGCATGTACGATGCAGGATGCATGTGGAATCTTAATCATAACCTCTCTGTCTTAAGTAGGTTTGGATCACATTTCCATACACAGATGGCTAGCAAATTACTGTCCTTAGTCAAGTGTTGTTTTTTTATATTTGCTTGTTTAAGAGACTGCTGAGTTTTTATTGTCTGGAAATTTAGCCATTAAGGGAGTCTAAAAATGGAGACATCGAAAATCAAACCTTTAATCTATAACTCTGTTATCTCCTACTCACATTGAGCAGCTGGGTATATAAATCACATTATTTCCATTTAAGCCAGCCTAGTATGGAGGCCTTACACAAATGAGATAAAGGTTCACTCTAGTTCCCTTCTTTCTCAATCAGTTAACATATTTTAGAGTACTGAAGACATTTTTGAATTTTATATGGCTGCATTTCAGATACATTTGAGATATGAAGACCAAATTTGAGGTAAATAAGTTAAAAAAAATAATTTCTGAATGCTTACCCAATTCTAAAGTTGGATTTTTTTTCCAAATCTGTTTTTATTATCCCAAGCCTGCCGGAGTGCTAGTAACCATAAAATATCATAGGTCAAGTTACAGCAGATGACAGACAAAGAGCAAAAGGAATCCAGAGTCTCAAACACATTAGAAGAGGTAGAAAGGGATTTGGGAAAATCTTTAAGGTTTTAGGAGGGCAGGTCCTATTAAAATCCATGAGAAATTTCTTCCTCAATCCTTTTGAGCTTTTTTTGATGGTCTACCAGGGTTGCAGTCAATAGATACAAAGCTGTCTATTCACAACTTGTGCAAAAGTGCAAAATTATCAAACAAATAAGACTGTGAAGAATTAATGTTAGAAAATGCCTTGTTAGCAAAACAAAATAAGGAAATAAATAAGGAAATTAAAATATTTCCTGATAAATAAGGAAAACCCAACCTAAAGTTTTTAATAACTAATAACAGTGATGGACAAAAAAAAAAAAAAAATATCATTTTATATCTGCAAGTATCCTGAATAAAGTGTAAGCTCACCTACACTTTCCCATGGAGTTTACGCTTCACTTGAACTATAATTTTATGCCATGTCAATGGGACTGATCTGTCCTTTCCTACTTCAGTTTTCCATGTGGTCACCTTGCCTTGGAGAGAAATCAAATGCCCCACCATTTGCCGGACTTTAGGAAGATACAAAATATACCTACTGCATCCTGCAGACCAGAGGTCTTCAAAACTCACCTCCAAAAAAGGGAAGAAATAGCGTGGGAAAACAGCTTCCAAGAAAAGCTGTGGAGTGTAAGCTGGTCTTAAACTGGTTCAGCTTAACTCCACTTCAGAATACATGCTCTTAAATTGTTGAGAAAGCAACCAGTCCAGAAAGAGTCATCACTTTATTCATAGCTGACTTGTGGAGTCTGGTGGTGGATCCTGTTGTGAATAGCTGAGGGTTAATAGTGTGCATCTTTCAAGATTGTAACCAGTGAAAAGAAAATAAGGACATTACTAAGAGATAAAATAGTTGGGAAATGTAATATCTTTTGTACAAAGATTTCACTGACAACCATTAGCATTATTATCTGTGCCAACCAGGAAATGACTATCATTTTAGATACTGTTTGACAGCTCTGATTTATTCCTGGAGAACTCGACTTCATTCTTACCAATTAACATAGAAGATCCATAACCAGCCTCAGACATGCCACGTCTATTCACAGGGGATTATCTATAAGCCATTTATTCCACATGTCTGTCCATTCAAAGTAGCTGTATTTTTCTGCAAGATTACAGCCCCTCAACATTATTCTAAAACCAGTCAACAAATACTAAAGCCATTCTCCCCTGCTGAAAAACTTGGAGAAAAGAGGACAAAATCATTTATTTAGCAAAGGTACCTTTCAGCAGCTACAAACATATTTTCTATACAGCAGGTATTTTCAGATCTCTTGAGGGAAGCCATTTCCTTTCTCTCTTTCTCCTTCTCTCTCTGTCTCTATCTCCCTTCTCTCTACCACGGCCCGCACCAAAAAACACACCCACACACCCCAAGAGCAACACCGAAGGAATTTATGGAAAAAACAGAAAAATTTGAATCACTGCAATTAACAATACTGATTTGTATTTATAGCATCTTTCACCCAAAATAAGTCTATGGTACTTTAAAAGGCCTTTTTTTTTGTTAATAAATAATCTCACCTAACAAGCCCTGCTGTGACATGGTTCTTGGCAAACACAGAAATATTATTCAACTCTAATAGGACTGAAAGCGGAGAACATTATAGTCTATCTGTTTGAAACTTTAGGTAGAGAGATTTTGCTTATCTTTGGGGGAAGTCATTTATAGGGTCATAAGATATTAAGTGCCCACAGTCCTTTGTTGTTGCATAATAACCCCAAAACACCTTCAACAATGGTCCTGTACATCCTAGCCCCTTAAAACTCCCTACAGAGCAAAGGACAATTCCCACTATTGCTCCCTGTGCATAGTCATTTAGGAGCCTATATATGACAGGCTAGTGTGATTCCATGAGATAAGCAAACCTGGATAGATGTCTTTGTTTTGGACCTGAGTTGCATGCAACTATAATGTCACTACTTTTGCAAAGATATTAAATTCACAGATGACAAATTCTGTAATTGTTCACCTTCTATCACCATCACGCCTGACCACAAATCATCACATCACTTAAAATAGTACCTTATGAAATAGTCACACCCTGACTTCAGTTGCTACTAAAATATGTTTTAAAGGAATTAGATCACTTAAAAACTTTCAGCTTTCAGGGTAACTGCAGGTACTGCAGTGTTTAAGACTTGCATCATAGCATGTTAGTTGAGATTTACAGTTATTTATGCCTAGTTATTAAAATGCATAATAAGTCCATTATGAAAATACTGAGGCTTCTTGACAAAATTATAAACATCAATTATACAACATTATACTATAAAAATGCCAAGAGATTATTAAAGAAAATTGCTCAGTGAAAAAATTGAACCTCTGTGTTAAAGTTATGATTCCTTCAAGTCAGACTCTAGAGCAGACAAAATAATTGCTGATGTTTCTGGCACAGCAAATAGATGCTGAGTTATTAGCAAGTTCTTTTCTAACAGCTTCAGCAAAGTGTCAAAGTGTAATATGTCAACCTTAATCCTTTCATGAGCAAAATCTTATATTTAGCAATATTTAACAATAGTAAAAGCTAATATTTTCAAATTATCAAAGAAGATTACTAACATAACCAATGACTCCTGAGTAAGTACATTAAAATTCCACTCTAAACAGGAAGACACTTCAGTTTGTCCTATGAGCAGTTCTGTTGACTCAAATGAGACTACCCAGTCATATGGCTCAGAATTATTTAAGAAAATCTAAATACGTGGCATTTTGAACAGAAATTAATAAATAAAACACAACAATTTTACCAGGACCAAATTTTATTCCTAATTCATTGATTCTCTTAAAAGTCTTAAAACCATTTTCAACTAGTGAATTCAGGTGATCCTAATAGGTGTTCCTGAGAAGTGAAAATCATTTAGTTGGCTAAAATAGATTTCCCCCTGCACTCCCACTTCTGTACCAAGTCTCTCACTAAATAGTAATGTACAGAAAATCTCTCTGTTTGCTTACTTGCTTCTCCTGCTTTTAGTGGCTAGCAGAAAGAAGGATGTCTATGCACCTGACATGAACTTTGTTGGTCATGGCCATGTGATTAGCAGAATACTGATTGAATGACTTCTCTATATTAGTTGGGATCAAAGAAAGGAAGAGGACTGGCGCAGCAGTCAGTTGTGCCACAACAACTGCCACACTTCACCTATTCGTTAGTAACCTAGGATCTCAGTGGAAACCGTACATATTGACAAGCCTTGGAGTGTTCATGTATATCCTCCAACATGTCCTCTCTCTAGCCCTGGACTACAAAGGGCAGCATTCCCCAAAGCAGATTGGCTGCCTCAGTTCTTGCAGCCACTATAGAGACTTTCAAGGTGGCAGCAAAATGAGGATTACATATGGATATGTAGAGTCCCTGCCATAGAAGCTCAGTGAGAATGGAAGAGTCCCAGAATCTGCACTTCTCAATTGTGTGGCTGTACAAACCTCCCCACGTACTTACACTCAGGACAGTGATCTCATGAAGGAAGATGGAGAGTGAACCTGTTAATAAATAAATAAATAAATAAATTTGTAAATTTACCAGTCAGAACATTCAATCTTGAGGCTAAATCAAAGTCTGCAAAAGTGTGAATGGAACAGCAGTTGGTAGCTTTTCTGGTTCCAACAGTCGGAGCATGTGAAAATCATATAGACAGTTTGGGTAATATATAAGAGCCAGCATACATAGTACCCAACCCAACCCTCCTAGACAGAGTGTAAAAATACAAACTATACTTTTATCTTCAGAAAAATATTTCAGAAAGGCTTGTGTCAGTATCTATCTAAATTCTGGCCCAGAGCTCTCTTAACATTGAATTTATGAATGTTAGCTGTATGATACGTGTCGTTTAGGGAAAAGCAAAATTTATTATTTCTTGGACTAAGAGACATGCAATAAAAGATATATCTTTTTCCACATGCAACCCAGTTAACCCTTTGTCACAGGATGGCCACGGCCTTCAAAGGCCTTGATCCAGGAAGATCCTACACTGCCACTGGACCCGAATCTCAGAGTCAGGGCACCTCAGCTACTTTTTATATACTTGTACAAACATTGATGAATATGAAATCTTGCAGATTTTTTTCATAGAAATCAAGCACATTTTAAAACTACTCTGGTTTCAGGTATGTCTACCTACAAAAGTTCATCAGTAAGTGTGAGAAAAATCACAAAAAATACAAAAGAAAATATTGTAAAAGTTTGCATACATATTGCTAAGGGGTTTTGTTAATCTAATAAAAGTAGCTCCTGAGTAGACACTGAAGAGTCCAACTGATGTACAACATGGCAATTCAGCTAACATTTGTACTTTCATTCATGATAATAATAACTTTATTTCAAGTAACATTTACAGAAAATTGGGACTAGAGCATTTTAAAGGGATGCTCTATCCTTTTTGTCTTACAAAAATAATTCTCCATTCCTTGCTGTAATTTTTTTTAATTTATCTCTTCCTAGAAGTTGGAGGGGGTTAACTATGTGAAAATAATTATAGCCATTTCCTGACTGACTTGGAAGCACTGCACAACTAACTAACTATAACTTCACTTTTACTCTGCCATTAGAATCATAGAAAGGTTTGGTTGGAGAGGACTTTAAAGGTCATTGAGTTCCAACCCCCCTGCCATGGGCAAGGACATCTTGCACTAGACCAGGTTGCTCAAAGCCCTATCCAACCTGGTCTTGAACACTTCCAGGAATGGAGCATCCACAACTTCTCTGGGCAACCTCTGTTGTTGCCTCTGGGCAACATTCTATTGGGTCAATCACTTTGCAGGACTGTATTTAGAACCCAGTGATTTCTCATGCATTTCTCCCAATCTATGAGACAATTCAAACATTTCTTGAGTTTTATGTGTTCAAAATAACCCATCAAAGACAAACCTGTGCCCATGTTTTCAATTGATTAGTAATACCTGTATCATCAAGCTGGAACATAGGAAGTTCCATTCAAATATGAGGAAATTCTTCTTTACAGTGAGGGTGACAGAGCACTGGAACAGGCTGCCCAGGGAGGTTGTGGAGTCCCCTTCTCTGGAGATCTTCAAGATCGGCCTGGATGCAGTCCTGAGTAATGTGCTATAGGCAATCCTGCTTTGGCAGAGGAGTTGAACTAGATGATCGCTAGAGGTCCCTTCCAACTCTGACAATTCCGTGACCTAAGTACAATTAATCATGCAAGTCTTCTCATCTAGAGTGATCTAGTACTAGGAAAAAAACACAACTTTATAATAACCACTGGTGCATAAGAGAATATAGGAAGGTGGTGTGATGATAATGTTTCATTGCAGGAATATGATAGTATTTCCAATGAAATCGACTTATGAAAATAGATTTTGTAAACCAGTTCTCCTAAGAACAAAAAGATGTTATGAAGCCAAAGGTCATTAGCTGGAAAAAATGTTGATATAAGCATGTAACCTGTAGGCTAGGGTAAACAACAGTTATCATATTTTTAGGCATTGTGAAGTTTCTTCAGTAAAGCTCTTTTCCTTTACATTTCTCTAAGATTTCACATAAACCTAGACAAAGACAAAAGTTTCAGTTTCATGAGTCTAGTGTCATAGGGATTTTTTGTTCAGACAGGAGGAAGGAATTTGACAGAAGAGGAAGAATTTCAGATCATTTTAATTATTTCAATGAAATATTTCTTCCTTAAAATTACTGCGTTCATAAATTATAAAATTCTGTAACAGTTAACATTTTTGAATAGGCTATAAAACATTAAGAATGCCTGAGCCAACAAGTCTACAGCAAATGTAGCATTGACTCACAGCTTGGTTAAAATTAGAGTTATAATCTTGAGATAAGTAGAAAATTATAGTTGTAAGAGAAGTCCAGCAGTGGCCTAGTCCTCAACTTAGAGAGATTGCTTAAACACCCTGGCATATCCCAAATGCAGAAGTGCTCCAAGATCTGTGACAGTTCAATTCATTTTTCAGCGTCAATACTTTACTAGAGAGCAGTGAGAAAGTATGAGCATTTCTTTAAGCACAGCAAGTCAGAACAATTTAATTCCTCACAGCAGACTGAAAACTGTTTTAGAAAAAATTTCCATAAATTCCTTATTTGAAAAAATTCTCTATGTATGTTTGCTGTATTCATTATACCACTGTGGCATCATTATACACACTCAGACTATTTCGTTATGACACTACTGACCACAGTGCTAATAAGAGGTAGCAAACAATCTGTTTACTCTCTCAAACTGATTTTGAGCAAGTTATAGTAATTCAGTGTTATAAATCATGTTGTGATCTTCTGAATGCATAAAGCCCATGCACTTTGGAAGAAAGCTTATACTTTACCTGAGTTACAGTTGATTGACTCAGTAATTATAAAATGGAAATGTATGTCGTGCAAAGCTGTAGGTGCATCAGTGCATCTTTTGCGAAGGGAAAGATTCCAAACACCATAGCAGAGATAAAGTACATTGCCAGAACTTATATTGATGTACCCTTTTTATAGGAAACAAGCCACTTTAATTCTGGGTGAAGAGTAAAGTATGCCTGTGGTTGTCCCCTTCCACGGGCACACAAGACCTGCTCTCTGCAAACAACATTCATCAAAAGGTTGCAATCACTCATCAAAAAAGAAGACAGCCCAGCATAACAATTGTTTTAAACTATTTAAGCTAGCCTAGTTCATTTTTCTTGGAAAAGGTTAGGGAGTGCTCACGTGAGCCATGTGCAGGGCAGATCTAAGAGGGCAATCATCTTTGACAGCAAAACAAGGAGCTGAGGGCAGTAACCTTTACCACCAGCAAAGACAGATGGTAGGTCCATGTCACAAGGCTACAGAAACCTCTAGTGCTCCAGGAATGCAAACTTTCAATGAGGAAAAATTTTGAGCAGTCAGGAGAAAAAAAAAAAAACAAATACCACCAATGCTACTGGCAAGCAGTAGTCATAATTCATCCTAGCATCAAAAAGGCAGATGGTTCATCTAACAAGAAGAATCAATAGTATTTGTTATACTTAATGTTGACATTTTTTAAACTTCTCTATATTTGCAGGGCAAAGGCTAGCCAAGCTATGCATATTTCATCTGCTGGAAGATATGATGACCTTACCACCTTGCCCTTTTTCAACCCTGACCTTTTAAGACTACAGTGAAGAAGCAATCATCATTAAAGAAGAAATTGATATTCACATGAACCATAAACTAATTTTTACTTAAAATTGTTACCTAATTCTTATGATTAAGGAGTAATAAGATTTTGCTCAGTTTCCATCACCTAAAAAGCAGTTTTGTTTGCTCTTTTTTTTTTTTTGTGCATTTGCCAACCTGTCAATATAGATTGTATGTCTTCAGAGGACCAGGATCATTCCTGGAAAGTAGAAGCATTCCCTAGTGTTTACCCTGGCCACATCAGGGTTGGAAGGTCCAGCTGAGGAATCAGTATAGACCACTGGAGATTCTCAGGAAGAACATGCTAACCTGATGAGATACACCATGAAAAAGGCAAGGTAATTTCCTTTTGAGATTAATTTTTTCAGTGGTTGCATCAGTATATGGGCTTGCTAACAAAACGCAAAGTAGTTCTGTGTCTCCACTGCCAAATGAATTACAACTTAGTTTTGGTGAAAGTGGTCATGAAACAGTATTCTCCGACAGCTGCTAACATACGTAGTCCTTTTACTTCAGTTACTATTTCTCCATTTTTATTTGAAGTACATGATATGAGCTACTGACTTCCTCACTCTGTTGTCCCTCGTTTCTTGCAATCACCTCTCTCTCACTCAACCAATGACTTCTACTTTCCTTACTTTTCCTTTCCTGGATTGTTTTCCTCACTAATTTTGCTTAGCAGCTGAGCACTTAACCTGCCGTCCCCCATTAATGTGTTCTGAATAAACAGGGTGAAAACCAAAACAGTCTTCAGTTTGCCTCTTCTTTTGTCTCCAACAGCGTCTTCCTATGATCTGCTGGGAATTCTGCGTTTCATTTCAGATACACACAGCACAAAGCAAGGTTTTGTGATACCTGTTGGGGATACCTTGGGATACCTTGGTAGTTGGGGACTGGTTCTACTAGATCCACAATGCTGTTTGGTCACATTAATCTCAGAGTGATCTGAAACTCTCAGCATCCAAAGGCTCAGGTACTGGAATAACAGGAGCCTCTGGAAAAAAGCAAAACCAAAATCCTGCTCCCACTGAAGTCAATAAGAGTTTTGCTTCTTCCTTAAACTAAAGCTCACTCAGGGTCTTTATTTGCTGAGAAAGTCTCATCTACTGTATAAATAGTGACATGAAGGCAGAGCATGACTTAAACCATTGTTGACTTTTACATAACCATAGTTACTAAACTACAGAATTCACTGAAGAGACGTCCATAGAAAATGAGCTGTTTTATTACCAAATGTTTACTCAATATTTAGCATGTTTACCTTAAGTATCCCTGTAAGACTAACCTACTAACTCACATTTAGCAATTTAAAAAGGCTTAGTACCATATTGTGATAGCCAGGTAGCATAAACATGGCTAAACAGTGCTATAAGCACTATTAAGTGCTTTCCAGAAATAAACACAATACCTATCTGTATTAGTGTGTTTTTGACTTACTGGTTGGATTCACTATAGATCCAAATTACCCCAGTTTGGTGTTTTGGTTTTTTTTCTGTACGGCATGTACTGAAAAATGAATTCATATACTTTATTCTCTAAAAATAGACATTGTCAAATTTATGAAGGTGATTATTCCTATAATAATTACTGAAACAAAAAACTAATTGACCATGAGCTAAGGTCATTTATAATACATCCCCTCCATGAACAATGCATGAATCTGACTCCTTAGTTTTACTCATCTGTTGTCCATTCTCTGCATTTGCCACCAGAGAGCTGTTTTAAAATAAGATATTGACCATGAAAAGCTCATGTTAAAATTCAATTTATTTCCAATGATCTCAGTATTACAAACAAGGACTCACACAAGTGAATAACATTATAGCAAATATGAGCTGGTTAATCTATCCTTCGACTACTCAGGAGCGCATATAATAAGAATTTACTCTGTTTTTCTGTATTTCGATTACTTGGATCATCATTTTATTCAGTGTTTTAGAGCTCACAGTAATAATAAAAATGCGTTAGGCATGATTCGTTTCCAATATTGTCATCTACATTTTAATAAGTCTCAAAATTAGAGAGAAGAAAAATGACAAAGACCTATGATAGCTAATACAAATTTCAATCTATGCACTTTACTTTAAACAATATTCTAGGCTTTTAACTAAGGGTAAAAAGGGTTTGTAATAACAAGATCTCCTTCTCTCTGAGAAGAACGAAGACAAAGAAAGACTGGTGCTACATGAAAGGTACACAAAGGTACCCTCAATTAACTAAAAATGGCAATTAAAACTGATTAAAGGCATAAAGCATACTTATTCATAAACAGTCAGAAAGCTTTCTCAATGCTTAGTGAACTCCCCAAAGATACCCCCAAAAAATCAGCTTTAGTACGAGCAGTTCATTGATGTCAAAGGTGGAACTCTCTCAATGTTATTTAAAAGGTTTGAGAGAGAGACTGATCCCTCTGGAGGCTGAGTTCCTTCCTAGGTTGGATGTCTTAAGCCCAGTAGAGTGAATCACCCTGGGGAGGTACCAATTACATCTCCACTGACTACTGGGGGAGCCGAGACAACAAATTTAGACGAGGCAGCTGACTCTCAGAGAGCACATTAGGAGAAATGAATGTCTCCCAGCCAAGGTTTATCTGCATTGCAGATGAGGCTGCATTTGAATATAGGAGGACCTATCCTCTCCAAGTTTAAGTTTACTAGCACAAGATAACAGTAATGAAAAGTTGCCAGCACAGGCTTTAGCAAGAGAGATACCCTTGCTGGCCGCTGGCCTACATTCAAGGCAAAGTACCAAACAATCTCTATGCTGATGAGATTAAAGTCAAAGCAGGGGTTTTTGCCTGTCATATAATTATACTTTTGTTTGTTCCAAAGACTAGCCTGAAATCTAGAGGTGACTTTTTCACCTCAGATTAGCACACACACAATAGAATTTTCACAGGAAGAGTGGTAACTCTTTCTAGCTCTAAGACATGGAAAATGACAACACACAGGAAATCCTGTATTTTAACATTTAGTTTTACCCATACAGAGATAAAAAAAAAATCATAATAAATCAACATTACCCGATAGCTAAGTGGGATAAACTAGGTAGGGTGCTTGACTAGTCTTGTGGCCTTATACAATGGAGTGACTACATCAATGGACAAGGGAAGAGCTATGGATGTCATCTACCTAGGCTACTGTAAGGCCTTTGACACAGTCCCCCACGACATTTTTGGTGTTAAATTGGAGATATATGGGTTTGAAGGATGGGCCGTTAGATGGAGAAGGGCTTGGGTGGGTAGCCACATCCAAAGAATTATAGTCAATGGCTCAATGACCAAGTGGGAACTAGTAACAAGTAGTCTATTTCAAGGGTCTGTATTGGGACTGATACTATTTAATATCTTCCTCAATGATATAGACAGTGGGATTGAGTCCACCCTCAGCAAGTTTACAGATTACACCAAACTGAGTGGTGCAGTCAATGCACTTGAGGGAAGGGATGCCATCCAAAAGGAACCTTGAGAGGCTTGAGGACCTGGACCCATGTGAACATCAGGAAGTTCAACAAGGCCAAATACAAGGTCCTGCGCCTGGATCGGGGCAATCCCCAAAACCAGTACAGATTGAGGAATGAACAGATTGAGAGCAGCGCTACCAAGAAGGACTTGGGTATATCGATAAATTAACAATTTGTAATGTGCGCTTGCAGCCCAGAAGGCCAACCACATCCTGGGCTACTTCAAAAGAAGCACGGCCAGCAGATCAAGGGAGGTGATTCTACCCCTCTACTCTGCTCTTGTGGGACCCCATCTGGAGTAGTGCATCCAGCTCTGGGGTCCCTAGTATAAGAAAAGCATGGACCTGTTAGAGCAGCTCCAGAGGAGGGACATGAAAATGGTCAGAGAGCTGGAACACCTCTCCTATGAAGAAAGGCTGGTTGTTTAGCCAGAAGAGAAGTGAAGGCTCTGGGGAGACCTTACTGCAGTCGTTCAATATATAAAGTGGGTTTATGAAAAAAACAGAGAAAAACCTTTACCAGGACCTGGTAGGGACAGGATAAAGGGCAATGGCTTTAAACTGAGAGAGGGTATGTTTAGAGTGGACATAAGGAATATGTTTTTAACGATGTGGGTGGTGAGATACTGGAACAGACTACCCAGAGAAATTGTGGATGCGCCATCGTTGGAAGCGTTCAAGGCTAGGTTGGGTGGAGCTTTGGGCAACTTGATCTAGGGAAAGATGTCCCTCTTTGGAGGGGTTGATCTAGGTGATCTATAAAGGTCCTTTCAAATCGAAAATATTCTATGATTCTATGTTAAGGAAAATCTGTAAAACATAGTTTGGAGTAGCTCTGCCAGGGAAATAAAATAATTTTATTGACAAATTCCTGCTTATAATTAACATAAGATCTAAAATTAGTGAAGGAAAACTATGAATGATATAGCAGGGGATGAAGCAGATGCTTATTTGAACTTAGCTCCTGAAACAATGCAGCTACAATGCACGTATGTTCCCCTTAACATATTTTGTTGCATTTGGGAGTAGATAGAATCATTCAAGTCTAGTGTAATGGCCCTATAGATATCATTTTGATGAGTAAGAAGTCAGTAAATAGGAGCTAACTAGAGGAGTCTGCAGCTGGAATATAGACAAAATTCTTAGCTATATCTTTTTCCTCTGTCCTTAAATAAGAATTATGTTTTCTTGCAGTTTGACAAGTAAATAATCATGTTTCAAGGAGGTGAAGCAGCCCATTTGTATGCTTTATCTCTATCCCTCTTCTTTTAAATCATCCGGAGTTACTCTCTGCTGATTTCTTTTCAGTCAGACTTTCTTATATGTCTAAACTCTGACTGGCGTGTATGTAGGTCAAAGCAATTATATTCCTTTGTTAAGCAAGCTAGCTTGAAACAAAGAAAGCCATCTCCCTGTTAACACAGCCTTAAGCAAAAAATAAGCCATTCAAGCTGAAAAATTTCCAGAAAGAAGACCTAAAAAGGAGATGAGGACTCTGATTATGCATGTAGGCAGCAAAAAGCAACCAGAAAAACCAAGAAATACTAGACCATAATTTTGTAGAATGAGCTTGGGAAAGGATAGAAATAAAGCGCCATGATTCAGAGCTGCATGTTGGGATTGGGATTTCTGACTACAAATAATTCTTTTCTCTTTGTTCCTACTGCCTCAGCAGAAAGAGAACTCCATGTGCGCTCTTTGTTTAGCAGCAGGACTTCACTAAGAAATGTTGAACCCAATGTGTGTCCATTACCTTTTGGAGTGGCGCAAAGAGAGTAGTAGGCTTGGAGGTTGATTTGCTGCTATCCACTGGTTCTAGGCCCTTATGTCCACACTACATGTTAACCAGAAAAGAAGTTTACTCCAGTTGTTGATTCTAGATGTACAGCATGCATGGGCAGAGAGCCAAGCACTCTGTAGAGGACCTTACCTCCACAGTGGACGTGGGGTGTTCTAGATGGTGGGTGCATGACTTCATCTCTCCAGGACAGAAACTGGTAGGTGCTTGAGTATCTGCCACAAAACATAAAGTATATACAATAGAAATTACCAGATGGCCATATCAATGAATTAATTTTCACTCTCACCCATTTCTAAACTCTGAGCTTTTGTTGAATTGCTGCAGGTTAGATTCGTGGTGGAAGACGTCACTCCACCAACTTTATGTCATCAAGGAGTTTCTTGTAAAAAAAAAAAGAAAAAATCTGCCTGACAACCCCAGTGATACTGTGACTCTATGATTCTATAAATATGTATTCTTATATTGCTGTGTCCTCACTTTCTTCTTCTTTCTGTGATGTATCTGTGCTATTCTTTCTTGGTTACCACTGCCTTGGGTGCTGGGACTGTGGGACAGCCTATGTGAGGAGTTGGGGGGGCTGCCCCACGCCAGACATGGCTGGTTCCAGATGGCTCCAATCAACCCACCCCTCAGGCAGGGCTGAACCCCTCAGCCAAAATGGTGGCAAATCTGGGTGAATGTTTTTTAAAAAGGGTAAAATGCTGCATGGTAGTCAGAGGTGAGGTGAAAAAGTGCAAGAAATAGCCCTGTGACACCAAGGCTGGAGGAGAGAAGGAGGTGCTCAAGGTGCTGGGGCAGAGAGATTCCCCTGCAGTTGCAGAAGAAACAACAGTGGAGCTGGTATCCACACTGCAGCCCATGGAAGACCCCACACCAGAGAAGGCGGATATTTGCTGCAGGACTGCAGCCTGTGGAGAAGACCCACACTAGAGCAGGGAAAAGTGTGAGAGGGAAGGAGCAACAGAGAGAAGCTGTTCTGGATTGACCATAACTCCCATTCCCCACCCACCCTGTGCCACTCAAGGAGGGGAGGAGATTGAGGAGTCAGGAACAAAGGAATGAGGTTGAGCCTGGTAAAAAAATCAGAGAGGGGAGGGAAGGTGTTTTAATTTCTGTCTTTGCTTGTCACCATATAAATCTATTTTAAATGGAAATTAATTTAATTCTTTTTCCCCAAGTCAAGTGTGTTTTGCTGTGAGAATAATTGGCAAGTGATTTCCTTGTCTTTGTCTCAACCCATGAGCTTTTCCATTTTATTTTCTATCTCTGTCCTTTTCAAGAAGGGGAATTAAAGAGCAGGTGGGTGGACATCTGGCGGCCAGCCAAGGTCAAACCACTACAATCAGGCAGTTTCTTAAATCAAAACAATACCTTGAGAAACCATCTATCTATGTAATTCAAATTATTAATCAGTCTTACACACTTTCTCATATATGACGTTGTCCATATGCTTTGATTAGAAGTTACTATTGCTTCAAATAGCTTCTTCCACAAAGAAACCTCAATGGCTTTTTAAATTAGCTTAAAACAAAGACAATAAAAACAACAATCATATTTTTTAAAAACTGTTTTCTAAGGTGTGCACTGTAATACTTTGACCTTTTATCTCTCTTTACTTATAGCTTAAAACCATAATTTAGGCAATAACTGTTTCAAATAGCCTTTAGTAATCTTGTAATGTATTTTTATCATTCTAAAAGCTTTTTCAGTAACACAATTACTCTTTTATCCAATTACTTAATTCAGAATAACAAGTAGGCATTTTCAGAGTACAATTCTTACATCCTGGATAGGTTCAGTTTCTTGGAAAGCACTGTTTTCTTTCACAATAGAGCTGCTGGAGCAGTGATGCTCTTTCAGTTATAAGGAGCAGTCCTTGGAGCAAGGCCTACTGCTCTTCAACTATAGAGGTCTTTGCAGACAATGAAATGAAAAACCAGGTGGTCTTTGGCACAAGCACTCACTCTCTTCCTCTTCTCTTCTTCATCTCCCATGAATTGTACCTTCTTTTTTTAACACTTTCTTAGCTGCAAGAAGAGAGTTGGAGGTTGCAATATCTGCAAACAGATTGAAGCATGATGTTCAGAGTTGACTCCTGAAAGACAAGAGAGTAGGTTTTGAACACTTTAGGGCAAAAATATCAACTATGAGTTTCCCACTTTCTGCATGGGTATTTTGAGGACAAAGCCATTGTATAAAAAGGTTCTACCACACAGGTCATTGGTGGCTCTGCTGTGGACCTAAAATGACTTAGTTCTGAACTCTATACTTGTTTGAAATAAATCCTTATTCTCCATCGGGATTTGTATTCCAAATAACTGTACTTTCTGTATTTCCAGTTCTGGTAAACTGCAGTGGAGAAGCTCTTGGGTTTCCAAAAATGAGGAGCTGGAAATATAGAGAGAACTCTGTCTCATAAGCTCCATATCATTCAAGGCTTATATAAATGTACATTTCCACTGCTTGTAGATTTATGCTATGCCAATACAATGCTTTAGACTCTTTACAGATGCTTCAGTGTACGTTTTTATACAGAATTACAGACATACCAAGATGCCAGACACATCAAGCACTGCAAAAGCTGTTTTTATCTCTATTGATAGAATACTTACTGCTCTGTTCTCCGTACCACACCCAAGTGCAAAATGAGTAAAACCACAGTAATGGCACTTAACACTATAATGATAAGCGATTCTTTTAAAAAAGGCAAATCACATAGCAATGCTCTGGGCTATAAAACTACAGACTGCTACATATAATTCTGCAAAAATACCATTAACATCATTCCACTTTTAAATGCTATAATTTCATCAAGGAATCAAGGAAGTTCCAAAATTAATCTTGCCTCTTTTCAAAGACATCGATTCGATGCCTTTTCCAGATTCTGTTCCATAATGTTCTCATTTCTAATCTCCATGCAAAAGAGCAGATGTGTACTGGGCTGGTGCTCAAATACTCTGCAGAGGGAGAACTGAATAAATATATTCTTGAAAGTTAATTTATTACTCTTATGTTGCTTCTAAAGATCAAGACTTTGAGTGAGCATCTTGACAAATGAAACAGATGGACAGCTCCACAGAGTAAACTTTTACCAAAGGATTGTCCCTTGCTTTCCAGCTTGCTCCATGGTTTCAAACCAGTGTTCATTCAGCCGAGTGATATCTATTAAATGCCATACAAATAAATGGCAATAAAAATTTTGGGGGTATGTATGAGTGGTTGGCCTACCTTTAAAACTGAGTGAAAAAAAGGGCAAATATTGCTTTTTTGATTGTATTTTACACACAGATAGCATAATATCATAAGATCCAATGGTCTTCATTACTTACATGTATTGAAGTGCCTAATTTTTCATTTGTATTTAACTAGATGCTTCTATATGCCTCTATATGCAAAGAAATAAAGACAATGATATTTGTTTCAATGTGCAGCAACACTAAAAATACTAAGAGCACCTTTTCTTTCTCACACCAATTGCATACATATTTACTGAAAATACTTTAAATAGAGTTGTGGAGCTATGAAAAATCTCCAGATTCTTCCAGAAAGATAACAATTCCTTAAAAGCTGCATACATCTGATAATGGACTAATACTTAAATCCATCTTCAGCTAGAACTGCCTATAATTTTTCTATAGTAAAATGAAATCTTTAGATCTCAACTAGCTGATACATACATTCTACTCTGCCAAGCCCCAGATTGTCATTTGTGGGAGAGCTTCTGAATTTATAACCATTTGCACAAACACTCAAAAATACAGCAAAATCTCTGCCCAAAAATCTATGGTATGCATGAAAAAGCCCGAGACAATGAAGTGTTAACAGCCTTAATTATAGTTAATTGTAGTTAGATGTAACTCAAGCAACCTTGACGGAGCAGTTCAAGTTGTCTTCTTGTAATAGTACATATAGATCTTATTAAAATGATTGTGAATTTCTTATAACATTAATATGTACAAAACTCCTAAAGAATCAGTTGAGTAATAAAAATGATCAATACATTACTGACCTATGTACAAAGCAAAGAAGAAACCTGTCTAGGCTACCTGAGGCAAATGTGGTCTTCTTCTCTGGAGATATTCAAAACCTGTCTCAATATATTCCTGTCCAACCTGCTCTAGGTGAACCTGCTTTGGTGGGGGGGTGGACTTAATGGTCTCCAAATATTCCTTCCAACCGCTACCATTCTGTGATGCTGTAAAGTGTCACAGGACCTCTGGACCATTTTCTCTGATACATCCACTCAGAGAGACAACCCGGCAGATGGCTCACAAGTGTTAAAAATCCAGCAGGAAAATAATGCAGGAGCATAAAGTGCTTAAATTTATTCTCCTGCCCGGTAGAGGGTATAAGGAAAACTCAGGCAACTACTCCTTCACTTCTGTACAGTGCTGCAAAGGACAATGAGTAGGAAATTCCCTCATTTCATGCACACACTGCACTTCCATGAAACCACACTCATCTTCCAGCTAGACTGCCACGGCAGAAAAAATACAGGAGTCTGCAAATAACTTGTTCTCCTTGAGAAAATCTAATCATTTCCACACAGCTCCAAGGTAGGCATCTCCTCACAACCTAAGTTTTACCCTCTCTGCCTCACCAGCAATCGGGTACAGGGAGTAAATACAACCAACATATGCAATCCCCTTCAGTGATTTCCTGTTGTTGTGCCTCGGGTTGAAATGGTTTGTACCACTTTGCCAGAAAAGATCAAAGGCTTTAGTCCACTCCTGCTTTCTTTCCATTTGTCTGAGGGGTGGTCTTTACAAAGTCTAACATATCTTACCTCAACCAGTTATTCCAACTGGGATATATCCAACTGGGACAACTGGCACTGGAATGTCCCACTCCATACAACAGCTCCAAACAACTCAATTTCAAACTGCTCTTTGGGTTTGTTGTCTAAAAGAAGATGCAATCCTAGACAGGCTCACAATGGCATGGAATATTCAATATGCACCCATGAAATCTTAAATGAAGGAAAAAGATCAATCAATCAGAAACCCTGACTGCAGCACATCACATGTATCTGTGGAAAAAGAAATAAAATAAAATAGATAAAGCTCTTAAAAATAAAAGATGAGGGGGGAGTGAATTTGCCAGGTACTTTTTCCCTTCCTAATTTTTGGCTGGTCCCAATCTGCTGTACTGAGGAGAATGCATAGGTATGGGAGAATCATACTGCTGGGTCCTCCTTCCCCCCCTTCCTTTTCATTTTGGTGATAAAATTCAAAAGCTAATAAAATCAGACAGATTATAGCAGCATTGATGAATGGCCATGTCTGGATTTCCTGTCTGGAGACCGGAGCAGGCAGTGTCTGAGAAAAAAGACAAGACAGTCACTGCATAGAGAGAAAAGGAATATCCAGCAGATGGATTATGTCTGGCTGCTCCCATTATTAATACTGATCTGTATCAGGCAGTGATGAATACATAGAAGCACTCAGAAATACTAATGGTTTCACCCTTTAAGTACTAATTTCTACGCTTCTATCCTATTTAACATTAAAAATGCTCTCTGATCTTGTCATTGATGGAAATGGTTATAATGAAGAGGCAGGGCTCTTGGGAAGAAAGAATATACTAGATTTAATGAAAAATATTAAAATCAGCTTTAGAGGTAGAGAAGTCATAAACTACAGCCACAGAATATCAGAGAAAACCCTCTCTCCCCCTAAACAATTTATATTCTTATTTCAATGTAATTTGTAAATCCTAAATCTAGGGATATTTTCAGTTATCAAGACTCTGGACTAAACACATTCTGAGGTATTAAAAAACCTAAGGAAGGCAGGACATCTTAGCTAATGTATATACAACAACATAATCAATGAAACAGCATCCATGCTGCAGTGAAGTTAAGCTTAGTGTTACAAAATCTCTAAACCTCCATTTCCTTGAATTTTTAACTCTTTCAGAAGTCTCCCTGAAGAAGTCAAACAATGTGTATGCAGTGACTGCCAAACAGGTCAAAGAAATCTCACCCTAAGGCCTGAGAGTGCCTAAATATCCACTAAATCAAACTGGAAACAGAGGCAGCTCACCCATCTGGAGAGGACAGCTAAAAAAGACCAACCAGGCTGTAGCACCTACCAGTAGCACTTAGCCAGGATGAAGCAGGAGAGATCATCTGGATTAGGCAGGTTTGGGTGGTGACTCAGACTTCACAGTTCTTGTTGATGATCCTGCCAGGAGCTATTTGGGGTATTAATCTGAGCCAGGGCAACCTGATAGGCTTGATGGCTATGGAGAGTGGGGAAAATGTAGAATCATAGAATCATCTAGGTTGAAAGGGTCCTTTAAGATCATCTAGCCCAACCGTCAACCTAACTCTTATTAAAAAAACACCAAATCATGTCTCTGAGCACTATGTCTACTCATCTTTTAAATACCTCCAGGGATGGTGCCTTGACCACTTCCCTGGGCAACCAATTCCAATGTTTAATAACCCACTCAGTGTAAAAAAATTTTCTTAATGTCCAATCTGAACCTCCCCTGGTGCAACTTGAGGCCATTTCCTCTTGTCCTATTGCCTGTGACTTGGGAGAAGAGACCAACCCCCACCTCTCTACAACCTCCTTTCAGGTAGTTGTAGAAAGTGATAAGGTCTCCCCTCAGCCTCCTTTTCTCTCGGCTGAACAACCCCATCTCCCTCAGCCTTTCCTCATAAGACTTACTCCCCAGACCCCTCACCAGTTTCGTTGCCCTTCTCTGGACCCACTCCAGCACCTCAATATCTTTTTTGTGGTAAGTGGCCCAAAACTGGCCACAGTACTCGAGGTAGGGCCTCACCAGTGCCGAATACAGGGAAACTATCACCTCCCAAGTCCTACTCACCACAGTGTTTCTGATAGAGGCCAGGATGCTGTTGGCCTTCTTGGCCACCTGGGCACACTGCTGGCTCATGTTCAGCCAACAATCAAACACCCCCAGGTCCTTTTCTCCTGGGCAGCTCTCCAGCCACTCTTCCCCAAGACATTTGTATCGCTGCAACCACAAATGTAATATAGGTGGTATCTAACAGCAAAGATAGAAATTAAGTAACATAACTTGAGTAAAGACTCACATAGGTACTCTAGTTCATGCTTAAGCCACCAGTACAGTGTTCCCTGACTCCTTTTTCTGAGTCTGAGATCCTATCGCTCAGCTAAAAGTGTTAATAAACCTAGCTGTGGAGCAAGAGAGGACATAAAACTGCGGAGGTGGGTCACTAATTTTATAAATCCTGCCAGATGAAGCATTTCTTTCTTTCTAGCCAGCAGATACTTCTGTTAAATTTTGACTCTTTTTGTTCAGAAAAACAGGTATGGTCTTTTAAATCTCTGTCTCAAATGCAGGATAGTCTTCTAGACTATTTTATTCCCAAATAATCTTATGGACTATTTTATTTAACACAACGTCCAGGAACTCAAATACTGTTTTTGAACACAGTGTCACAAATTCAGTGAATGGAGAAAGCCTACTCCAATCACAAAATACAACTTTTCAACACAAATTTTCCCTGAAGTGAGATTTCATTCTCTTGAAACACAAATAACATGTACTTTTTTCTTCATTTTGTCTGTCACTTGCCACTTTTAACCTCAGATTTCATTCACACCAGAGAAGCTGTGGTTCCATGCCTAAAACCAAGGACAAGAAATGAATAGTTTTGTTTATTTTCATTACTCTGCCAGTGACTTTGTGTGTAACACCAGGAAAATCAATGTTTACTCTGCTATTCTCATATTTTTATGAGAAGTAGATGTACTAATACACACTTATTTTTCTATGTTCAATTGCAAGCTTATGTTATATGAGCTTTTGTAAAATGCTTTGATGCTTCTGGGAAAAAAATCATAGTCTGTAAATGCCATCTTCATGCATATAGATATTTAACTCAATCATTCTTTCCTTCATATTCTTCAACCCCTAAAATAAGAGTTTTATTCTTGTTTTATCAACAAAGCTTCATTTTTAAAATTAATATTGTATTATTACACACATGAACTCCCAAAGAAACAGACAGTCATTTTAAGAAACTTTGTCTCCTTTCCAACAACACACATAAAACCTTTTTTAATTTTTTATTTTGAGGGAAAAAAAAGAAGAATAATGTGGAATTGTTCAGTAGGCTTTCAGGATACCCATCCTTTCCTTCCTGAAAAAGGAACTTCCAGAAAAAGGAATCAAACACTGCAAGCCTCTTTCTCATGTAAGAAATCTTCAGTCAAGATGTTCTGCACAGTCAAGATGTTCTGCACAGTCATTGGAGAAAACTTTTATACTTTTATTAATACTGATTAACACTTAACTAATAGGTTTCAGAGGAAAGTATTACTCAATGCAGGATTCTGAAAAAGTAGGGCTATTAGAGTCAGAACTATTTATGTAACCTTTCCAGGATAATTCATGAGAAAATGTTTTTAAATTTAGGCAGAAATAAAACCAAAACAATGCACGTTATTAATTCCAGAGGAGAAAAAAACATAAAAACTTGTTTTTACATCTCTGTTTTACTGTCTTTTGGATTCTGTTTTAATGTCTTGTGGATACTATCACAATATCACTGCATACACAGGTTTTATCTTCAGCATTTCACTCAGATTTTAAAAGCATTATACTTTATGTATCAATAAATTTAGAACCACTACATTAGAAAATCGGGGGTTTCTTTATACATTGAGTATGAAATTAAGCTATTGAAATAACTTGAACAATTTGGGAAGGGAAGCCGTATTTAAAAAAACAGAACAAGCCATTAGTTAACATACATAAGTATTTTTAAAACAGCTCTACCAATGTGGATGGAATTTGTTTTAAAAGCCTTGAAAAGCCCATGATTTATGATCTTTGTCAAAAGGCATTATGCATTTTTACAGTTCCTATTCAGATCAGCATATTTCTAATCTCATAATGTAGAATGAAAATTAACTGCTTGGATTTCTCCATTTTGCATTTCTATTTGCAGTCCAACACATTCCTTTAAGAACATGAAGTTCCATATGTCTCTCTTCATTAACTCAACAGTAAAGCAAGATATGTTTGTCTAAAACCTTTACAGTTGTCTTCTATTTCTAGATGTTATTGTACCATTGGGTATTATATAGTTTCTGAAGAATGAGGTCTCTAAACAGTTATTTCAGGTGTATGCCATTAAAACCAATAACAATACTAAATATTCAGAAAGATCAAGGCAAAAGCTAAATGAACTTCTGCAGGGTTTGGGAGTTTCAGTTATAAATCAACCACATCAAATACTTAAAGGTACTTCTTATCTGCAGCTTATCCTAGTATATCAATAACATCCTTCTTGAAAACTAGGGTTGAAGTTCCAATTTTTCGCAATTCAGTGTCAAGCCTCCTGACATCTTTACACAGAACTGTGATTAACAGAACCCACTAATTCCAGCATTTCAGGGAGGTCTGATATTTAAATACCTGTGGAGTTAACAACCTGCAGCAGCCACCCATACATATTGAGCAAGGAATGGTGATGACCTGGTTAATCACAGGGAGGAGTGTTATGGAAGTATTTTGTAGCTCCTACAAATAGTTCAATTTTAGCAGAAATTTGCCTGCTTATCAATTTCATGCTTGCACACAAAGAGACTCACTGATAGTTTCAACAATATGGAGCTCTTATGGTATAACGTTGGCCTTCAATTCATAGTACCAAAGAAAGATTTGGAGAGCACGTTCGTTGTAAATTCCTTCTGCAATACCAAGTTTCTCTCAGCTGTTTCATTACTGTTTCATCTGTGCCAATCAGATATGATTCCTGTTTTTTGGAGGACCCAAATGTTTGTTTCAGTGCTATTGCATAGCTCACCAGACCAGTGTTTGCTACAGGTGAGGCATGTGACTTGTGGCCATTCTCACACTTCCAGAGAATGTTAAAAGAAACAGGTCCACCACAAGCAAGGAAATAAAGCAAATAGTTTTAAACAATAGTTCCTAAAAGTTCTTTAAAATTCTGTAAGCTGTACTTTTAATTTTCAGACCTCTCCTCAGACAGGAATGCTTTGTTCAAGTCTGGAATGCATCTGCAATACTCTTCTCCGGAAGGCAACCACCCATGCAGTATGTCAGGCACTCTGGTTTGGCTTTGACAAGGTTAAAGAGGGGCAGGAATCCAACTGGAATGAAAGCTGAAATCAGACTTGGTTGAAGTTGCCTGCTGGGAAGAATGTTGTGGGTGAAGAAAGACCACCCTCAAAAGATGGTAATCACAACACAACATTAGCTAAACACAATAGTTAGGCAGGTTGATAGTGCTGCTGCCATCCTAACAATGGCAAATCCAATTACTTCTATGGAGCTCTCATTAGGACTTAGGATAATAGAAACAAGTGCAGGCTTTCAATACACTTTCACAGAGGACAGAGTGTAGTTTAAGCCAGTTCATCAGCCTGAATAATTAGGATCCTCACTGTAGTCAGCACTGTACTTACCATACTTCTACATGATCTTTTTCACTGTGTCAGCCTTAAAGGCATCCTTGCTTCTTTTTTCCTTCTTTTCCAGTAACGAATTTTCTCTCCTTGTTGCTACAGCAACCACTACATTTCTAAAACATCCTCCAAAAATTAAACTGTCCCCCAAACTCAAAAGTCAGTGAAACCTAAGGACATCCACTTATTTAAAAGCACTGATCTTAACTGTGCCAAGACCAACGGTGGTACCCAAAACAGCAGGCAAGAACCAAACTGAAAACAGGAGGAGGTACCTCACAGCACCATTTGTGGCTCAAACACAGTCTCTTCTCAGCTCTGCTGTGATTCACAGAATCCATCGACCCTTGGCTATGTGGCATTTCCAGCCCTTACCCACTAATGAAAGAGGTGGATTTAGCAGCTCCATTGTCTGGTTTGTTGCTTTTGGTTTTAAATGCAAGCTTATACCTCACAGAACTGACCTATAATAAAATCAGATAACCTATATTAGCATAGCTTTCAAGATGTCTTTCTAAGTTATCCTGTCAGGAAACGATAACAGAAGGCTTTGTGAGGACAGTCAAACAGGCAAGCTGAGAGTCGTGAAGGAAATGGTGGAGTAGAGTTGGATTTCTGCATCATTAGAACTCCCTATCACCTCAGCCAAATGAAAAATACTGTCTCCAAAGAGATCCAGCATGCACAGAATAGCAAAAAGAGCTCGAGGGAAAACACAGACTCATTAGAAGGCCAGTAAGTTCACTGATCAGTGAGAATGCCAGATAAAGGCTTCCCTGCCTTTCCCCACCCACAAGGGGAGAGCTGTAATTCTGCGGTGTAATAGTCTTCCCCCCATCCCATATTTAGTCATAGGGCTCTTTGGCTCTCTGTGGTTCACTGCAAAGCCATGGAGGCCTGACGATGGGACACTCTTGTCCCTAAAGATTAGGGACAGTAAAGAGCAGCTAAATCATAAATAACCTCCTCCATCCATGGCTTGTTGCCAAGATATGTATGGAAAACTCCTGCTCTCCCAAAAGAACAGAGCAAAGGCAGCAAGGGGGAAACAGTCCCACCTGTGAAACCTGTTTGTTACATATCAGGTTATTATTTCACTGCTAAGGGAAAGTGACTTTGCCACTGGAGTACAAGGAGGAGGGAGCACAAGGGAGCAAATGAACAACAGACTTCAAAATATGTGCTGTTAATGCAAAAAAGATAATGAGCTCATGATATAACGTAAGCATTTCTGGAAAGGGATCTGTGTTTACAGATATTTTCTTTTTCCAATCTCTGATTGCTAGTTTTCAATCAGTCAACACTGTTGAAGCTGGAAAAATGAGCTATATAAAACCTTAACAATGATATAATACCTATAACAAACAGTGTTTCCACCATTCCTTCCTCCTTTGTCTTGCTTTGAAGAAATATAGGACACGTACATGAACAGCTGTATCTGCAAGTTGCTACATTTCATTTGTGTTGCCTCTATTCACAGGGCCCTTGCTTACAGGATAGAATTGGATAGGTTTATTCTGTTAGAATTTTATAGGCAATATAAATTTTTAAGTCTTGCCTGTACAGTAAGCCCTGTCCTGAAAATGCAGTCTGCATTAACAGGATTTTGTAGGAAGGAACATCTAAATCAATAAGGTGAACCCAAAACACCCTAGGTTTTGTGCATTCGTTTTTGGATAAGTAACTGGAGAGCACGGCAAAGCTTTTTTGCATGCCAGCCTCTTTTATCTTCAAACAGATCCACAAATGGATTATTTATAGATGTGACAGCAGCCCTCTGAGTAAAGCATAAAGGGCAGAGATTACAAAAGATTGATTTCCACAGCTCGTTACTGCCATAAACCTATAACCCAAGCAGATGCACAGGGGAGAATTCTCTTCCTTAGGTCAGCTGTTTATTTCTGGCACATGCTTACAAATCTCTGGGGAAGGCTAAAAGGACATCCATATACTACAGTTTGAAAGGGCCAGTAAAGAAGTCTCGTTGCTGTATTTTCCTCCAATGTTTGCCGCCATTTCATGAATCATTGTGGTTAACCCAGAGAAGACATCCGTTTCTACCTGTACTGTAAGACATATGCATACTTGTATGTGGAAACACCACCACAAGCCTTGTATTCAGTGTCTTATCTACTGAATTCAGAAACTATGAAAATCAAAATTTATGAATTTACACTTGGATTTCAGGTTATTGCCCATTTGAATTTGGTGAGTAGAACACAGGAGTTTTTTCCATCTCATTTCCGTAAACAGTGAAAATATATAATGTAAAACACCCCTAAATCTAAAATAATATAGATTTGGATATAATTCCAATGGCTCGCATCATATAAAAGCTTTTATGAACCTAAGACAGTGAGATATCCAGGCTAAGGTCAACTAAATGACAGCTAACAGTGCAACGTCCTGCTCTAACTATACGTTTAATGGAACACCTTCATGATTATACCAGTACAAGTCCTCATTTTCATTTTTTTAGAATTTCTCATCTTTCCTTTTTGAAGAAGAGCTATAAATACACTCCTGATAAGACAAGTATCCATTCTGCCAATTTTAATTGATTCAACTTTTCAAACTGGTTAAATTCCTCCCTTTGCCCATTTATTCCTTAGAAGTCAAGAAAGCCAAGAGTAAAAAACAGCAAACTAAGCTCCTTACTGTTTGTAAGATAACTGTTCTACACAATCAAAACTAATATCACTAAGTGTTCAGAATCCGCTGCCAGCTGACAAAAAGATATTTCAATTCCCTTTTTAAACTGAATCCTTAACAGGCTGCTTTGTTCTTGCATTTGTTACAGTTTTCTCCAGTCTGCTCAGTTCAGGCATAGATCCCAGAACACATAAGGTATGGTTTTCATTCATTGTATCCTAAACATAGGAAGAAATCAATACATTCAGCTTTCCCCTTCTGAGCTAAAGAAGCAGTGCCTAATTGGTACAAGCAGTCTTCTGTCAGTCTGCTGCAGAACCATCACTCTGCAATGCTACAAACACCTTAAACACAACCCACTCAGCAACATAAGCAATTATATTGAAAGTTAGTAGATAGTCTTCCATCTCCACTTTGAATACAAATCACAGCATCTAATTTAGCAGCTAGCCTCTTGAGACATGCACACACGCAGAGGGAAAAAAAAAACCAAAAAAACCCCAACATAATGGCATCTGCTTTTGTGACCAAAACTCTGCAGCTTGCATTCCTACAGAGAGCATCAATCCAGTATCAGCAGGGCTCTTCTACTTCACACAGAGGCCAATTCTTAGTTATAAGTGTTTTCAGAACAAAACCAGTCAGAGTGCTTTACTAAAAAATAATGATCTAGGACCTACTGCATTTTGGCCCATATTTCGTGTGCTAAGACAGCTCCTTATTATTACTTCTTTTTTTCTTAATAAAGAGTTTGTAGACTTTGAGAGGGAGTAGGGAGAGGGAAAAGAGGAAGGGACTTGATATCGTCCCAAACTGCCCATGGGTGACAGCTGTGAACTCTCCTCTTAATGTACTAAGAAGGCATTCAGCGGTTGTTGACATTAACCCCTCCACAGTCACTTTCTTAGCCTAAAAATTCATGACAGCTGCTACAATTAAGCAAGGCACCTTCAGCAGACATGCTTAATACAGCATCTAGGTGGCTTTGATCAAAGATAATTGTATTTCATGTGAATAAATGTACTCAGTGTGGAGAAAAGCATTACCATCTTGATTTCCATGGCTATGTGCCTTAATATGTATTAACTGGCTGCAATTAACTGCTGTCCCTTCCTAAAATTTATCAACCAGTTGACATGTAGCAACATACTAACTTGTGCTTGTGGCCTAGATATTTACAGGCTGCCTAATATTATTCTGCCTTCCCCATTTCCCTCCGCTCCTGCCTCATCTACATCTGGAGACATTACTAATAGCATCACCTTGAAAGGATAAAAGGAAAAGGTGCACTCAGGGCAATGGGTGGCTGGTTCATTCCTAAATGATAACTGAGTCTGGAAATCCCAGTTATGTATAGCAGGAAAGAACCATGGGTTTATAAGAAAACTTGGAACATCTCACATCAATAAACAGTAAGTCACTGTTTCCAAGTTTTACATCTATACTTACTTTTCTGACAGCCTTTATAAAGGTAAAATTTAAAAAAATAATATTTGTATATTAAGAATTCATTGGGCTGAACTGAATTGACAAAAAATACTTAGAATTGTCCTTAAAAATACATTAGATTGTATTATTTCAGCTACAGTTGGAAATTAAAAGCAAAACTATTGCTAATTCTGAATACTCAGCCTAATGGAAACCTTTCAAAGATTACTGTATGCATAAAAATACAGTAAGTCAAATTGCTCAAGTAATTTCTCTGTGTCAGACTTCCTAAATAAGCTCTTGTACAAAGACATAATGAATTTTAATTGCATGTAGAAAATGTCTGAAATCTAACCACGGGTATAACATGCTGTGCCAGCTATTTCAGACCTGCTTTTTGTCCCTTGCATTTAATTTTGTTCACCCTGTTAAGAATAAGCTCATATGCACAAAGAGAATCATTTTTCTTTTAAATTATTAATTAAAAGATTAATGCACACCTTCAGATCTCCCATAAGAGCAGTGTTCCAATATCTGTACAGCTTTTAATGAGGTGAGCAAGAGAGATCCAAAAACTGTCCTTTTCTGTGGTCATATTTTTTGTGTTAATAAGAAAATTTAGCATCCAGTAAAGCACAAGCCTCAAAACCTGTTTCAAAGTATCACATAAACCAGGTTGAGATATGGAAATAGCCTGTTACAGAAATGTAGAGAAATGGCTAGAAATCTGGACTGCTCTGTTGGACATCCCAATATCAGAAAAATTCCTTTACTGAGTAGTCAAATCAGGAAGAAATTGTTATATATTGCTGCCTCCCCACACCAATCCCATATTTTACCATGTGCTCACTGTTTCTACAGGGAAAATTAAACAAATCCACATTATTTCAGCTGACTGGATATGCAAAATACTCCAGTTGTTTCAAGAAGTGTTAAGGCAAACCTTTTAGAGCAAGACTCCTAGTTTGTGGTAGATGTAACTTCACATGTCCACCTTCAAAATGGCCAAGCAGCTGAGCTCTGCCAGTCCTGCTATGACAACTCTGGCCAATGCTAAATATGCACTTTTTTCTTTTATTTGTGGTTTCTCTTTTGAAACATATACTCATTTCACAACATCCCCAGGGCCATCCGGTATCAGGCTGCCTTTCCAGGCACCCCCAAAGGATTACCTGGCTTGAGCTTCGGAGGTTAGGAAAGCTTACAGATAGAAAAAGGCAAATCGGGTATTAGCCAATACAGAAAGACATAAATATGCTTTTAGATATATTATATTACAGTTCTTACACTGTGGTTATGACTAATTCCTTTTCTCCTCATTTCTCTAAGCCAGTTTTTTGTTGTTGTTTTTTTTTTATTTCAAAAGACAAATTTTAAACTCCAGCAAAACAAAGAAGTCATTGAACTCTCATTTTTTCTTTATGCATTACAATTACAGGAAAAATATAATATCGCTTTGGGTCAATCTTCTGTGAAAATTCACAGAGTATTAAGTAGCCTTACTTTCAGCGTACATCATTTTAAATTGTGTAAGCAACAGATGGGAACAAAGGGTTCTTTTATCCATGCTAGTGTGTGTGTTTTTTAAGTGTTTTACTTCTAGTTGTAGAACCTCTAAAATTGAGGCTTTATGTAAGAAATTACATAAAACAGCAGATAGTTAAATTCACCACAGGAAAGAAAGACAAGAAGAAATAAATATGATAATAGGATGATTTAAAACAGCATGATCTCTTGATTGCAGTCTAAATATTAATACCTCTGTGTTTACTGTCCTAGTGCATGGAGAGAAAAATAGGAGTCAGGATGAGAGACTGCAGCAAGCGCTCCTGGTGCTCAGCACCCAGGGAGTAGCACCACTACTAATGAGTTGTGGACAGGATTTCATTTGCCTATTCCCGCCATACGGTAAGGAAGAGGACTTAATTAATGACAAATTATCACTTATCTGGTAATGCACATGGCTCTTTACCACACTCTGAAAATTACTTTTACAGTCTTAAGTTGCTCTCACTGTTTTGAAAGGTGAGAGTTATTCTATATTGACAAAAAGCATAAAATCTTGTTTTAAATCTTATTCCATAGTAGAAAGCAAAAAATAGCAGAACAAAAAAGAAAAGAAAAAAAAAGCTGGTTTAGCAAGTAGATTTTTGGCTCAATTCAGATTTTCCTTTAGTTTCAGTTACAGAGGCTCCCTTCTTTATGCTATGCTATATGAAATTCCTATTCTGCCATTAAAGCAGTCTGATAAACTACTAATTAGAGCTATTAGCCTTAAATGTCCTTTGAATTTTGTACAGTCAGTCAGCACCCACCCCAAACTGGGCTTTGATCTTTGATGCAAATGTAAGAAGCATCCTCACATCCTCCCTTGAGGAACATAGTCCTGTCACTTTAACTTTATGGTTGATGCTGCCTGGGGTTAGTATGGTATTGCTCCCAGATGCAATAAAGGAAGAGACCATGTTTTGCTGAGAAAGAGAATTAGCCTCACAGTCCCTCCAAATTCTTGAATTCTAAATGTCTTATTTGGTATTTCAAATATTTTATTTTGCAATGTATTAGAAAAAGGTATTTTTTTATTGTCTGCAGGTAAAATGCAATACTTCACTCTGCCATCAAGTCCCTTTTCCTTTAAGAATGGCTGCATGGATGACTTATTTTGAAAAGATTCCTTAGAGAACATTTTGTAAGACAACAATTGTAAATTAAAGCACAATTATAATTTATATTGAGTCATTCTGGTCTTTTATGGCCTGACTCTTTATTAGAGCTACTATTAGCAACTCCCTGCAGAGCCTCTTTTTGTAATCAAAATGACAACTCATATCATCAGTGGTAAACATTGTTTGAAATGTAATACAACACTTCTTCGACAGAGGGATGGGCAATTTTAAATTTACAGTCTGAGTTTACGCTACCAAAATCAATGGAAAAGCTCATCCAATTCAGAAGGCTTCTGATTAGGACGAGAGTCATGTAAATGAGTAAGAAATTTTTCAAGTGGTATTTTTATACTGGTAAGAGAATTAGATCATTCCTTTGTGGAATTGCTGTTCTGGGGTATGATCCTGCTTTCCAGTGCTGCTGATGCACTTCTTCCAGTAAGTCCTTGACACAAAACACATAGGTAACCCCAGGAGAATCCCTTCTCCTCCAGTAGTTCTACATGAGTGTCCATACCTAGGTTTCTACTTGCTCTTCCATGATGTTTCTAGCCCATGATTTCAGTGCTTCTTTCTGCGCAGAGGAACTATTGTCACAGGTGAAAATGTCCACTGTCAGCTTAGATTTCCTTGTACCCTGGTGGCCATGGCATTCTTTGGTGAAGTGGGAATTCAGGATACCTTTCTCTTTAGAAAAATTATGAATTCAGACCTAGGTTTCCCACTGCTGTGTAAGCGTTCTAGTCCTTCATGTTACTCAAAAGAGATGGTCGCTGATTCTTGTCTAAGAACTGAACTCAGCATCCTTGGTGTGTAATTTATTTGCTTAACAAATCAAGTCCTTCTGAGAACTTATGCTTAGTTTACACATTTCTCTTCCAGCCTCTAAGATACAACAGATCTCGGATGGGGACTTCGTATTTCTGAAGAGCAAAATGACAGCCAGCGAACAGCCCACATGGCAACTTGAGCCCTTAGTCACTTGTGGGTTCAAATACTTCCCATGTCCCTGCTCTCATCTCTACTATATTTTAGTGCTGTCTGAATATCTCCGTAAGTGCTGCTGTTTAGTGCTTTCTGCACAAGCTCTTCCGTATCTATTGGACAAGTGCAAAAGTGATTAGTCCAAAGATATTGTGCATTTGATTTTTAATACAAACGCAAACAACTAGTAAGGCATCTCCAATTCTTCTTTCTATAACTAAGTAGCTAGATCACACGCATTTGCAAGAATGTCAATTTCTCCCCAGTGACCCGAAGAAAGTAGTTTCATAGCTCAGTAAAATACATTAAAGTGTGAGTACAAAGAGAAAATAAAAGTTTAAACAGAAAAAAAAAAAAAAAAGGCAAAAAGGACTACTGTTACGAAATCTGTGGAGGATTTTCTTTTTTCTCCTTTTGGAAGTCAATCCTTGCTGTTCACGATTATCTTGTTCCTTACAAGCAAGGTACTGCAATAAATAGAATTATATTTTCCCTGAAGATAATGCCTCAGTTCTAAGGGTGAGGATTTCATGTATAATCTGAATAATTTGAATTGTGTAAACTATTTATTTTTTAAATACACACATTTAATACAAATGACAAAATGACAGAATTCTTATATATGGTGTTGAAAAAGAATTTACTGAAAAGAATTTATACATTTTGTCTCACAATTACATAATTCTCATACTAACCCTGTTGCCTACATCTTCACATTTGCAAGAGGTGTGAATTTGACAGATCAGATGTCAGCTCAGAAAAAGTACACTAAAGCTTGCAAAAGGTTGGATGCCATTCTGGCTACACCCATTAAAGACTGACACATATTTGGAACATGCCAGTTCAAGACTGAAGATGACAACAAAGGAAAGTATGAAGACATGGAAGTTGTGATTGATGGGTGGTACATTATTCTAAATTAATACTTAAACTGGGAGCTGACATAGTGGAGCAAAACAAAAAGATTTGTATTTTGTCTGATACACTGCCTCTCACAATAGCGTATACTGAAAGTTCAGAGAAAAATACTTTGCTATGCTATTTATAGCAAACATAAAATATCATCCTAACTCTTTATAAATACTTTCTTCATAACACAAATCAGACAAGCAAATGGCATCTTGATTTTTACAGTTGATTATGTATTACCATTTACCCTGTCAGACCCAACCGTATGAATCTGACAGCTTTAGCATCTCTGTAACCTCATCACAGTTATCTGCAACTCAGAGACTGCCATATTTCAAGGATGCCAACTCCTTCTCCACTCTTCCATACTTACCCCTTTCACTTTACCCCAGAGTCTCTAACTTCCCTCCTAGCACTGTCTCCTCACCTTTATTCCCAACATGCACCCCCTTGCCCACATCCCCTATATTTCTTTATTACCTATTTTTAATTTTCCTTCTCTGGTGTTTTCAGACACCAGCACCAGGCTGCCTAACCCAGGCTCCTGAAGCAATTTCTGATGCAGGGTTGGGGTGAGCTGGAAGGACACGTGCGCTGGCAAGGGGACCTTCATATGTCGGTGACCAAATGGGCAATCTGACCACCTTTTCATATAACTTATTTTTCCTTTCATCCTCAGATCCTTTCCTCATGGCCAAGAGAACTCTTCAGCAGGCTACAAACTGTGCATCCCTTCTCTTGGATTTCTAGCTGCTATCTAAAAGTGCCTCACAGGACAGATCCACACTCCATATCAGTAGTTGGTTGTGTTCGATACGCAAAAATCAGTATGAATGTCCTTATAAGCATCTTTATAAGCCTATAATTTCTCTCCTTTACATCCTAACCCACCAACAGAAACTATAAATGCCTCCAGCCCCTTAGAACACTTCTATCTGCAACCTCTTGTGATATTTTAAGTTAAGCCCTGTCTCCAGTGACAGTGTTAGTTTTCCTAAAACAGAACAGGTATCCCTAAAACAGTCTAAGGTCTCTTAGTCAAGACCAAAGCAGAAGAACCCAAGGCTTTAACTTAGAGAATTCACTATGGATCATAATCCTTACATCCTGTTTCTCTGTCCTCTGAGAAACTCTTTCATTATTTCATATTTTGGGACACAAAAGTTCTAACAGAAGTAGGAACTAGTTTCAAATATTAAAACCCAAAGTTAAAAACTCCAAACCTGGTAGTTTTGATTTTATAAAAAAAAATTGTATTCCTTTCTCTTGTTAAAGAGCCTTTGTTTCACTTTTTTCATTCCTTATATTTCCTTTCCCCAGTTTAATGTCCCTAAAACTTACAAAGAAAGGAATAGACATGAAAAATACATCTGCTTTGGCCTGCCTGTGCAAATGTTAATCAGAAGGTAATAAGTAATGTTTTGGAAGCTGAGCTCTTTCCTGCAGAGCAGTAATGGGATGCTGAGTGTCCCAGCCCCAGCAACAAAAATGGAGAGTCAAAATCACAAGTGTAAGCCTGTATTTGAGCACTGGAAAATGAAAGTGTTTCCTCTACATACAAATTCTTTCTTCAAGAAGGGGGGATAGTCAAAGCAGATCTTTAGCAGTATAACGTACACTACTATCATGGTTCCTACCTATTCACTACCAATCATAATTTCAGTAAGACCCCTACATGTAAGACAAAGACTTTTACAACTCTTTTTTTAGCCATCTCCTACAATCTAATTCTTCCAAAACTGTCTTTTTTTCATTCTGTAAGTGACATTTACTGCAATTCTTCATAAACCCCTGAGAATTGGATTCCTTGCTCCTGGAATTGAATAAAATATGTGCACAGCCTGTCAGCAGGTCACATGTATCCTGCCAACCTACATCTAATAGATTTTTCACTTTTCATCAGTGGATTTCAAGACAGTATGTAGTCTGCCAAATTTACTAAAAAGCTTGCTACAGTATCGCACTTTCAAAATGTGCAATCTGTCAAAGCCACAGCTCAAAATGTCTGCTACGATGAGAGTCTTTGAAAAATCTGCTACGGTGTTGGCATTCATTCAGAAAATAATGAGTATATCAACAGAGAAGGAGGGGAAAGGAAAAAAGTTGTTGGGGAGAGGGGGAAGAAGTGGTGAGGAAAGAAGATTAATCCTAAATGTAATTTGTTAGCATCTGAAGAAACTCCAGGAATTCTTTTATGCAAGTGTAATTCAGTTTCATACAAATTCCTCCAGGATGACAGCCTGTTAATAGATAAATAGTCTATGACTGCTATATTTAATAACACTGATGAAAAGATAATTTATCATAGATTTGACCACAACCGTACATAGAAAACCTCAAATATTGATTCAAACACTGAATACATTTAGCAAACAGTAGAAGACAGGAAAATTGCTTGCATTGCTGTTGAATTATGAGATGCAATATGTGGGGTTATCATACGAGACAGGTGGACAGAGTAGGGATGTTTAATTTATTAACTGAAATATGAAGGAAACTGAAGCAATTTCAGGAGACTTGTAACTAAAGAAAAACTTCAATTTTAAAATAGACAACAACACTAGTAAAAAAATATCCAAGGACTGTGAAATGCAACTCTGAGAACTTCCCTTGTCTGTTTTCCTTCATCCTGTATTTTAGAAAATACAGTTACATTCGAAGAACACAAAAAAGGCAAAAAGAGGGTGAAAGAGACCATTTAGAAAACAAGAAAATATTTGAACACAAAAACCAAGTTCTTGTGTACCTACTTGAACAGCTGACGACACCGGCAAGTTTTCCTGAACAAAATCCTAAGCTATTGAAAGGATTGCAGTAGAACTGTTTTCCTCCATGACATGTATCTCCAAAGACAGAAGGTTAGGGAAAGACCCCTGAATACAGGAAACAAATTCATCCTTAACACTGTAGCATTAACATGTCTCAATCCAATCACTTCCAGAAGCAAACAAGGAACTTGATATTATGAATATTGAACAACAACAAAACACAAAAAAAAAACCCCAAAAAACCAAACCAGAACAAAGAACCCCACCAAAAAAAACCAAAAAACACACACACAAAGAAAATTCTCTACTTTGGATAAAACCTGCGCAAAGTTCGTTGCAATCAAGAAGGTTACAAACTGATTGAAGTCAATCAAGGATACTTACAATGGGCAGGATACAACTAGAATCAAGATCAGCTTGCTAACTAATCGCATTGCCAATTTAGTTTCCTCTGTTAATAAGTTAAATATCTATTTTCTATTCTAATAAAATATGGATTTGTTGTTTATTTTAAGAGCCTTAGGTCTTCTTTGAGAGTCTCACTGAAAGTCTAACATGGGATATACCAAACCAACTCTTGAAAGACATCTTTATTGAATTCATTATTATATTGAAATTGCTCCTAATATACAGAATAAAATGCTTTTTTCATGCAAAAGCAGTAAAAAATATTTATTCACTGAGATTATGTTTTTATGTTTAATTGTCATGTTCCTAAAAGCGCTACAAAGACTCCCAGATGACTTCGGTAATGGAAGTCATAGTCTTGGGATGCCTTTAAGAGACAGAATTCAGAAGTGGTTTAGCATTGTATAGAAATACTAAAAAGATTATGTTTTTTAATACCCACTATTTTGAAGCATTTTTAATTAGTCCCTCTTTCTTTCCCTTTCTCGCTTCCATTCAAATGTATTTAACAGGGGGTTCACATCCATAACTTTTGTTTGTGTAAGAAAACCACATTGTGGAAGAGTCCAGTAGAGGTAATGAAGTTGATTAAGTACTTCATAATTTTGCATTATGGCCATAAACTGAGATTCTGTTCAATAGGCTTTGGAATAGTGATTTCTTTCCAAATATAAGCATGGTAACTTAAAGTAGATAAGTTGGAGAGTTCGTCCTGTAGTCCGTTAAACAAATGCAGCCAGAATACATTAAAAAATATATAATTTTAATTTAGCCAGCATCCTGGAGCAACATGACAGCCAGGTCTCTTAAAGCTCCTTCAAACACTGATATTTTTCCAATAGAGCTGGTCTATAAGGCCTATTTTACCCATGTTTCTGCTGCAAAGGAAGTTAGGAAGTGTGGGGGCTTCGGTTCTTCTTTCAATTGTATCACAGTTTTGTCTTGGCAAACTTTGAAATCACATTTAAATGTTTACAAGTTCTGCCCTGTGGGATCTTCAGAAGGCATCACTGAATTTTGTTAAACAATGCCTTTAGCATAAGTATTTCAAAATTGTTTCAATGTAGGGGGAGGGAGTGGGGAGTGGAGAGAGAGAGGTAGATCATTCATCAGCTTAACATGATTTTGAATGTCATTTCTCTCTTGCTGTAGAAGACCATCAAAACCAGTAACCTTGATGATGCAATCTGCATCCTGCTTCCAGGTTTTACATTGGTTGGTGTTACAGTTCTTTAAACAATTGCCTCCTGCAGCAAAATGTAGAGACTTCAGACTACAATTAAGATGCTGTGGTCTCAAATTTTCTTCTTACAGGTGTCAAAAGGGTATAACCAATGGTATGACCAATGAGTCAAAGCTGCAAGGACTCAAGCACCTTTTGTGTGTGAAAAAGGGTAGCAGTTTTTATTGTCTTCAATAAGTTATGAGTGTTCAAAAGTTTGCAGATTTAGGCTCAGCATCTGCAACTTTAAAGCATATGTCTATGTTAAGTGCTTTAGGTTTGACCAGGACTGAGCTTTTTAAAGGCAATTTCCTAATAATCTCCATTTACCAGTCTTTGATTCACAGTGCAGAGCAGTCTCAGTGTCTGAACTCCACTTTCACATAAAATGTGTTTTGCCTGGAATGTTTTTTGAGATCTCCTAAGCTTCCATACTGATGTGATCAACTGTGCTCCATCACAGCCTTTCCCATTCTGAAGTGGTTTGTTCTCATGTGAGTTTTTCTACTTGTCTACAGAGGGACTTTTCAATGCACTCTAAGAAGGGCAACATGTATGTTGATGCTCTTTTCAAGACAACCTCTCTGTGTTTTACTTTTAAAACTCTAGAAAAGAATGTGTAATTTGAAAATCAACTCTTATCTTGGAGTGTGGATGATAAAAAAATGCCAACAAACCATGGAAAAAAAGCAATCAAAAAAAAAAAAAATGCAGACTCAGAGCATGTTCTTTGGAAGACAAAGACCACATAAAGCCTCAAGAAATTCTGGGCCTTGCCAGAGGACTGCAGACTGGATCCGCCCCTTTCCTTTATCCCAGAAGAGGAATCCCATCCCATTGATGATGTATAAAATTAGTAGAGAAAAATATACACTCTAGATTTTAAAATCACCTCCCTAAAGCGATCTTTTGTTCCACTGGCTAACCCCCTACATTTGGTAAAACTATTTGGTTGCATACTGTGGAAGCAGAGAAGTGTAGCTGAGCTGGCCCAGGTCCATCATAAGGAGTTAACAGAAGTGGGATTGTATCTGGGTCCCAGTCCGGGAGGGACAGAAGTGCTTTTGTTCCATTGCAGTGGAATCCTGCAGGAAGGTTAAATAGCAGACAGAACCCAACAACAGAGAAGTGATAACACTACATAGGCTGCAACCTCTGCAATGCACAAAAATACATATACACACCATGAAGATTATTAACACACTCCAATTTTAGGCATCTAATTCAACTACCTACTCTCACTTTCAGCCAACGGGAAGAGAAAGACGGCTTTTTCCAAGGGGAAAAAAAGAGATTCCTTGATCAAAACTGCCCCTGGAGCTGACTCCCCCTTGCTCACTTTCTCCACTAACTACAGAAGGAAAGCACAGAGACTAGCCAGCTACATTAGACAGTGAGAAATTCCCTGATGTAAATATCCAGCAATGTGCCTTTCCTAACCTCACAGATACTGAGGATTTTGAAGACAAGGGCTCTGGTTTATAACTAACTAAACTAACAGTTCCTCTGCTGGCTTATCAGATAAGTCAGTCCTATGAGGTTTTATAGAATTGACAGTTGTTTTGAAAGTTAGGATCGTCCCAAAATTTAGGAGACTGAAGGATTTTAGGAATGTAATTTTATTTCTCCTTTCTTTTTCTAGAAGACAGACTGTACATAGTTATTTGAGGAAAACCACTTTTAATTAAAAAAAGGGTTTGAACTCTTTGGTTGCAACAGCCTCAGCCACAGACTGCACACAGTTTTAAGAGAATGGTAATTACAGTAGAATGATTAATTCAGAATTCACTTGAGATAACTTGACTATTTTGTAAGTGCCTAAAACCAAACTGATCTTCGTGGTTTTTGAGGATTCAAAGGAAGCAGTTACAGTTATTACAAAAAGTGATATGGTGAAATTATGGTGGAATTTTACAATATTCATTCAGCTCTAATGCAAAACTCCCTTCCAAAATTTTCAAAGGTTGTACTTTACTGCACAGTCTTAACTTAGGTAATTGCATATAATACTAGTGCATAATAGGAATTCCCAATAATCTGAAGTTCAACTACTCCACGGAAAAGACTTTGAAGAACTCAGATAATCATTTCACAGAGAAGAGCCTAAATATACGCTAACAATGACATCAGCTTCAAAAAGACATTGCATTATAGAGACTGAATAAAATATCTAGTGTGGTCTTATATAACCAGTCAAGAGGTCTGCTTAAAATAAGGGCTCTTTAAATTGATTATGCAATGCTTATAGTAAGAAATGACCTTGTTGTACTTGCAGAAAATATTCTAAGCTATTATTATGACCTACTACATGCATTCACCATTTTCTTCTGGATTTTTTAAATATGTATTTATCTATTAGACCAAAACAAATTCTTCTGAGCTGAATCAGCTTCATACATTATGGAAAGTTGAAATGTCAAACACACATCGTAAGACCACTGGTGCACTTCATCAAGTTATCTACATCAGACAAAAGATCATCCTGCTGCTTCAGCCCCAGCTATGCAGTAGGCCATGATGGGATAAGTATGACTACAGATAAAGACCACTCCTAATTAACTGTACCTCATTCTCTGAAAAAAATAATTTTAATTAACATTTTATTTCTTCAAAGCAGGAGAATTTCACAGAAGCGTCAGGAATGAAGACAGGCTGTAGCAGATCCAGCTCCATTGCCTGGACTGCCAAAGAGAGGGCGCAAGACCCTATCAAGCTGAAAACCCAGCATGAATACACACACACATATATTATATTATGTACTTAATGTTATAATGCACATCAGTCTCAAGTGATAACCTTGTAATTATATAGATAAGTAACAAGTTTTGCGCTGTTATATTTTTCTACATTTTGCAAGTGCAAGTACCCTGAAGTCATCTTTGAAACCTAACTTCTGAAATTCGTAAGGAAAGTAGAGTGTTTTCCCTGACTGATGCCCATGAGCAGCCTTTGAAGTAAATCTTTATCTTTCAGTATAAACATTTTGTCAACTCCTTCCTTTCTCACTGACGCACACAGTCATGAAGTTCATCACGTATTGCCCCGAATTGAAACACACACGCTTCACAAGCCACGTGGCCTGTGTATTCCCCTTATCTACTGGTGGTTCATTTCACTTATTATACTATCTATTGACACAAGTTTCGGTGCAGTGGTTCCACCAGGCACCCTTGCGTCCCTGCTGGCTCGTAGGGCTCGATGCCAGCGCCAGCAGTCACAGCAAACAGCCCAGCGTGGGGAGCGACGGGCTGGCAGCTCCCAGCCATGCTTCCTGAGGGCAAATCCCTCAGGATGGGAGGTGGCGCCTCTCTCCAGCTCCCAACAAACGCTAGAGGCAACAACCTCCTTCCCAGCCTACGAGCCTCACTTCTAGCATTACAATATTACAATATAGGGTTTACAATATTTTCCCTTCAGGCGACTTTTAAGCAATAGATGTGCCAGGAATTTCATTAAAACACAACACTGACTGAGCAGCTCAAGTCTCTGGCGGTTTTTCCTGGGAAAAACTGGCAGGATGGATTCCAGGCTTCTCTTCCCGTTACACAACACCACGGTGCTTCCTACACACACCACTGACTTATGAGGATGCTTTAAACTTGCATTACTCTTCCCACTCAAACAAGATGTCGGTTTTAATGTCTGCTAATAATACAGAAGTGTTTTGATGATTCAGAGCTGGCGGCTGACTCACAACTCACTTTGCGCTACGGAATCCAATGCACATTACCAGAGAGGACAAAAGTCTTGCAAACTAGAAGAATAGGTTTCCTTCTGGGAAATGCTTGTTAGGAAAAACCTTACTTGAATATCTTTTTTTTAATGAATGTTAATAAACATTCATTAATTTTATTAACATTCATTTTTTAATGAATGTTAATAAACTTTCCCATTGTCGAGGCCCCACAAAGGCTGGTAGGTCTGTTGGGAGACCTGGCTGGGCAGCGCTGGGCGTCCAGGGCCTGTCCCACCCCAGCCAGGAGCAGGGGAAGACCCAGCCCCACACATCAGCCACCTCCATGGGGATGGGAAGGGGCTGACGCCAGTCATGAGCCCATGGATGTGCCCAGATGGGCAGGGCCCATGGCTGGGCAGGGCAGGGGTGTGGGGAGCTGGAGACCAACCCTGCTGCAGGAGACTCCCCCTTCCTGGGGCAGGGACTGGTGGTCCTGGTGCACTGGAATGGTGTCCTGGTCTGTGGACAGGGTAGGGGAAGCCCCAGGGGGCTAAAATGGAGCCCTGAGCCATGGGCAGGGTGGTGCACATATGTGAGAGCTCACAGGAGGCAAAAAAGGAGGAACCAGCCCTTCAAGACTGCACAGTAACTCAGGCTCCTATAAGAAAACTAATCCAAAAATTGCTGCCAGTCCCACATATCTGGCGGCCCAAATTCTCCATTGTATTAATATCAGATCACAGCAACTATGAACTTTCAGACTACAGAAGTGCAATGCATAATACACTGAAATTGGAAGCACTGTGCAAGAACCTGAGTTTTGCACGGAAAAGCAACATACCCAGATTTGGAGTGATGTTATATATGCACTCACCAGTGATTCAACAGACCTTGCTTTTAAATCGACATAAATCTTATACACAGTGCTGACATTTGCTCTCCCAGAATGCCTCAGAAACCAACCAGCTTCCCAAAGAAAAAAAAAGGAAAAGGAGAAAAGGAGAAAAAAAGGAGAAAAGGAGAAAAAAA
>VXAK01000822.1:115061-140272 GCA_013399435.1 Arenaria interpres
AAAAAAAAGGAGAAAAGGGAAAAAAAAGGAGAAAAAAAAGGAGAAAAAAAAAGGAGAAAAAAAAGGAGAAAAGGAGAAAAAAAAGGAGAAAAGGAGAAAAAAAGTGACATGCTGATGGAGAACTGAGCGTTTTATTTTTTTTTTTCCTGCTTTTAAATGAGCTAGTAAGTAGCTCAGAGCAAGTATTTTACAGACTGGAATAGTATTTATAAAGACACTCATCAGAAACCTTCCAACTTACAGGCTAATCTTGTGAGGGAATGTAAGCTTTACTTGTTGCACTGAGTTTGTGGCTTCTCCCATCCCACCTCCAGTGCAGTTCCTATCTCACACAGCTCAAAATGGGAAACGAGAGGTTGTCTCCTCCCCAGCACTAGTTTCTTCCCAAGCCCCACATCTGCCTTTGGCTCCTCCCAGCACACTCCCTCTTCTTCCTATAGCGGTGGTTGCACTTATCAAGGATGGGCACCTCTGCCAGCCCTGGGGCAGGTGGGACTGACACTGCTTCTCCTGCCTGGGGAGACCTGTACGTCCAAGAGAGTTTTTCATTCTCACTGTTTCCAGATCTGCAACCGTAAGAAACGGGAAACAAGAAAGAGGGAAGTAACAACATCTGAATTTCAACTTATTTCTTGCATGGGAATTTGGGTGCTGATTTTCTCCAGGTTCTGGACCCTTTCTGTTCACTGTTCTCCTCAGAGAAACAAGCACATTCCCATATTTCTTTCTTGTTAAAAACATTCCTCTTTTTAAGGGGTTGGAGACAGCAGAAGCTCCCTCCTGACTCAGCTGTTTTCCTCCTGGAGGCAGGGAAGTGAAGAAAGCAGCCAGTTCTTGGGGTTTTTCAATCCTGTTGAATAACAGCAGTGCCCAGCCCACCACAGCTTCATTTGTGAGAGCATGACCCATCTATGCAACATTCCACGAACTTTCAGAAACATTTCCCAAGTCTTGTTGGAGTACAGACATGAACCCTTAGGATTAAAATAAAAAGGGGTTGAGGGCCTTGAATGACAGCACATCAGCAACAGCAGGATGCAGCAAGAGTGACACTGTTTTGAATTACTAAAAATATTGAAAAGAATTTGCTAATATTTTTTTTCCCCAATACACTAGGAAGCCTGCTGTGATGGAAGACAATGTTTCCTCAGCTAAGACACATGTTTTGTGGTCTCCCAGCTCTGAGTCCTTACTGTCCATCCTTGACAAACCCCATGCAATGACAGGAAAACCGAACTCTGCCATCAGTTAACATTCAGAATATATGAGCACGTGCCCTGGTAAATACGAATTAATATGAAGAAAATCTTAAAAATAATTACTTGCACTCAAAGGGAAAACATAAGCATCAATCCAGACATTTAGAGCTTGAAAGTTTGTCTGCATAAAAATCATGATACTCATTTTAAGAAAAATGGAGTGATTTGTTTCAGGAAAGGTCAATTTAAAATTAAAATAATCTTCCCTCTCTTAAAACTTAGTGTACAATGTGACATAAAATATAATAAGTTCTTTTATTGTCTTTCCCTAAAATAGAACAGTGGGAGAGAGGAGGACATTAACATCTATATAAGATATAAACCATTAACTGCAAACTAAGAAACAGATGAAAAAAATGCACAAACAGTAGCAAGCAACACTCACTCTTAAGCTGGATACAGCTCATAATTCACAGAAGTGGATGTAGATCTAGGACAAAAATAAAAATTGATTTCTGTTCATTCAGTTGCAAAAATAGCACATAATATTCATATTTTGGATTTGCATTTCTCGCTTTCTCCTTTAGTAAAACCTGAAGCTGAAAACTTGATCCTACTTTAACATAGTTCACAACTATCCAAAACAAATACATGTGAAGTGGAAGAAAAGATTCTGAAATTCCTTCTTCTCTAGAAATGTCTTTCAAACAAACAGGTTTGTTTACTCCATTTTTTATTCAGAATTTCTTAGCCAAGAACCTCTATGTCAACCGTGCAGACCTTTCACAAGCTTAATCGGGTATTTTAAGCTAGCACAGGGTATGTCCATTTAACATTTATTCTCCAAAGTTCTGCCATCTCTGCAGAAAACATGTCTCAAAACAGTGAAAATGTCACGTTGCCATCCACAAATCCTACCATTCACAACTGCAGCAAATCTTTGGCCAAATACATCTCCAAGTGCTTTCAGTTACCCAGGACTGTACACCCCAACAACATGTATATTCACAGCAGGAATATGAACAAAATGTAGATCTTTTTGCTTTAGAATTATTTCTATGGCTTAAATGTAAAAAGAAAAAGCTCCATTATAAATATAAGCAGTTAGACATACAGCATCTATTTGATTTTATCAAATGTTTTTCTCTCTTTACTCAACAACGTGAAAATCACCCTCTTGTTTCAGTACCTCATGTCTAGTCCAAAGCTTCCAACAAATACAAATATTTCTGAGAGAAACAGGTGCACAGATTCTCTTTTAGCAACATCTATTTACACCAGAAATTAATCGATGCAGATTAAACATACAGTTCATTTTAAAGTTTTTGGACAAGGTATTGCCAAGATATACCACAAAATTGTCTCATTTATTTTAATTCATTCTTCCAAGCTCGAAACATGTGAAATAATCCATAATTTAACATTTTTAGTGACCACCGAAATTACTTCATAAAATGTCATTGATATAAAGCATACGGAATAAAAGACTAAGCACATATCAATGCTCCATTAAAGGAGCGAAAAGCGCACTTTCAAACATTTCTGTTTCAACATTCCGGCCTACCAGCCATTTAACCTATAAATAAGTGGATTTATTCTTTTATAGACTGTATTCTTTCCTTCAAAAATGGACTCATTCATCATTATTATTGTCAAAACCACTAGTTTCATTGGCTATGATTGTCTTTCTTAAGGGACATATCAACTCTAAAAAAACAAAAAAAAGCAGACCTGCAGACAAGTATTAAAATCCCAAATTCAGATATAAATGCGTAAAAATAATTTTAATTGAACCAGTGTTAAGTTTGACTGTTTCTTAACTCAATACATAATCACAGTTGTAAATAGATTTATTCTGGAAATATTTGATGCACTCATGCAAACCAACAGACCTTAGAAACTTGGAATTGACATACCTGTGCTTTCATGCTTTAGGCCCATAGCTGATATAAAAAAAAAAAAAAATATATATATATATATATACACACCCCAAAAAACCCACATAAAGCTAATTTATTTGTCAGGTGGACTTCATTAATCAATAACATCTCTTAATTATGCAAATACTCTATGCTTAAATCAGATCTGCTGTTGTATAACATACTCAACTTGTAGGTGGGAAGTTAAACATTTCTAAAGGAAAACAGTTTTACTACCTACTACTTGTTTCAGAAAATTTTTTAGAATCTGGTCTGGTTTTGACAACATTAGATGCACCGCAGGTGGAGCAGCAGGTGATCCAGTCCCTTTAAATACAACACCTACAAACACACAGGTGATTTATACAGGCATCCACATAAATATCTTCAATTCCTAAGTTCACAAAAGGAAATTTTGACTGTGATCAAAGGTTTGACTTAGTTTTAATGATTATGTCTTCATTAAAAGTAGCCACTATACCAAAAGACTCCTTTTGGCAATTACACCTTCCTTTTACTAAGAGCTGATATATAGACAAAAGCCTCAGTTTGAAATAGGCACCACACTAATAATTGAGAAGATATACAGGCAAAGGGAAAAGCATAAGAGCAGAACATTAGCCTTTTACAGGGAAATAAGAGAAGGTTTGTGGAACTAAAGAGAAATGTATGCAGCACCCATGCATTCAAGCAGATGGCAGCTATTTATTAGTGACCCACAGGATTGTGGTTTCAACATTGAATTTGCAGCTGATTTATCCTTAAAATCATCGACAGGAACACTAATTCCTCTGTGCAATGAAGCACACTTCTCCGCTGCGATAAGAGGGATGCCACCATATCCTTCTCTCTCTATAAATACCTTGTGTGTACAGCAGTTAAGATGACTGGGGGTTTCAGTGTGAGATCTACAATAGGAAGTTAGGCCACAGGAGCCCTAACGTATTTTAATATTGCTATAGAACACAAAAGCTGTGGACAGCAAGCTGTAACATAAAGCAGCTGGAGTGAGATTGCATTTAAAAGTATATTCTTACCCAAACCTATTCCCTTGAAATTTCAGAACAGAAGAAGATGTATACATTCATTCTGGCTTCTCGGCTGATGAAAGGTTTTCAGGACAGAAAAATCTTGCTCTATATGAGGCTTTGTGTAAGAGAGTGGTGCTGGTCAGATAATTCAGAGCAAGTGGAATAAGCTTGCTTGATGGGATTGCTGTGTGTGGAGGTCAGCTGTTGAGGAAAAACGAAAAGCTAAACCATGGGTTAGCCTCTAAGGATGCTGAAAAAGAAGAGGCTCCTGCAGACTGGTTTTGCATTTTTATCCCCTAAACAAAGCCTTTTCTAAAGGAGGCAGTATGATTTCTAGGCCTTTTTTTGTGGCAAAAGAAAAGATATTAAATAAAAATAAGCTGGAAAAGCAGCTGAGTTTCCCAAGGCACTGCTAAAATCGTGTAGTTTTTTGGCATTTACAGAGATGAGTTAACTTATTTAAAAACAGACATATATTAAGGTTGCTTTGCAGATGACCAGTTCTCAATTCCTTTGTGTAGCCATGCCAATGAAATTCTCAGCTACTTGGGTTAAAGCCTCTGAAAACTGTAACTCATAGAAAGACAGATTGTGCCATGTTCTGAAACAGTGGTTTGGGTTTCCAAGCCTTTTATGTGTCTTTTCAATTTCTAGCTGTTAGGCTCCTAGCAGTCATTGAGCACGGGTCTGGAAACTAAAATCACCCAGTGAGGATCAGGAAATCTTTCTAAACACAAACTATAATGTGTGGGAAAAGGGAATAGAGAGAAGAATGGAGGGAAATAGGCATTACAGCATTAAATTCTCCCCATGCTGCAGAATAAAATGTGATTGCCTGGATTCTAGCACCTCCAGAAGTTTATGGATGAGAAATATGTGGCATCAGCTATGGTTAAAAGCTCCATTTTATCCTTCATAGTTTAACAAATGTTACAAAATGGGCTGTGCTCTTATATTAAATGTAAGGAGCAACAAGTTACTGACTGCGCTACTGAGAAAGTTAAAGCTCTCAATGGCAATGACAGGGAGAGGGCAGGAACAAAATCGTGAACAGAAGGTTCAGTAGCTCCACTCTCCCCCAGTGTTCTCCTTAAGCTGGAAGATGGGAGATTTTTGATCCTTCCTCTTGTGAATTCTTACACAGATAGGCTAATGCAATTTCTAGGACAAAGACATGATAAAATTAGACAAAATCTAAATACAAACAAAAGATATAGTTGGTTCAAAATACTTCACAATCTCCTCCATAACAGATCAGGAAAATATAGCAGCAGAAACAGATTATTTTTCTGGGGACAGTATCAGTGAGATCAGTCCTTGGACCATTTGCTCAAATCATGAGAGGTGCTGAAAAAACCAATGAACCCTGAGATGTATTCAACATATTGCAGAGAATTTGGCTACTGACAACAACATTAATAATTTAAACAAATACAGTTAAAAAGAAGACAGAAATCAGGCTTACTCTTGCTGCCAGTAACACGACTTACTGCTTTTTCTGAATCATTTTTTGACAATTCAGAAGTTAAACTCCTTCCTGAGCATGTACGCTCAGTTGCTTTGATAGAGCATCCCCAAATCACTGCACAGGGCTACTTGCCCAAGTCCTTCCAGCCAGATTAGGAACAACTGTCAGACTCCTGCTTATAAAGATGGGGCACGTGCTTTTCAAATGCTCGCTGAATGCCATTGCTCCTTCACCATGACCACCTCCGTGTTTCATCCTCCTTTCCCGCTGGTGTATGCCAAGCCCCACAGCCAATCCTTCTGCCTTGCTGAAGGTGCTGTTACTGCTCAGGTAGACAGAAAACTCCCTTTGAATTCAGTGACTGCAATTCACTATACACTGAATTGCTTCAGTTGCTGTAAAACAAAAATGGTGAGCTCTTACTCACTCTAAATGTGATAGAGAATAACTGAAGTCATCAATGCTTCATATGTTGAAGCTACATACTTTCAACAAAGCCGGCTGAGGACGGCAATGTCAAGGGAAAAAATTGATTGTACGGTTGTGTTTCCCTGGCAATTTAAAGATACAAGTGAATCCACTTGTTACTTTCAACACTCCTCAAAATTCTACCAACTGTGCAAACAATATGTCTAATGGCACTAGACTTGCAGAGCCTGCTTGAAATTAGATATGTGCTCTGAATGAGAATATCATTGGAATGTCTGTAACAAAAATTCCCCTGAAACTACAACATGACGTGAAGCATGATATGTCCCCTGTTATCTTCGGTGGAATCAGAGCACCTGTGAACCCAGATCCAGAACAACATCAACTCCAAGGAACCCGAACCTGGTTCGTATTTCATAAGAATTCACAACCTGTGAGCTAAATCAAAACTGAATATATCCCGTAGCACTCATTCTGACCTTATGATATACTATTACATGAGAGGTAATAGTTCATGTAGTTTGTATGCATAGATTAAGATGCCAGGCTGCAGAGCAACATCTACTTTGAGCAGGATTGTGACTTGGATTACATTTCTCTGTGGAAAAAGAGCATTACACTTTACTGCAAGTGGAATATTTAGGGCATAAGCAGAGCAGCCTTTTGCTGTGATAAGACACAGATGGGGACACCTTCATTCCCCAGGGCGGGGAAACAGCTGACTACTGGTAAAGGTAAATCTCAGACCACATATATCTTGCAGTACTACAGAAAAATATGGAAGAGAAATAATGAAGAAAATATCTACATTAGTGAGTAGAAAATGCTAATAAATGGGATCCTGCCTCTCCCAAAATTAGAGGGATCTTCCTCCAGCACAACATGCATACTGTGTGAAACTGCAGGGACAATCCACCCTTCCTGTAATCTGCATCATTCCCACAACCAAACAGAAAAGAGCAAGTCAGTTACCCATACAAATGGCGCATGACATTGCAACAGCCTAAGGGTTAAAATTCAGACCTTTCTATATTGGAGAAGAAGTGATGCTCACCTGAAGCCCCACAGCTCAAAGAATTTCTAATGAGATGTCACATGCTGAAAACTGTGGCTCAGAAGTCCCCTTTAACCCTCATGGTTTGAGGAATGTTGCAGAGTGAGCTGTGGTCTTAACCTTCCTCAAGTAGGAAAGCTGGCTCCAAGGCATTTCTCAGGTGCTTTGCTGTCTCTAAAGAGCGTCCTCACAACCAAGCCTGAGGCTACAATGAAGCAAGTAGCACACCCCAACCCTGCCGCTGAAACAGCTGTTCCATAAGGAACTCATGATTTGTAAGTCCAGAAGAAGAGGTCAATGAGGACCCTAAAAGCACAGACCCGTTGTTCATCTGCTCTAAACGAACCTGAAGTTCTGTCATTTCTTCCCAGCATAGCTGCTTTTGACTGGAACAATTACTGGGTAAAACAGTGTCGGCAGCCAGGGCTATCAGCTACTGCCTGTGCCCATTGGAAAGGAAGAGTTTAATCATCATTGAGCATCAGTGAGAATGTGACCTAATCACAAGCCATGAGAAGCCATCCTGATAAAGCCACTAAGGCAGAGAACAACTGCAGCGCTAAAAATGGAAAATAAGGTGCTGAGAAGTCACAGCTGGTGGCAGACATGCTAAGCAAGGCCTGTTTCCTAGGCCAGTAACACAGATCTCCCAGTGAAAGAAAAGACTGAGAAAACCATGAACTATGTCATCATTCCCTCTCTGATGGGAGACTCCAGGTCGCTTGACAAAAGTCTCAAGGTCACAGTTAGAGTTAGTCTGGGTTAGGCTCATCGCAAAAAGCCGGTGCCAGGGAAAGTTACACTCTGCTACCAAGTGATTATTGATCTCTAGGTGTAGTGAAAGATGTGTCTTATTTAAAGAGAATACACAAAGATTTATGAACCCCAGTAGCACAGACAGAAGTTTCAGAACTTTTGACAGAACTCTGACGTGCTTATACCTAGTCAAAGAGCCAAGAAAAGCAGGATTCATTTTGTCTTACATATACAGCTAGGTGCTGTCATTGGAGTGCAAATTTGGAAGAATATAGGTCCCTAGTTTTTCATAAAGGACTTCATGAAAAACTTTGAGTTCCCTACAAAGAGGAGCTCTGGAGAAGGCACGCTCTTAAGTATGGCAATAAAACTGTCTTCTCAAAGTAAAACAAAAAACCATGAGGTTTTATCCATACTTTAAAATACCACATACTTCCAAGGATATGCTCCTGAAAGAAATGAAAACAACTGTGATCGCCCATGGTAAAAAGCTTAAGTAGGTTAATTACAGTCTCTCTTCCCAAGGAGGAATATATTTGGTGATATTTGGGCTGGATTTTGAAATGCTTATCATGCTCCTCCAAATACAAGATTCACATTTTCTCATGCTGTGCATTGGATGTCTGCTTGAAAGAGAGATGCAAGAAATATTTATTAGAGTGAATTCATAATATGGACATGTTATTCCAAAACCTGCAAGGAGAACAAATATATTACTCTAAAATTAAATGCACTACCCTAATCTGCAAGTCACTTCAAATTAAATCTAAAAATATCTGTACTTTCAGTCCTGCCCCGTTTTTTCAGTTGTTCAAAAACAAGCAAAAACAAATCTTTTATGATGTCTGCATTTTTAAACTAAAATTGAGTTTTAAATATTTAAACAACAGCTAAACAACATTGATATGAGTTGATGTGAAGGAATATTCACATTTGGGAACTGCCATCATTGTGTCAATAATAGTTTAAAACACCGGAGAACTTGCCTTGCAAGACATAAATCTTTAATCAACCTATGAACAGTTTGTTATACATTAATTCATATTGAAAATGGCATTCCTGTGTCAGAAACACACAAAGACAGGTCTACCATCACATGGAAACCATCTGCACATAATCCCAGTTACCATTGTTTAGCAATAGCCTGATAAGCCAGAGGTTCACTAAAATGTGTGTAAGAGTTATTTCTTTTCATCACATCCTAGTTCTGTTAGACTGACTTTATGACATGAAAAAAAAAAAAAATGTAACAAGATTATGCAGCACAGCTGGGCAGCTCTTCCAGGCCTTCAAACAAAATACTGTGTAAAAGTTATTGTCAAACACACCTGTCCATTCCATTTGCTTATATGTCAGTGCCCAATCAGTCTATACAAAGCTCCTACTTTGTAGAGCACCTTGAGACATGGGGCTGCTTTAGACAGACAGGTTCTATTTCACATGAAGTTGATAAGATGATAAAAGCATCTTTCCTTTAAGGAGGTTTGTAGCTATTAAAGCAGTGAACAAAGAGAGTACTTGGTCTGAATTTGCTCAAGATCACATACTGGGAAATAAAGAACTGCAAGTCACATTCATGTGCAAATTCCCACATTAGTCTTTGTAGTTTTTAGCATTACTCCTGCTTTCTTTTACTTTTCCCCATTATAATTACTTCTCATTCAAAACAGTAAGTATTCCTGCCAATTTTAGTTGATCTCTCATCAGTCTCTGATGTGGAGGTGCTGCTGATATGCCTGCAGGACCTGTTAAGGCGAAGTGAGATTATTTTAAAACATCTTGTTCACTCCTGTTTGGCTTCTACCGGGAGGTTGTGATGGGCACTTGTGTCTGTTCCCTAAAGGCTTTCTTGAGTGTGGTCTTACGTCTTTCATGATGAGGTTTTACGTCTCTCACTCTAGTTCTCATGGGTGAACATCCTTGAAGCAACCATCAAGCAAAGGATTTGGGCTCTTTTACTTGCAGTACAAGAGGAGGCAGATTTGAGGAAATAAGTAATGAGCACCTCCTTCCTATATCATGCACACTAACTGCAGTTTTAGAGTATTTGAAATATATGGGACATTTGCAGTTAAGATTATTTGGAGGATACAGGATTCTTCCACTTCCTAGAAGCAGTTACACTCGTCTCCCACCTCCCAGGGAGAGTCTGAACCACTCCAAGGTATACTTGAGTGTTGTTCTTAGTCTCTTCTATTAGAGTAAGTCCACTTTACATTAAATATCCATCAGGGTAAAGAGAGAAAAAACAGCAAGATAGCTAAATTCCTATTCTTTATCCACTAAAAGGTTTAGTATTCTATGCAATGCTGAACATCACGAAGAAGAGTACTTGAAAGAAATCCACTCTGGAGTAACACATACAATAGTGGTTAGTGAACTCTGTTGTGAGAAATTCCTTTCAATTGCAAAAGAACGGAATCTCAGTTTCTCACATCTTCAAAAGTTCCAGTCCAGAATGTCTCGGTGGGGAGAAGTAAGAAACTAGTAGTAAGAAGTAATTTTTCTGTCTGGCTGTTTAGTGAATAATATATGTCACTTCTTCATGCTTTTACCACAAATTTGTAAAAATACAGTTGTCAAACCTTATCTTTTTCTTTTGGACTCAATGTTTTGGTGAGTTTAGGATTAAATTTGCTGATAGTTTTGACAACTGAAATAAAACCCCAAAATATTTGTCCTGGTTTCATTTATTGTTTAAAAAATGGAGTGTGCAAGGATTAGATATCTCAAATTTTACTTTACAAAAATATGTATGAAGGCAAGGATACTGGATACACGCATTACAAAAGACTCTCACCTTGGCTCTTTCCCCAGCTCTCCGTGCATCTCTGAAGCACCAAGGCTCTTCTTCCTTTACTGTCTCATGGTTTGGGACCTGTTTCACTAACCACCTTTGCCAGAAATACCAACTGACACCAGCACTCATGTGTGTATTTCTCTTGGCACCAGCCTGCTTCACTGTTATGCTACAGCTAAAAAAGTTTCCAGCCCATGACAGCACTGGAGTGTAGAAGATGTGGAAGTTAGGGCTCATTCCTGCTCCCCAGCTCACAGTTCTGCTATAGGACTGGGGCAGAAACAGCCTGAGTGAGTTTAAAATGAAGCAAGCAGGCTCCAGAGATCCCATAATTTCACCTTCTGTAATCAAAGCCTGCCCCATCTATTACCACCAATTTAAATAGCCTTCACAAGAAACAACTGGGTGCTGTGCAATATATCATTGAAGACTAGACGCCAGAAGAAAGACTTCCAGAATATATTTTTTTAATGTGTGAAGATTTCCTCTTTCACCAATCGAACTATTACATTCTACAATGTTTTTTACCTTTGCAGAGTGCTCTCTGCAAGGCACCAAAGAGAAGGCTCCTCATGCTGCAACCCAGTATTTTCAGTAAATTTCAGTAATCCCAGTAAATTCAACCTCAGTATGGTGGGAAAAAATAGTATTTGTCCTCATGATGATCCAGACAAAATCCAGATTACTTTCTAGAACTCCTTTTCCCTGGCTGGGGGAGGGTTGGGCAGGGAAAAGTCTCACACCTGGATCCCATCGCCATGCGCTGATGTATTGGCAAGCTGGCAAGGAGTATATATATCTATATCTATATATATAGATATATGTAACCATCTGGGTACTGCTGCCTCTCAGCTCAGGGGAGAATCAATGAAACAGCTTCAGAAACTCTTCTGCCCTCTTACAGCTCCTCCTGCTGTCAGCAGTTCAGGAACCATCCCCACAGACTCACTGAATGTGCTAAAGCCAAGGGATTCAGGGATTTAGCTAATTTCTTTATCAGTTATTTAGGACTTCGGTGAAGAAAGTTACTGAACTGAGAATAAGAAATCTCTTTTTTCTTATGTTTGTCTCCCAACTGCTGGTGACCAGTCTTGAGGAGGAAACCACTAGATTCAAATATTTTGCAACTTTGATACCACTTTTGCCTTTTTATATGTGTAGTTTCCTAGGTTTATTAACAAACCCAATGACAAGCCCCATTGTTCAACTCCATATCAAGCACCCATATCAGACCTCAGAAGGGTTGCTCTGCTTGTTTTTTAGTGTACATCACTTTAAAGCTAGCTGACTGCTAGCCACCTTTTCGTTCTGTATGAGGGTCAGAGGCAGCTGCAGCTTTTGTTCTCCCAAATGTAAGATCATCTCTAAAATCTATTTTCCCATCTTACATTTCTTTTGTTCAGACGGTGAAAAAAAAGACTGCAATAAGATGTAATACTTACCGTGAGTACTACGTACATTATGTGAAAGAAACAGGTCTAGCCTGGATCTGTGGCTTCCATAATTTTATTTCATTGTTCTTGTCTTTGCCAAGTCCCCTAAACAATGTAATTTGATTTCATATCATTCAAATGACTACCAGTATTACATGATTAATATAAACGAACAATGTCTGAGGGGGAAAAATAAGACCAGATGAACATAAACACCAGAGGATGATTCATTCTTGGTGTAATTTCTGTGTCAATGGAAAATACACCAGGGATAAATTTGACCCCGTGACGCAGAACTTCCAGGAAACATGAAGCTATTGTAACTAGAGATCTCTGCTGACGTATGAATTGAAAAGCAAAATAGAAATGAGGCAAATTCAGCATGGGCATAAAAGGAATGAAGCCAGCTCTATTAATTACCCAACTGAAAGAAAATAAAAGCCGGGATCAAAATAACCTAATGTACAGAAAGAAAAGGATGAAAACATCAGGCAAGAACAACAGCATGATGACAGATCTGAGAAGCGGCACATAGTAAATAGGATGACTAAAATGGAAAAAGAAAGTGTTTTCCATGACATTCAGCACAGAATCTTTGACTTCTGAGAAACTCAGTTCAGACAGTGTTCAATGAACTACATCTTTCAATAAACATCTTTTATTTGCATTAATAACCAAAGTAATACAGCTTTTGCTGACACCACACTCATACATAAAATTGTGAAGAGATGGGTTTTGATCTGATGAAATTAGGGTAAAGGTGATCTGTTCCTACATAATTATTACTGTCACTTTCACCACCTCACAAGAGGCACAAGTACCAGTTCATCTCAGGAGATGCCCCACACTTTCAATTTAAGCTCTTATTAATGTAAAATATAGGTGGTAGAGTAGGGTACAGAAGAGCAAAGGACAATGTGCATTTTATTACAAATAAAACCATCTTATTGGCACATTTTTTTTTCCTAAATTTGATAAGAGAGCATTAGAATCATCATTAACCCTGCTGTCCCAATCTTCTGCCCTGGGGGGGGGGGGGGGGNCCTGCCTGCCCTTCCTGCCTGGGATTGCTGCTGATGGAGGATGGGAGAAGGGGGGCACCCCCATCTTACTGCAGTGTAGAGTTAGACACAGTGAAGACATGCACTTGGTGCCCAGGACTGCCTATAACAATTATCCATTAATGTGCATGGATTCTACTGTGAAGAGACGATAAATCAGGTCAGAGAACAGTGGTGAAATTTTGCTTGTGGTTATTTTTAAGAAACTGGCATATTTTATTACAATATCTATGGTTGTTCCTAAACCAAGTAACTAATTAATGGTGTCACCAACTATACTATAAGCCCTTACATTCCATGCAAGCAGTGATAAGTAAAACTGTAGATCTTTTTTTCTAATGGTTTATTAGAGGCTAGAAATGGTATCATTAAAAACTTTCATTGACAAGTTCTCCAAGAGCATTGAGGAGAGGCTTAAGCTCACTTCCAGTCATGTATTTCTTCTCCTGAGAACAATCAAAAAGGGATGGGACAGTGAAGAAGGAAAATAAATTCGTATCTTCAAATGGCCTCTCTCATCCTCATGACAAGGCAATTAAGTTATGGGTTGAGAATTTAACCTTGTTAAAACACGAACCTGTCCTTTCTGGTGAAAGCAGAGTGCATACAAATGATCTCACCAAGCTGTATCCCTAAAAAATTATATCATGTAATCATAAGCACAGCCACTATGTGAACTTCATAAGCACAAATTACATTTCCACAGACAGACAATCCCAAAGACACAACCTAGATTCAATTTGGATTTTTCCATGTTCTCCAGGATGGGACTAAGTCTTATCATCCTTGACAAGTGAGCTTTTTTCATTCATGTTACTTAAAATAGTGTCATCAGAGGGAAGTAGAGCTCTGTGGTAGCCCTGAAGCAGTCTAATAGTTATTAAATTGCAGGTCTGGAATCTGGGATCATTAACAGCCTATTCATGACTATCTTTTGGCCTGTGAAAACTACTCCAAATAGATATATTTGACGAGGATTTTGGCAATTATGAACCTATGTCTTTCAAAGTTACTGTGAGATACTATATAGATTTGATTTCTCAAATAACAGACTTTCTAAAAGGTAAAGACAACAGACATGTACAGAAAATCCTTACTGAAATTTTTATCATGGAAATATTTCCACTCAGAACAATTACTAGTGTTCTTGCCTGGCCTTGTTATAATGCACTATCTATCTGTTATGACTGTCTGAACTACAAAAGACATAACAATGTTTAACAAGTAATGTTTATCTCTTTGTTTTCCATTATCACATTAACATCACCTAATTTCTAAAATACTAGCAAATAAGGAATAGAATATCTTGTCAGTCAATCCAAAATAGGACATTTTTGTCCAATAGGAAAATATATCATATGTATGTTACTATCTTGATCGATTTGTTCGCTGGCTTATGTTTTGCAAGGAAGACTTGAGGTGTAACAGGCAGGGATTTAGTAAAAGCCATTTTCTAAATAAATAAAAGTGAATTATTTCCCTGTGGCTACCACACTGAAGAACATTACACAAAGAATCCCACATAGTTCGGTGCTTCTTTTTACATGACAAATGATGACTGTCTGTCCAGGCAAGGATCAGTAGTATGACTTCTCTTACAGAGTAAAGAAAGGTCAGAAGTTTATGCATCCATCTTTATGTGTCTGAGATGGCAAATAGCACCCTCAATGTATTACAAGTGCATCAGTTTGCATTCCTGACCCAAACTGAAAAAATTGGTGCAGATGATGCTATTTACTACTTGAACAATGTGAGCCAATTTCTGTAACAATGACTTGATCCTGAAATCTATCTTCATGTAGACACTCAAAATTGCCAATGAGATACTTGTAAAAATATGAGCTATTAACTTCAGCAGCTAGGAATTTAAAGAGTATTGCCCTTCTGAAGACTTCTGTCATTGATATGACTAACCAACAAAAAATGATCCATTCTATTTAGCAATTCCTAAAAACAGCAGCCGGCAAACAGGGGAACTGGATAGGAAAACTGAGTCAGGTGGTTGGGTAAGAGATAGACATAAAGTGACAACTTCAGGACTAGAAGGAGTTAGAGGAGGAGTACAGGCACATATTTTTCATTCAGAAGGGGAACAGAGATAGGAAAGGAATTTACCAGCAGCCTCCCTAATCTTCGTTCCATTGTCTGGTTTCCCATGATCTAAGGAGAGAGGAGGAGAGAAGGGGAAAAGTTGAGCAGGTGAGAAAGGGGAAAACATGTTGCTAATTCCTTCCCCTGCTCCTTCCTATCCCTGACAGGCAATATCACAGGAAGAGTGAAAAAAACCACAGCAGGTACAAAGGATCTAAGCAGTCTATCCCACTGTCGACAGAGGTGTCATGGGGGTACAGGTGGGGGTACCAGATCCCTTGCTACACCCTGAGAAGCTTCTTAGCAACCCAGTCTGCATGTGAACATAGACTTTACTATGATCAAAATGTTTGGATGTGTTTCTGACTGCCAAATATTCAATGTAAAACCTCTCCTCTCCCCTTGTAACAATTATATACAAATCCTTTGAGCCCTGGCTTCCAATTTCCCAATACAGGACCATGTCAGTACCTTCCCCATTTCTGCTTACTCCAGGAAATCCTGCAAGCATAGGGATAAACTTCTCTGACTGGTCATTCTAATTCTCCCTCCTTTTTTTCTTTTTGGTACTTGGAATCTTTTCCCACAGTGAATGAACTTGCAGTTTTCTAAAATTCCTGTGTGCCGGTGGTCAGAGAAAAATGTCTTTCATGATTTGTGTCAAATTCTCAACAGAGGAAAACAGAATTTGATCTTTGCCTTTAATAGAGACGTAGTGTTACCACGTTCTGGTTTGGATATAGGTTAACCTGTTATATTGATAAGGGCTTGAAGTGCACTTCTGTACCAGAGCTGATTCAGAGTCCAGTGGTCTGATTCACTAATGTAAATCAGCACAGCAATATTGCTGCCTCTTTGAATACTCTCTTCCCCCCTGCCCCAACTCCAACCCACTGTCATTGTCGGATATGTTCAAGGCATTTGGCATCTCCATGCAGAGAAAATAATTCTTTCCACCATGTCTCACCCACATCTTCAGCTCAATAATATTAAATTTCACTACTGGGCTATGTTGATCACAGCTGGAGCAGAAGGAACCTAGAAGAGTTGAGGAACTATTGCTCTAGTTGTAAATAGCACTGTTCTTGTCTCTCTGAATCACCAGGGTTTTTCGTCTGAGGTCTCCTTGCTTTTAGTTATCATATCTCATAAGCAAGCTTCTCTTGCCTGAGATTATAGTATAGACCTGAGATTATAGCAGAAGATTAAAATGCAAGAGGCTGTCCTACACTATTTACATCCTTGACATGTAGCAAACGTTTCTACAGAGCACTTACTAACTCTCTATTAACTCTATATCTAGATATACCTGCTACGTCACTACGGGAGATGTGCTTCGAGAGACAGGACGCACAGCAAGCAGAAGATAATGGAGTGGCCACATAAATTTTAACAATAAAAGCACATACTAATTATAAAGCAATATCCCTTATTTTCAACACAATTTTATCTCCATTAAAAATAACTATCAGTCTGTGTAATCATTATATGAGTAGTGCTGCAGATGAACCTACCCAAAGGGCTATTTCTTCCATATCTTTACTAAATTATTTTGCCTATATCTAATATTTCTAGTATATTATCTTGCCAACAGAAATACGGACATACTGTTCCATACAGCTGTGTATGAATTGGTGTCCTTGTTAAGAAGTTACCAATGTATTAACTGCATCTCCTGTGGTTTTGTCATCTAAAGAAATTTATGCCACACTAGTGACCTCACCAAGAAAAACATAACACAGAGAAATTGAGGGAGAAAATCAAGTAAAATGTGATGAAAAAGAGTAGGTATATCGGTAGAAATCATAAAAATATAAGGATTATTTTTCTTAGAAAGCAGGTGAATAAGAGGCTGTGGGATTAAAAAGTATGAAGAACAAGACTGAAAGATTCATTTTCTCTGTGTCAAACCCCAAAAGTAAGAGGGTATTCAATCAAAACAGAGTGTCGTCTCACAGGATATTTACTCAAACTCTGGAACTACATTTCCAAATGTCACAAGCATCAGAACAGTAGCAATATAGAAAAGGAGATTACAAGTTCAGAGGTAGCAGAAGAAATCATGGAACAGAGCTAACAGCATTTCAGAGGAGATTAATCTTCATGTTTCAGGGCGTAGTGAAAAAGTCTTAACTTTTCTGAGGTATCTGAGCTGGCCACTTTCACAGTAAAGTAAGACTGAATGGCTGATCAGGCCACTTAACTAGGTTGCTGTGTTAGATTAACTCCTAGACTAGTCTTCACCTGCAGAGTAGAAATGTTGATACTGAGCTAAATTGTCTTTTTCCTGTAAAAAGCCAGCCAAAACCTAGAAATGCATTCACTTTTCCCCCCCAGTGTTGTATCTGCCTGTTATCCATACACTGAAATACTGCATTTTCCTTCCATTTGAATTGTTGCAAAAATTCTGTTAAAAAAGGAAAGTTAGGACAAAAAGAATTTGAAAGATCAAAACCACATGTGTACACATATGGAAGACAGATGCCTAACTTCACCTTCCGAAACTGGATTTATGTTAGACTCATAACTTATGTAGGAACCCAGGAAGAGCTATGTATGCAAGACATAAAATGCAGTGCTCTTCATCTTACATCCATTTGGTCTGAGAAAATCAGCCCTGCATTATCATGACAAAGAGCTGGAGGGACATCTAGTGGACTTGTTTACAAGCAGGAAGGCCTTTGCACTCATTTTACTGCACTGCTCCACATCAGAGGTGTTAATGTTGGTCTTTCCACTAAATGAGCATATGAAATGCCCGAACAGTACTAAAATCCATGCCATGCAAAACAGGCAGCCAGCCATAAAACATACTGTCATCAACTCTAGATCTGTAGCCGATTCCCATATCCAAACTGAGATGCAATTTAAAGCCAATCTACAGCTTACTGACACTATTAGACCACAACTACATATTTAAAATACAGACCTGAGGCATTTTATCTATAAATATGTATAGCACACATTGTGCCAGTCTTCCAACAGGTGTTTATGGTTTAACATCTACAAAAATTCCTTTACAGGCTGCAGGCAAGAGATAATTCCATTTTAAATATATTCTTTAAGAGTGAGAGAGAACTAGCTTCCAACTTTACCCTAATCTTATTGGCTTCAAGACGAGTAATGCATTTTGGAAAGCAGAATGAGACATTTGGCAGTGTGTATTTTATAGAAACTTTATTCTTATCCAAGCTATGAATATTTACTTCTGCTGGCCTTGCTCGATAATATAGAATCATAGAATAATAGAATGGTTAGAGTTGGAAGGGACCTTAAAGATCATCTAGTTCCAACCCCCCCGCCATGGGCATGGACACCTCCCACCAGACCAGGTTGCTCAAAGCCCCATCCAGCCTGGCCTTGAACACCTCCAGGGATGGGGCATCCACGACTTCCCTGGGCAACCTGTTCCAGTGCCTCACCACCCTCACAGTAAAGAATGAATTTCTGGTATCCAGTCTAAATCTCCCCTCTTCCTATTTAAAACCGTTGCCCCTTGTCCTGTCACTGCACTTCCTGACAAAGAGTCCCTCTCCAGCTCTCCCGTAGGCTCCCTTCAGATATTGAAAGGCCGCTATAAGGTCTCCCCGGAGCCTTCTCTTCTCCAGGCTGAACAACCCCAGCTTTCTCAGCCTGTTTTCATAGGAGAGGTGCTCCATCCCTCTGATCATTTTCGTGGCTCTCTGCTGGACACGTTCCAACAGGTCCATGTCCTTTCTGTGTTAAGGACTCCAAAGCTGGACACAGTATTCCAGGTGGGGTCTCACGAGCACAGAGTAGAGGGGCAGAATCACCTCCCGCGACCTGCTGGCAACACTTCTTTTGATGCAGCCCAGGATGTGGTTGGCTTTCTGGGCTGCCAGTGCGCACTGCTGGCTCATGTTGAGTTTCTCATCCACGAGCACTCCCAAGTCCTTCTCCCCAGGGCTGCTCTCCAGCCATTCTCCACCCCAACCTGTATTTGTTCCTGGGATTGCCACGTCCCAGGTGCAGGACCCTGCACTTGGCTTGGTTAAACTTCATGAGATTTGCATGAGCCCACCTCTCAAGCCTGTCCAGGTCCCTCTGGATGGCATCCCTCCCCTCCAGCACGTCAACCGCACCACCAAACTTGCTGAGGGTGCACTCTATCCCACTGTCCATGTCTCCAACAAAGATGTTAAATAACACTGCTCCCAGTACCAACCCCTGAGGAACACCACTCGTCACTGGCCGCCAATTGGACATTGAGCCATTGACCACAACCCTTTGAGTGCAGCCATCCAGCCAGTTCCTTATCCACTGAGTGGTCCATCCATTGAATCTGTGAGTTTTCACTTTTGAGACCAGGACATCGTGCGGGACAGTGTCAAGTACCTGAACACTTCCAAGATTCTTAGGAATGGAGTTACAAGTGTACTTACACATTTAGAGAAGCAGACAGAGCAGAGTTGGGGAACGCTCTGATTCTGGGGAGCAGTCCTATTGACTTCAAGTACCTTGAAAAATCCAAGAGATACTATATTTGAGAGTCAAAACATTTTTGGTCCCCAAACCCACCAGATGCATTCCAAACTAGTTCATCAACTTAACATCTGTATCTTTAAGAATATATTTAGGCAATCTGGTAATTCCCACAAATTTTGATTTGAGCTTCTTAATCTGCAAATGTAGTGTGACACATTCCAGTTTGTCTGGAGCATTTTTCCAGGCATGGGAAAGTAATTTTCTGTTTCACTGAACTCTTAAAGTGTTCTAGTTTATGAAGCAACTGAAGGAAAATCAGGCAAAAGCCATCTCCTCCTTCTCTCCACCCAAGTGAAAAGCTGAGTCTCAACTTTTCTCTCTCGAGTTTTCCCTCTTTAGTTCTCTATAGTTGAAACTATAAAACTATAGAAACAGGAAGAAGAAATTGCTATTTAAAATTAATAATTAAAAAAAAAAAAAAAAACAAAAATCCTCATGTGTCTCTTTCATTATTTTTTTGTAACTTAGCAGATGGCTCTTTAGTCCCTGACAATGAAGAGCCTACAGGTACAACCAGGAACTGCCTGGAAATCAAGCTATCACCCATTGGAGTTCTCAGATCTCTCACCTGTTTCCATCTGCAAGATTTTTGTCCGGGCAGCCTGTGGGGACTTCTGAGTCAAGCTGGTGGTCATTTCAGATGCAATTCCACAGCTGAAATATAATCATCCTGATACAAGTGGTATTCAGTAGATCCTAGTAGTAGTTTATGCACTTCATAGCAATCTGTGTGCCTCAGATCTGTTGCGACTGGCTTGCTCACTATCCACAGCCGTATTCCAGTCTGGAAGACGAGACAGAAACGCAGCAACCCTACACTGAATAATGAAAAGCTCTACAAGTGTCTGCTTAAGATACAGTCCCTTGTGGGTATCTTTATTTGCCTCCAGTTCTCACAGGCTTAGCTCTGGTGTCTCCCAGGTGTTCATGATGCTGCCTGAGAGAGGGAGAGCTGCTTGCATCCAGTGATCAAAGATATTACTCTTGTCCTAGTCTGAGCATAAAATTCACATCACGTAGGATAACTTCCAGCTGACTGTTACTGGGACACAGAGGTAGGAGACCCAAAACCTGTGGTTGAAGGGCAGACCTCGGGACAGAGACTGACCAGACTCTGATCAGTTTCTAAAGGGAGAGTCTGTCCTGTCATAGCAGCACATGCCACAAGAAAGATCAGAAAATCTTTATCTGAATAATGGTAATTTTTCATCACATTAATGAAAATATAATGAAAAATGCTACTCTTAGAAAACAACTAGTTTTTCAAACATCTGCACTTTTCACTCCACTCTGTGGCCGTAGTTCCTGGTATTGGCTTTGTAAAAAATATCACTAGGATCTCTCTCAGAAGTTTCTGATCTTGCAAAGGGAATTTTCTACTTTTCTAGAATCAAATGTTTTGGCTACACAGTGATAAATGAATAGCATCAATGTGACAGAAGTTAGACAAGCAAACGGGAAAATTACACTTGGAAATTTCACTACATTGTTGGTTGTTTCATACATATGTGTATTGTATTCACACAAGAATAAATATTTGGTACCACAACATTGATGTGCTATAGGTTTATGAATACTGAATGCATTATACACAAATAGGAGGCTGGGAGTGATCTAATCTTCAAGTATTTGTGAATTCACATGTCAAAGAAGAAACCTTCCTTCAAGAAAGTACACTCTTCCTGTTTGAATATGTTCCTTATGAAAAATGTTCATTTCAGGTTATTTTGCCATACATTAATAACATGGACATTTGTAATCCAAGCAGATGTAGCAACACATCCTAATGCACCTAATGCCGTTCACATCCCTTGATAGATTCAATTCCAAGTGGGCCTTCGCTTTCCTAATTGAACCACCGCACACTCAGTGTCTCTTTTCCTCCAAGGTTTGGAGGAAAGATATGACCCTAATTCTACCTCTTCTGTTTCCTCTATTATGTTTTTTTAGTCAGGAGACCTCATCTGCTTTCTGTGGCAGACACCTGCCACAACACCCATGTTGGTCCCCCACTAACCCCAACCCATAAGCTCTCAGCTGGCTCATCATGCGTCCCTACACAAAGTCCATCTACAGTGTGTAAACTCTGATCAAGAAGAAAGTAAAATCTTCAGAAGGCTGGCATTCTCAAACAGAAGCCTGCACAACCCATAAAAGAAACATATGCTTCCTGTTGCACTGACACAGGAGCATTGCAACTTCTACTGCCATGTTGCCTAATACGGGCCAACATTTTATAGACTGCAAAAGTGTAGCAAGTACAGTTTCATAAGCAGACAGCATTCGTCCACGGCAAGCTCTGAGATGCAAGTACAGATTATTGGGCAAGACGCTTGCTTTCACCAACATTTTGACTAAATTCTCTTTTAGATTCCTAGGTTTGCTGGAATCCAGGCATCAAAGCAAAGTTCTGAAATATGCACATAAAACTGAAAACAATCTCATAAAAAATACCCAGAGAAAACTGGCCAGGTTTCTATTCCTATGTTTTTTTTTATTTCACATTTGGCCCATAAAGGATTAATAACACCTGTCACAGAGACAAAATATCTGACAACCTTTCTTTCCACTATTATAGTGAAACACACGATAACCCACTATAGTGTTAGATTTTTTCCCATCTCACGGTGTTCTCATGGACAGACATAGGAATTGGAGGGAGGGAGGGGAAATAACACCAGCATTTGGCCAATGGATTTTCTAATTAGATTATATAAAGGGCACCTCCTGAAAATTAGACAGGATCAAAAGTCAGCTCTGTGCATTTACTAGCTATGTATTATTTATGGAAAAGTTATGAAGAGGATTAATAGACACCCAAAAATTAAAGCTGAGGTTGTGCTTGGATAAGGATCTTGCAAGGAGTAGTTTAACAGAGGGAGGCTGTGTTATGTCCCAGTTGATTTCAGGGAGCATCCATTTGGACATTTGGACTGTAGGAACAAATTTTTTCACTCTGTATTGCTAGATGTTCTGAAGGCAAGTCCAGACCTACAGTTTAAAAGTTAGTTTCCATTTCCATAGCATTCAAAATACATAGTTAAAATGAATTTCTAAAAAGTTGCAGTGAACAAGCCCACGCAAACTATTCAAATGGTGAAGGTGGCTTATACCAGCCTGAAGACGACAAACAAACCTGCTGCTAATCTCATTGCTGAAAAAGGCAGCCGGCCAAAACACAAGGTTATTCCCAACAGATTTACAGGCCAGCAAAAAAATCCCCATCTTAGGTTTGTAATGCTTTTGACTGAGTAATAATAGAAATATTATGTCTACCAGTGCCCTTCCTATCCTTATTCATATTTCCACCCAACTGAATTCAACAGCAAAGGAGAAAAGAAAAAATAAAAAACTCTTACCTGTTTCTCTCTTTAGGATCCAGAGAGTAAGGGAAATTCCTCTCCCGATACCTTTTTCTTCCTTACATTTCTTTTAAAAAAATGACAAGTTTTACTTTAAAAGCATTTTTCCTGGAATCACAGGATTACAATAGCTGAGATTGGCTCGGATCTCTGGACATCAGCTAATCCAACCTCCCTGCTTTGAGCAGGGTCATCTGCAGCAGGCTCCTGTGGACCATGTCCAGTTGGGTTTTGTGTATCTGGAAGGACAGAGCCTCTCTGGGCATCCTGTGCCTGTGTTTGACCACCCCACAGTGAAAAAAAAGCTTTCCTTATGTTTGAGTGGGCCTTGGTGCAGTCCTGGGTAATATGCTCTAGGCAACCCTGCTTTAGCAGGGGAGTTGGACTAGATGATCTCTAGAGGTCCCTTCCAACTCTGACAATTCCGTGATTCCTGTACTTCAGTTTGTGCCAATTCCCTCTTGTCCTTTCACAAGATACCTCTTAGCAGAGTCTGGCTCTGTCATCTTTATTGTCCCCCATCAAGCATTTGCACACATTGATAATATCCCCTGAGCTTTCTCTTCTGCAGTCTAAACAATCCCATCTCTCTCAGCTTCTCCTGCTACATCAGGAGATCTGGCTCTACTCCCTTAATCATCTCAGTGGTCCTTTACAGGACTCACTCCAGTATGTCCATGTCATCTTACACTGGGGGGCCCAGGCCTGGACAGACCACTCCAGCTGTGGGCTGAGTCAGGGGAGCAAGGACCATCTTCCTTGACCGCTGGTCCCACTAACACAGCGCAGGATGCCGCTGGCCACCTCTGCACAAGGATGCATTTCTGCTAATAATTTTTATTGTAACCTGGCTCCTTTTGGGCGGAGCTGACACCCAGCCAGTCAGCCCCCAGGCTGCGCAGATGCAGGGGCACCTGGCTGTCCTGCATGGCAGCCAAAATTCTGCCACCAAAGTTTTCTCCCACTGTCTGTTTGGGGCCACACAAATGCTTTCACATTGCCCTCCCTTGTCACCATCAAGCCAAACCAGTGTAGCCAGGCAACATATGAAAGCCCATCATGGAAACTTTTTCTACTTTCTTTAGGAGTCAGGCCCTGCCCTGACAGACCCCATGGGCAGCCCTCACCACTCAGAGCCCCCAGCCACGGTGGCCACCAGCCTGTGCTGTGCCATGAAAGATACATGCAATGGAGTCCTCAGCACAAGAAGGACATGGACCTGTTGGAGTGGGTCCAGCGGAGGCCCAAGAAGATGACCAGAGGGCTGGAGCTCCTCTCCTATGAAGACAGGCTGAGACAGCTGGGGTTGTTCAGCCTGAAGACAGAAGGCTCCGGGGAGACCTTAAAGCGGCCTTCCAGTACCTAAAGGGGGCCTACAAGAAAGCCAGCGAGAGACTTTTTACTATGAGTAGTGACAGGACAAGTGGTAATGGCTTCAAACTGTAAGAGCTTAGAATTAGATTAGATATCAGGAAGAAATTCTTTACTGTGAGGGTGGTGAGACACTGGAACAGGCTGCCCAGGGAAGTTGTGGATGCTCCATCCCTGGAGGTGTTCAAGGCCAGGCTGGATGGGGCTTTGAGCAACCTGGTCTGGTGGGAGGTGTCCCTGCCCAGGACAGGGGGGTTGGAAATAGGTGATCTTTAAGGTCCCTTCCAACCAAACCATTCTACGATCCTATGATTCTATGTCAGAACATGTAGGGAAGCTGCTGTACGGCTCCACTTTATTTACCAATTCATGAAATGAAATAAAAAAAAAATTAATTCTTCTGAACACCGTGAGACCTTTTGCTCAATCTTCTTGGTTAATTCACGGCCAACCTGCGAGCGATGGTGGGTAGGTTCAGCGATCCATCCTCATTCTCCGCAGCCGTGTGCCGCATGTCCCGCTCCGGCGGCGGGGCGCGGGCGGGGAGGGGTTCCCGGCCGGGGGCGGTGAGGCGGGCCAGCCTCCTCCCTGCCGTGCGGCTGCTCTTCTGGAGGGCCGCTGCCCACACGGCAGACTACAGCGGATTTTCGGGATTTTCGCCTCCGTGCCCGGGTACTCGCCGCCGACCCGGGGCGGGGGGGGGTGTCGGCCTTCGCCTCCCCCCGCTCCCT
>VXAK01000822.1:140639-200080 GCA_013399435.1 Arenaria interpres
GGGGGGAGGTGGTAAAGCAACTAATGTAGGAAGGGGGGGCATTTCCATGAAAGACACAATCTCCCCGGGCATCCTGTGTTGTGAAACTTTACTACTTATTATTTACATAAAGGGAGAGGGAGGAGGGGAGACGTGTTCCTTGATGTCAAAGCAAGAAGAGAGTACCAATTTGGTGTCATTTGTACACAAGGCAACACACAGAAAGGTTGAGTCCCTTATTTCCGTTCATTCATTGAGTCACGGGCAAAGTACAGGCCAGAATTCTGATTCCCCAAATTCCAGTCCACCTTCCTGTCCAAGACAAAACTCCAGTACCATACTTCACGCTCTTCCACATCATGTAGTTTGGTGCTTTTCATTGTACTGCTCTTGCACAGCGTAAATTTCGTAGCAACTTTGGTAAGACATCAACCCTGAAAACATGTCTTGCAGAGGCAGAGAACCATTGTCAGCTGGGGATGCTAATTCTCATTTGCAATCTCAACAAATTTCCACAAACAGAGGTAGTACCATGGTTTCATTAAAGCCAATGCCTGCCATTTCAGAGGGGGCAGGAATTCATTCTCTGCATGAAAAACTTAGAACATTAAAACATTTAGATCAGTACTGCTGGGACTAGGTCCTTGTCTCAGTGCAGGGATCAAGCCCCCTGTGAAGTCAGAGTTCAATTTAAACAGAATAGGTGTTCTTCCTGCTGTCTCTGCCCCTCTCTCTCTCCATGAAGCCCTAACCTATCTCTAATCAAGCAGAAGACCATTCTTTTTTTCCTGGGTCATTCTTCTGCCAAGTAAAGGAGTCAAATCATCTCAGGGTCTGACGAGTGCAAGATGAATCAGGAAATTATGCATCCAAGAGCAAGGGGAGACAAATGTAGGATGAAGAACCTCACTCCTTTAGCAGTGATGTCTGGTCCAAGCCATCTTAAACCGTCAACTTCACACCACTAGCTGAAAAACTCTATACACCAACTCCTCCTCCCTGAGTGAAGATTGGCTTTGGAGTTTGTCACATCCGGACTCCTTTCCTTCTGTAGGTGACCTTAGCTTAAAAGTATAAATGTATACATGATGTTGTCATAAAAAAAAAAAAAAAGAGAGAATATAGCTTTCAGTCTTTTCATGGGGGCTTTTCTCAACAAGCTCTATTAAAAGACAAAGTTCATGCACAAATAAAACCTCCCTGTGTCCCAAGTGAAGGAAATTGTCCTGACTTTAAGCACACATTCTCCCCGTAACTTGACGGCAAAACAACGTTGATTGAACCATCTTGTCAAAAAAATGGAAGCACTCACTGCTCCTGGGTGAAGTAGTCCCATGTTGCAATGTAACTTCCTATTTTTGCTTTTTCCCAGTTCCTTAGAATTGTACTTGCACAAGAAGGGCAGCATGTACCATTCCTGCTTTTGACTTTACTTTTTTCTTAACCATTCTTGAGAAATCCTTTGGGTTCCTACCAAAACTTTCTTATGCCTCACTGGAGGACAGTAATATGCCCAGCGGTGCTGTGGATTCTCATGGTGGTGGCCATGACCTCCAGAAGAGCAACAGTCTTGCTCAGTGCCACGTTCCACACACACAGAGACACCTGCTTGGATGACATTTCCATTGGCTTCAACGGCAGTGACAGTCAGGTAGCAGGAGGAGAAGGAGAACACTTTGTCTCTGCATTGCTGTCTGACTCCACATGGGACTATCGTTTGTCAAGATACCGACTGCTCATCAAGATCTAACATATACTTAAAAAGGCAATATCAGTCAATCAGAGTGGATCTGCAGAGACAGTGGGAATATCAGCAATGCTGGCCGAAGGGTGAAGGCAGCAAGTTCAGGCACATCTCACAGTTCAGATGAGCAACAGATGATACCAGCAGAGAGGAAAGTGCAGGTCCCTGCCCTTCAGCTGCTGTGGGAACACATCCGCAGCTCATGGATGATTCGCAGGAAGACTGTCTTTCCATTCACAGGTGAGATTTCTGCACTTATGCTTGCAAAAGATAGATCTCATTGTACATGACCTAAATGTGTCTTCACCTACTTATTATCCTATCAAAATAATTATACCACTGTCTTGAGCAGTGAGAATATCCTGTATCTTCACACACATTAAGATCCTCTGCTTACTATAGTGGATGCAATAAGCACTTATTTCATTAGGATCACGTCTTGGTTTTATTAAACATCCCTTGTATTGCAGTTACAATTTCCATGTTCTTGGCAACATGGGCTTTGATGTGTAAATTTTTCAGACGGGTTGTTGGAATAAACAACATAGCTTTCTGAAATAGCTAAAAATATCCATTCTGAGCAGAGCCTTGGAATACATCAGAGAGGCTGAGAGAAGCTCAGACTGGCCTCTGGTCAGGGATTCCCAAACCATATGAGCAACTTGCGGTGTACAAGTTGTTTCAAAATATAACCTATGTGGGAAGGTACAGAGAGAAACTGTTGCTGCTGCTGAAATGCAAAAGAGGAACTCCAAGATTAAATCTTTTCTAAATTGATAATAAATTTGGGCAGGTAACTTCTAGTCACCACATAAAATGAAAACTCTGAAAAAGAGTTCCCCTGCCACTAAAATCCTGCCCGTGAGTTAGGCCAGCCACAGTTTAAATCAATTCCCCTTTCCGGGCAACCCAGTAAAGACACCCCATTATTTCTATGTCGGGCAGACAACAAAGCAACATTACAAAATTTTTACCATGGAAAATTGACTGGTTAATAGCACATATGAAGTGGATTATTTTTAGTCATTTGGAGTGGAAAAAGTTGGATTGGGAAGCTGGTTCATACATCAAATTTATCTTTTTGCTCTTCTTGTCATATTATTTTATTTCATCCTCTTTGTCATATATAACATTAACAATGTACTCAAGTGACTGACTCTCCATTCAGGGTTCATGTCACCCAGCACAGCTACAGGTGAGGATGGCTTTCCTTATTCACTGGCAACTGGCTTAAAGAAAAAGAATTTCAGATAGTTCTCCAAGAAAATTCAGACCTTCATTTTCTGCCATGACTTGAAAAATAAGCTTCAAGAGCAGAGGTCACAATCTTCCAGATCAATGAGCACACAAGGTGATGGCTATTGTGGTTGTCTGAGGTGAACCACTATATCCTGCTTCTACCCTCAGAGGGACAAAATTGGATTTAGCCTGGCATGAGTATATTCTGGGGGTGGTAGTTTGCTTTTAGGGATATTCATGACATCTATTTTGTTTCTCTTCCCTCGTGTCCCCTTTGTTTACACATATTTGTACAATGCATTGCTTATGACTGAGGAAAAACCTTTTCTTCAAAACCTAGAGAGCTCAGTTTAATTTCCTCGATTTAATTTAATTTCCCCACAGTTCTGCATGGAACTTCAAAACCGTGTGTGCCTGGGCTTATTTATTAGGGATCCCCAGGGGCTGAGCTTGGCCAAGAGACTGAACCATGCCTTGCTTTCTGCCAGCCAGAAAAGTTACATGAGTGAAGACACCAGAGTTACCATCACCCTGGGCTGCGAGAGAGCCATGAGGCTACGGAAGGAAAGTCATTTTAGAAGTGAGAAGTCATTTTAGCTGCAAGTGTGTGGAACTGTGTAAGAGCTTTTGGCATATGCGTGGCCAAAAGTCTTTTTACCTGGCCTTGCAGTCTTTTTGCTGTGTATACTCAAGAGACAACAGTGTGAATACTTAATATATCTATACCTGCCTATACAGACACGTAGTGGGCATGCACTCTGTGGCGGTTCACACTTCACGATGGGGGCACAAAAGACAGCCTGTGCCTATAACACAGCAGTTCCCTTGCTGAGGAAAACAAGGCAGACGAGGAGGCAGCAGAGTCTGAAAAACTCCAGTTACTGTAATGTAAGTTACCTTGAGAAAATCCCTGAAAAGGGAAGCCCTTTGAGAGGTTTTCTGCTGGGGACAACAGCAGAAATGGCAACTCATAATATGCAGAAGTGAAGGAGAACAGTGATTACAGGAGTGCTTTGTCAGCTATTAAATCCAGAGGCTTCTGTAAATTAATGTGTCATCGGATATTTAGGTTTGATCTTTCAAGTGTTTGGGTTTTTTTTTCCACTGACAATGCTGAGACATCTCTGATGCTCTGTTTCACTGCATATGGAAAAAAAATGTAAACAGCGTAACATCAACAGAAAATAGTCCTTTAAAAGGCTAGAAATCCTCTTAAACTCACAACTAAGTCCATCTTGACCATCTTGTAAGAGCCGTTTGTGCATCCTACCATCCTTTTGGAGAGTTCCTAAATGGCTGGAGACTGGCATACCCTTTGCATCCATTATGGCCGTAGCAACATCCAAGGAGACAGCCAAAAGATATGATCCAAAAGACAAAGAATCAGATACTGTCTGGCACCTAGATTTTAGGCTGCTAGCTATTTCTGTATGGGATTTGTGAGTCCTGGGGAAGTACGTAATTGAACTTTTTTAGGTTAGCAAAGATTCTCCAATCATTTTCAACAGACTGAATTTTTAAGATTAGATTTTCCTAGGAGCAAATTTTTCTACCTTTTCCAGGTAGAAACAATTTAGTCAGGATCTGCTTACATAGCATGATCAAATTTAGGAACAGGTTGCTCCAGTGCTTCTTACATCTCCAGACAGTATTTTGGGGTGGAGAGTTGCAATATGTCTCACAGTGTTAGACAAACACTTTATTTCACAGGATAAACAGGTCTCTTTCAGACAGGAAAGCTCATCATAAAGCCTGGTAACTCTGCCTATCAAGGATTTGCTGATGACAATTAAGGCAACTAAGATTAGTAGAGAAGAGATTTTCACTATCACAGCAACCATCTAGGTTTAGTCTGAGGGGTCATGGGATGCTTCTCCTCCCACCTCCATTCTGTGACAGCAGAATGGGGTACAGAAGGTTTGGGCTGGGTCGAGTCACAGGATTCCCCTCTGATTTTGGAAAGAGCTGTAGCAATCAGAAGGAGCCGAGAGCAAACCTACAGCGATTCCTCCATTGTCCAGGAGACACAGGCAACACATTCCTAACTCTGAGCTCTTCAGAAATGGAAACATTTGTATTTCCTTCTGGTTAGCCCTGTAAACAAGTCAAACCTACAGTTAGTACAAAAAAAATCCTTGTTGTTCAGAGTCTATGACTGTTCACTTTTGGAGTTTAAAGACGTGCCTGATTAAGTTATCCACCAGACTGTTCTAATAACTACAGCACAGAGTGATCTGATGCCAGATGCATTAGTTCAAAAGCTTGATCACCTCCTGGTATTCAGAAAAGCTCTTACTGCTTCTCACTTCATTGTCACTGTCTATCATTACTTACACTATCTTGAGCTGTCTCTCTCTAAGGCAGAAATTTACCCAAGTATGATGAAATATAAAATGCAAGTTTTGTGCTTGGCTCTGGGTCCTTTTCTGCCTCTTTCTGAAGTAAATATTGGCAAAGGATTTCACCCCAGAAGGCCTGTTTCTACTCATTAAAATTACGTAGATTTAGATCATTAGCTCAGTCTGTGTGGTTAAGTTACATTCAGAAACTGAACCTTGTTCACTTTCCAAACAGTGCCTTTTTCTTTCCAGTGACTATAACAACAGAGCAGACAACCTGCTCAACAGTAGATGTCTACTCCTGATCAGATGAATCCCATTGTCAGCCAAATTGTTGCCCCGGCTACTACATTAGAGGCTTCTCAATCCCTACATTTTTCATTGTGAATACAGGTTTTCTTTTGATCACTCTGCATAGACACATTAAGTCATTACACTGGGTGTATGACGGGAGCTGAAGACCTGAAAATGAATCATTTGGGCTCACTTCAGTAAACCAAAGTGGATTCTTTTGATTGTGGACTACGATAACATTTCATTTAGATTTTAAAAACAGCAAAAAAACTTCTAGATTTTTTAATTAAACTTTTGTGGGAACATCTGTTCTGTGAATAACCACGTGCTCATGTTTTTTCTTCATGAGTAACAAAAGCAAATGTTGAAATGTTGGAATTTTGCTTGGGATTGAAACTGGGTTCTATTTAACTGCACTAAAAACATCCTGAGTTCTGCCAATTAGGTCACAAAGTTACAAAAGGACGTTACAGCAAAGAATAACCTGCCGTATTGAAACAGCTTTGTAGTGTTTTCCTTTTATGTTTACTGCAGCAAACCATCATGCTGATTACCGTGAAGTACTGGCCGCACATAAATTAGTAAGCTGGACAGCTGGGGTATGTTTTCCAATCACGCAAATGAACGGGTCAGCCTGGGTTGGTTGCATCAGCATCGCTAGACTCTTTCCACAGCATAGTTCTTCACCATACCATGTATTGCAGCTGTGTATAGTCTCATACATACGACCTTTTGGGAAAAGAGCCTGGAGTGAACTGTCCCCAGAACTATGCCTGGGCTTTGTCGTAGCTAACACAGATAGGAGAGGGCCAAACCAGAGCCATGGAAGGAAAATACAATAAACAGCGGATGACCGAAGCCTCTCTCCCTTGCCCTTGCGCCTTTAGCAGCAGTAGCACCTTCACGTTCTAATAACATATTTAACAATGGTCTATCATTGACTTTGGGAATTCCCTGTGGCCTGGAGAATTGTAGCTCTCACATTCTTTAAAGCCAAAACTATCCAATGCCAAAATTTCACTTTCAATTTTTGGACTTGAAGGAAATATACAATTACCACAAAGGATAATGTAAGCCTTTGCTGTTCCAAACAGGAGCATTTTTGCATATGGTGTTTGGCCAGGCTTTGAAACAATACTGTGTTGCGTGGTAACAGTCAAAGTGTCACTATGATCTATATTGCAGAGATACGATTTTATTACAGTGGGGCCCAGTGAAGAGTGCCCTATAATAAAAGATTCATAAATGTCTATTTTCAAAAGGCCTTATCTGAACCATAAAATTTATCTTCAGGCATGTGCTATAAAATAAGGCTGTGGCACTCAAGCATGATGTTATATTTTTGGCAGCAGTGTAGATAATATGTTTAAATTTGAGTTGGTTTGCCCTGATTCAGTCTTTTCCTTGGTAACTTAAGGGATGTCACAAATTATATCACATTTTATAGTGTTAGATTCTTTTAATAGATTTCATAAAAACTCAAAAGAAGGCTGTTTTTATGCCTGTGATTTTTATGGACCAATAAATCTGTGACATGGACTGGTGTTTCACAGCCAAATTCCAGCTCTGTACAAGCATGTTATTTTCATTGTCTTTATAGAAACAGTAATTAATATAACCAAGACGCTGTACAAAATTTTGCTGATGCAGGTTTGTAATTTACCAGGAAACAGCCTGAGGAATCACTTTTTTTCCTACACACTTCTATGTTTAAACCTTAGCCTGATGGACTGGTGACTCCTCACAGAGGACCATGGTTCAGAGCAACAGCAATAAACAATGTCATAAATGTGAAACCATTTCAGATCTGTGTGATAGCATCTTCTGCCAGTTAAATGAAGAAGAGTTTTTCCTTTTTTCATGCACAGCAGGACAGAGCCCAGTCCCCCAGGCTGGGAGGTGGTGGGGCAGGGAGTCTACCTGCCAGGCCAGGCACACATAGACACTCACCTCCAGCAACAAGCTCCTGTTTCCCCAAACTGCTTCAACACCCACCAGCTGCACCTGCAGCCTACCTCCAAAATCCCCAGTGTATCAGTGCATCACCCTCTCTTATGCATCACCCAAAATGCCTATTAATCACGGGCCCTCCTACTGCTAGCTCCACTCAGCACCGCAGACACAACCTCCCACCCATCATCAACTGTCTCAATGCCTAGTCCCATGTGTAATCTCTCACTGAAAACCCCTTATCTGCTGCCAGATCTGCCACACTCATCACAAAAGTCTATGATTGCTCCCTACAGAGCCACGGGGACGTAGAGCTAACAAGGAGCTGTGCAGCAAGGCCACCCCAGGACACCCACTGGCCATGCATTAGCCACCGTTGCTACACTCTGTGTGTTTTGACCTCAAGGTCCCCTTTTTGGTCAGTGTGGCATGGTGAAGAGGGCAACCAACAGAAATACACCAAAAGAAGTTTCAAGAGGTGCACTGACTTGATAATACAACCGAAAACCAGCTTGGGAAAGCTGATGCTAGAAATTAGGTAACACAGAAGTACTTTGATTTCTAGGAAGATGTGATATTTCAAAAATATTGTAAGGTAAAACAAGGAGCCACCCAACTGAGCTCAGAGATCAGATCATCCCTGCCCTTCTAAAAAGGAATTGAATCTAGGCATTTTTAAAAGCTAATAAGAAAGTGACTGACATGGATGTAGCTCTGCTGGCATGGGAACAACCATGAGCTACATGTAACCGAACATGAGAGGCATATGAATAAACATAGGCTGCAATATTTGTTCATTATATTTTATAGGTAACAAGCACACTGCCAAATAATTTGTCTTCAGCTCTTCCTCGTCCCCATAATCCCCATACATGCAAACTTTTTACCAATCCAAGACTGTCTCTCTAATTCAGTTTTCCGATACCCTCAGTCCCCATATCTTCCACTCTTATTATTTAAACTGATTCTCAGCTACTAGCTAGAATGGCTTGAAACATCTCAGGTTTTCCTGCAATTCAGAATGAAAGTAGTTTTCTCTATCTCTGTTTTGTTTTGTTTTGTTTTTGCAATAAAACCAGGGCTTCCCATTAAAAAAAAAAGGCAGGTTTTGAGTCTTGACAGAACGCAAAAATTGATCATGTATTCTTTTATTCCATGGAAGGGAATGGAGTAAAAGTAAACAAGGAAGTGGAGATAGTATACTCCTGAGAGAGCAGAAGGAAGAATTTCTGTAAATAACCCTGTCGTTTGGTCAGAAAGTGCCAGCTGCAGGTGGCATTAGCTGTAGGAATTAGCTGTAGGGAGAGAAACGAAGACAGACCACAGATATAAGGCGCCAAACGACGGGCTGCCTGAGGCTATCCCTTAAAAACCCTTTGGACAGCACATGGCTGGTGCTGCCAGAAGGGAACGCTCCCTGGGGTGACAGCACAGTGACACCCACACTCTGGTCCCCAAGCCTGTGCCTCCCTACCCCTGCTCTGTAGACGCACATTCACTCTACAGAAGCCTTTTCAGAGAGACACGTGTTTCCTCACTTCACAGGCACTTCTAGCCATACCACAACGCCAGCATGTTGTACTTAGATCTCAAAGAGCCTGGTATATGATATCCTCTTATCCTCTATTTTTATTTCCTGGTCCCCAGAGGACTTTTCACTGCTTGTACCTGCACAGAAATTGTAAAGTTGCTGCTGCTGAGCTGGGTCTGCTGCTGCTTGAAAAAGCAGCTCACGAGACTCTTACTCCTTCCTATTTAACCCTGTATAACAAATAACACTGAGGAGCACAGTCCTTTATGAAAAGACCTACTATCAATCTTTTTGGGTAAGAGAGGACTCCTGACTAGAACAACTGATCAGAAACTACACCCCAAATGAGTTTTCAGTTGGGAAAAAAAATCTATTTTCTATATCAACTCTGAAATTTATATTATGACTGCGATCAACTCTGTCATGGTTCAAAAGCCGGAAAAAAATTGCAACCCTTCACTATTTAGCATAAATTTGTCATTGATGTTTCAGATAGATCTAATCAGACTGATGTAGTCACAGGTAATTATTTTCCCAAAGTCATTAGACAGTACATTAGCCAAGGAATAATGTTTTAATGTCTAGGACTGCATAATTAGTTCAGCATACATGTGAAAGCTGAGAATTTCACCCAAAAGAGGAAGTAGCCGTTTATTATCGCCTTTGATTTGCTTACACTCCTGTGGCTTACTGCATAGCAGCAATAAATTCCTGTTAAGCATTTCCATAATTCAGATTGGGGTGTCACCATCCAACAATCTGGCATGAGCTAGCCTGCAAAAGAGCAAACATCTACAGCAAACAAAGCATATCCAGCCTGTGATTGATCTCCTTCTCAACTTTCATACTTAATATGCCTCATTAAAAGTGAAAATGCCGGTTCATTCTCTCAACACCCATGTGGAGAGGAGCTGTGATAAACCACGCGGCTTGGAGTGTGTTCAGGATGACTGTCCTCAGCAGCCCAGGTCTCCAAGACCCCTGGAGCTCTACGGAAAACAAAACCCTTGCAGTTATCTCCTGATGGTAGCTTAAAAGCTGTGACTCCATGTATTACTGATCCACTGGCAAACCCCAAATTTCCATTTCAAAACCCCAGCAGTGTAAAATGCAAGTGGATAGCCATCAGCCCAGCCACTGCAAAGCCTTCCACCTCCTTCCTGCAGAAAGCAGCCTACTGGAAAGGGGTAGTTTCCAACAGCAAGGTATAGGCGAGGAGGTGCTACACTTAAAGCCTATTCCTCCTCCACTTCTTCTAGATGTCCCAAATACTCAGGGAGTTGGGATACTACATCCTTGACCTCCTCAGGAAGTTCCTTATCTTGCTGCCTTCATGGGATAGTATTAGGGAAAATAACGTCTGTTAAGGGTTTCAATGTTTTTTCATTTAATTTCAATAACCTTGCAATTTGAGTAGCTGCTAACTGACTGAGAACAGGATTGGCTAGAGTGGTGAAAAAACAGTGACTTAGACCTTCCTGACAGACCTGTGCCCTCCTTAGGTGCAGTGATATTTTTTTTCAGTTCTACAACAAACCAGTTAAGACCATTGAGCTGAGTGCAGCCTGAGCAGTGATGGTCTCTTGGGGAGCACAGAAAGATCCCAGCCTGCAAAGGCCAGAGTTTGCTTAGCGTTATCTATGCAAATTCCAAGGGATTTTCTCATCCGAAGTAACCCATAACCAGCAGGGAAGAGGAAGTCACACTTCCTCACACACCCACATGAAAGATGATTGACAGTAATGGCATTTGCTGGGTTGCGGTAGTTTCTCCCTTTGTCACACCGTGTTGCTCTCTAGTTCTGCCAGAGGTTCCCAGCACTGGCTGACTGGGTCTTATCATGATGGCCTTACTGGAAACTGTCGTTCCTATTGCTGTTATTCTTCGCAGGATTCATCATTCATGGTTATTGCACCAGTTTTCAGAAGTGCTTGTCAAGTGGAAATTCCCAACTTTGAACGAACCTACACAGATTACAGCCTGTATTATATTTGCCTAGTTTCCTTATAGGAAACCGGGGACAGGTTGTGCTTTTAGAATTAGCTGGCTCGCTTTTCCTGAGTTACCCTCTTCTGAGAACGAAAAGAAGCTGTGTTGTAACTGGAAAGCAGCAAGGATCAGCATTTTTGTAATGGATTGGGTGTCAGATCATAACCTTGGTTATTGTTGTTTCTGTGCCGAGACTCAGCTCCCCGACACAGCATGCAGCCATTGGAGCCAAGGAAGTAACGTAATCACCTGGAAACAGCAGTAGGCTGTTCCCTGCGGTGGCACAGGGACTGATTATAGGAATTCTCCCTCTGAAATCTCTGGCATAATTTTCTTGCTTATATTGTCTGCTGGAAAGAGCACCTGGAATCACCCCAAAGCATCCTCTTACGCAACCAACTGAAGCTAAAAATCAAATTCTGGAACAAGGATTTACACTGTTATTGGTGGTGAAGCTCCTGTTAGAAGTCAATCAATTTATTCAGTCTGAAGTTAGCACGGTTTTAAGGACTGGAACAATTTTTAGGGAGGTCTAGAAAAAAAATAAATAAGGAAAGAGATAAGAAAAGGTGACTGATTTCAGATTTTAGATTCCTGCCTGATATTGAAGCAAATTCTGAAAGACAACTTTGAATAAATTAAAACTCACCTGAAAGACAAATAGATATCTATATCCCTCTTTTTACCCAATGGTAAATTATGTCTTTCCACATAAACAGCTAAAGGATGCAAATGACTAAAGTAAAACAGATAACAAATTTCTACAGTAAAATTGATAACTGATAGAAAAACGCAGAAACTACTTCTGAAGCCATTTTCTCACCACAAGAAACATGTAGAGCAAAATAAACATCTGAATATCTCTGGCAGAATAAAGTAGGGGAAAAAAAGTGTGTCATCACAATGCAATAAAACAATGTTGTGTCTATTGGCGCTTTTTTTTCCCCAATAAGAAGCTAAGAGAAAAGAAGGGTTAGAGAGGGTGCAGAGGTGGAAGCCAATCTTTGGTCTGCATGGCTGGACCCAAGGAAGCTGTGAAATGAGGATATAATTATTTGTGCAAGTATTAATACAAGCTAATACCTCTGTAATAAAGAAAACCAAGGCAGTAAAGCCAACTTTAAAAGTCAGGATTCACAGTCAAATCAATTTCAATTAGAAATTACCTGTTAGTGTGCGCATGTGTGGTCCCTGAAGACTTGGCTCCACAATTCATACCTCAGTCATTAACTCATAGGAAGGGATAATTTGACAGCAGATATATCCTTTGTATTTTGTTTCAAATGGAGCTGCATTAGTCATAGGTTGCACATTCCTCCCATGCACATTCCTCTCTTTTGTATACCATTTTAGCATTTTTCTTCTTTTGTTTCCCTTGCATCTAAGTGGAATTGAGATTTTTCTAGGGAAAAAAAAAGGCATTTGCAAACTTGCATTCCCTTCTCCATTCTTGTCTCTGCAAAGTGGAAGGACCTCCCACAGGGTCTGATATTGCTATATTAATAAGTAAAGTTAGTCAAAATTCATAGTTAAAAAGCTGTGAGGTAAAAATGGCAGTACTTGATTTTCTAACTGTGGTTTCACATTCAGATTGGAAGAACATTTTGGGAAGTCTGGAGCTGAAACAGAAGCATCGTGAAAAAGAAACTGCTGAGGGTCATCTACAGTAAGGAGTGGGCAGAAGATAGGTGTCCGAAGAGAGATGAAAAATAAAAGGGATCTGAAAAATTTACTTAGCTGCCTTGACAGAGATATATTAGGGAACTGAGGATTTGAAACCATGTCTGACTAACCTGATAGTCTTCTACAATAGCATGACTGGATGGATAGATGAGAGGAGGGCGGTAGATGTTGTCTACCTTGACTTCAACAAGGCTTTTGACACAGTCTCCCACAGTATACTCATACCTAAGCTTAGGAAGTGTGGGTTAGATGAATGGACAGTGAGATGGATTGAAAACTGTCTGAAAGACAGAGTTCAGAGGGTCATGATTAGTGGCACAGAACCTAGTTGGAGGTCCGTAACAAGTGGTGTTTCCCAGGGGTCACTATTGGGCCCATTCTTATTCAACATATTCATCAATGACCTGAATGAGGGGACAGACTGTACCCTCAGCAAGTTTGCTGATGACACAAAATTGGGAGGGGTGGCTGCCACACCAGAAGGCTGTGCTCCCATACAGTGAGACCTGGGCAGGCTGGAGAGTTGGGCAAAGAAGAACTTGATGACATTCAACAAGGGCAAGTGTAGGGTCCTGCACCTGGGGAGGAATAACCCCATGCATCAGTACAGGTTGGGCGCTGACCTGCTGAAGAGCAGCTCTGAGGAAAAAGACCTGGGACGACAGGATGGCCATGAGCCAGCAATGTGCCCTTGTGGCCAAGAAGGCCAATGGCATCCTGTGTTGCATCAGGAAGAGTGTGGCCAGCAGGTCGAGAGAGGTCATCCTGCCCCTCTACTCTGTTCCGGTGAGGCCCCATCTGGAGTACTGTGTCTAGTTCTGGGCTCCCCAGTTCAAGAAGGACAAGGAACTTCTGGAGATGGTACAGCAAAGGGCTACAAAGATGATTAGGGGCCTGGAATATCTCTCTTATAAGGAAAGGCTGAGGGACTTGGGTCTTTTTAGTCTGGAGAAGAGAAGACTGAGAAGGGAACTGATCAATGCCTATAAATACTTAAAGGGAGGGTGTCAAGAGGATGGGGCTAGTCTTTTTTCAGTGGTGCCCAGTGACAAGACAAGAGGTAACAGCACAAACTTGAACATAAGAAGTTCCATCTAAATATGAGGAGGAGCTTCTTTGACAGTGGCAGAGCACTGGAACAGGCTGCCCAGAGAGGTGGTGGAGTCTCTTTCTCTGGAGACATTCAAAACCAGCCTGGACATGTTCCTGTGCAACCTGCTCTAGGTGGACCTGCTTTGGTAGGGGGGTTGGATTAGATGATCTCCAGAGGTCCCTTCCAACCCGGTGTGATTCTGTGATTCTGTGATTTCAAGCTTTGCAAAATCATTTATGATGATTCACAAGCATGTGTCCATTTTTCCTCTGAAAGCTATATATGGACTAACTCCAGGCAAACCAGAGGAGTCACATCTACAGGGACTGCAACCAAGGGCCACAGCAATCATGCCAAAGCCACCACTGCTTTTCACGAGGGGAAATAATTCCCAGTAAATACTATAATGAAGCACCACAATATAATTGATTAATCTGTAATTAGCTTTCATTTGCTTTTATGAACCCATATTTCTTTTGTTGTGAAGGGGCAGGGAAGTCCCCCTCAAAGTAATCTTCCACCTGAGGATGAACATCCCTCCTCTGGAATGAGCAACAGCCCAAACTGAGCCTCACCTGGGTCTGCTCCCTGTATCTCATGTGTTAATCAACATTGCATACATACATGTTTGCTTTATGAAATGCATGTTAGAACAGGAAGGTAGAGCATTTCATGTACCAATTACCTGTCCTGTTTTCCAAATAAATGCTTTGGAGACATTTTCCTGGCACACAGCAGGTTCTCTCGGTCTGCAAGCTGGCCCAGGCCCCAGGTTTTGCAGTCTATTTTCAGCACACTCAGCAAAAAATGTTGCACTCCCCACCTGCCCAGGAGTCACTCCCACCAAAGCTGCAGTTTTCCTTTACAGGTACCACAGCACAGCCCTATATTCAGGGGCTGCTCTTGGGCTCTGACCAAGGGACTCTTGTTCTGTCCCATGAGTTACCAAGGTGCCAGACAAAGGCAGCTCAGAGACACATCAGTGTCAGGGTCACTGGTCATGTGCTTGTAACAGATTTGTGTTGAGGTTTGGTCTCATCGGTCCCTGGAGGGTATTTCCTGGAGACTATTTCCGTCCGTGTTTGTTCTCCTCACTGTACCTCAAGCCCCTACTTTGCATTTATTGTTGCACAGGTGGATGAGAGTCCCTCTTCTGCCTCCTATTTGCTGTCATACCCAAAAGCTGATTTTTTCAATTCCCAAATTCTGGAGATGGGGCAGTACAAAAAGTCAATACCAGAGATCGGACACACATTAGCAATCACCTGGCTTCACATCCTGCTGAGTAAACTACTGGATACGGCAACTTCCAAACCATCGTACCAGAACGTTCAGCACTCAAGTGCACCAAGAGAGGGAATGCTTCCATTTCTTCTTCTCTTTGTCACTTTTGGGAGGAAAGAGAGGCTGAGTTGCTGCTGACAAATCCCACTGGGCCTTGAAAACACAGAGAGTAATGGTGTCCAGAAAATTTTCCAAATGGTCTGTCTTGAAGATCAAAGAGACTGACAGATATCAAGGAATGAATAAACAAATGAAAAAACAAACAAGCAGATAACTAAGTGTCCAGGATATTACATGGAGAATTTTGCTACACAGTTTCAGAGGAACCACGCAATTGTGGAAGTACATTTCAACACAGGTTGAAATTCCCCCATCAGACTCCCAAATTCAACAAGACTTGAGTCTAGGCCCAGCAGGTAGTCTATTCTTTCCTTGTCGGTCATTACTGTTTGAATGCTGTGCTCAGTTTTTCACAATTAATCAAATAAATGCTAAACCTACACAGCTGTTAGGAAATGCTTGATAAAAATCACAGCTGAGAAGGTGAAGGAGAATGACTATCCAAAGCAAACAGTATTTTGCATAAATTAAGAAATAAATACAGGGAGACAGATTATTCACCACAGAGCACTTCCCTTTGGAGCGCTCCATGGCTAATTGCAAGTCAGTGCAATGCCATTCCACCATTTTCCTTTTTGGCCCCAGCTGTGCTCTTAAGCAATCTATCTGAAGACAAAGATGTCTTCCAGTGACAAAAAAACTGAGGATGAGATAGAGGGCATGGCAAAGGTATCCAGTAATTTAAAAAGAAATATCGATGTAAATTTTTATTGCTGTAGAGGGAGCACATGTTGATTTCTCAACTGTTCAACATGCTCGTAAATTACTTAGGTGCTGATATAAAACAGTTGCCGAAGATCCTAAGGTATTCAAGCTGAATATGACAAATTATAAATGGGTTTCACAACAGCGAGCAGCTGGTGATAAAATGGTAAGTGATATTCAATGCTGATAAATAGGGATGTGTGTGGGAAAAAATAATCCTAACTTCACAGCTACAAAAAACACCATTGACACCACCACCACTGTCACCAATCCTACCATGAAACCTTAAGTACATGCAGGATGTATCCTGTGCTGGCTCACGGTAACTCAGTAGACTCATGGAAAAAAAAAAAAAGCTATCATGAGTAGGTTGCAAAACTTTTCTAAAGCTACCTATCTTGCAAAAAAATATTATACTTCATATACAATATAGTCCCGTACAGTCTGCTCCAGATAGTTGTGACTCGGACTGGAACATCAGGACTACTTTCCCTTAAAACCTGACTATATAAAGAGCACAGAGTTATAGCAGTGCATACAGTGCATGGGTTCCACTGTATAAGACAACTTATTTATCATACAAACCTCCAGGTAAGGAGTGAACATCCTCTGGCTGGGTCTTCCCTGCAGATTGGCACAGCGGCATATTAACGTGCATGGCAGTTTTACCAAAATCTGTCTAATACAAGGGAAGTGCCAACAGCTGGGTTTTTTTTAATTTTCATTCTGATTTTGCTAAGTTAAAGAAGTAATAACAAAGCCTCTCTTCTCTTCTGTCCACTCTACAAGAAGCAGGGTCTGCACAGAGCATAAAGCTGCATTTTTATTTTTTTTAATATAGTACTAAACTCTGATTTAGCCATAAGCACTAAGGAATGAGATCTCAGATTTCTAACAGTTCCATGTTGTCAACAGTTCAGTACTTAGTAGTACTGGTTAAAAACGGACACGTAGTTGTCGGTATTATTAGGTAGGGAAGAGAGAACGGGACAGAACATCACTACACCACTGTATAAATTCATGATGCACTTATAAATTGAATACTGTATACAGTTCAAGTGATTTCCATATAAAGAACGATTAAATAGATGACCTGTATTCTTCAAACTGACAAAAAGATCAGGAGGAGATAACGCAGAGGTCGATTAAGCATAAGAAGTGTGAGAAAATAAGTACAGAGAAACTGTTCACTGTCCCTTTAGGCACAAGAGCGAGAGAACAGCTTGGGCAAGGTGAATGGCGTAGTGGCTGGTAACAGGTTTAAAGCAAAGACAGATACTTCACACATCACCTATTTAGACTTGCCACAAGAAACAGAAAATGAGAATCATAGAATCATAGAATGGTTCAGGTTGGAAGGGACCTTAAAGAACATCAAGTTTCAACCCCCAAGTTGAAGAGAAGATTACATGAGTTAAAAAATAGACAGGCAAATTTGTATAAGAGATATTAAACACAAAAAGAAATAAAATTCATTCATCAAGTTCCTAAGAAATGAGCACTGAAGTTGGGGAACATTACTCTATGCTTGTCCAGACTATCTGCAGATATACCTGCTGAAGACAGAGTACAAGCAACGTACAACCTTTGGTTTGACGCAGTACAAAATCTCCTATGTCCTTACCCAAAGTCAGGGAAGCCAGAGGTGACTGCACAGAAATGTGAAAAAGGTAGCGGTGCAGAGAAGCTCTGCTGACAGTGTAGCCTGAAATCCCTGCTAACTCGTCAAGATTGTCTCATCATGTGATACAACATGGTTGAAGGAGGAGCATCTTTGTCACAGGACACAGTCCTGGCAACAGTGAAAAAGTAGCTACCCCCATAAAATATCCAGACTGCATCATGCCCCAGCTTATATCGATGGGCACCTAAAGCCAAGCTTTTAGGGGAACTAGCAAGGATGACAGCAAAAGCATGGATGCTCATAATGTCCTGATCCAGACCCCATCAAAATTTGCCTAGTGAGGAACAGACTTTGATTTCTCATGCTTCTATATCATACATATCATTTATAGTCTCTGCACAACACCTATAATTACCCACGTTTGAAAAGCTGTTGCATATGTCTCATAGTCTAAAAACTTGCTTTCCAGTTACCTGGAAATGAATCACTGGACTTCACAGGAGAATTAAGAACTTTTGTTCTTCTGGGAAATGAAACTCAGTAGTGTGCATATATTGCCAAGCAAAAAATAGCACAAAAGACAAATGGAATCCATATTTGACTGGGATTTACTACTAATTACTACAGATGACTTACAGATCAGAGGCATACTTTCCTTGGGCAGGATAAAATCTGTTTGCTTTGTGACAACACTTAGCGAGCACCGAACAATGTTGTTTCTGGCAGGCAGAGTGATTGTTGCTGTCAAGTAGTGGTTCACGGGACAGATAATACGCAAGAGAAAGTTTCTTGCGATGTTCATTCTTTGTCTCCCACTTCACACACATGAACACACGCCCTTCACAAAAATTCACAACCGTCGGATTAGACATGGGATGGGAATTGTGGTTGGGAACTATATTACAACGAACATTCTTTAAGTGACTCTCCCACTTTACTGGAATCTTTCAGAATTCCACAAAATTGCCTATTACATTTAAAAACAGTTTCTTTACAGACCTTAAGACACAGATAAGGGAATGCTGTGACCCTGTATGCTGAGTTTTACACAAACCTATCTCCAGGAAAGACCTGATACAAAGGTTCTTCATTTCTGTGAGCTGGAACTAAAATATTGGAGTATTTAATGGAGAAAGAAAATAAACCTTGTGGAAATCTAAACCAAATTAGCCTGCAGTGTTTAAGTCTTATAAAATACCAAAACATAGAAGATGGCTTACGTTCTTCACAGTCACTGCTTTTCTCTTGCGATGATGACAGAGCACTGCTAACCTGGAGTACAGTAGAGCATCCATTCAGGAGTCACAGAGTTCTCTTTCATCTGAAGCAATGACACAGTGGCAGCAGTTTTTGTACAGCTACTTCCTATGATATCTCTCTGCACCAAGCAGATAATGACAAGTGATAAACAGCCCTCTCAAGTATGTTTACATTATCTGTGAGATCTTTTCCATGGAGTAAATGTCAGTCTGCAATATCAATTTGTGCAGACGAGGTTTTATATATACCATTCCAGGGCTCTTTCGAGAGGGGACTGGTTATATCCACACCCCCCGAAGGGAGGGAAAATACCCTGGAGCCTAAGCTATGGCCATGCTTTGTCTCAGATGGGAAAAGTTGGTTTGCTCCAAATGAAAGCCCTGGAGGGAACTAATATGTATGTAATGTGGATGATCAGAACCCTGAAGTAAACCAGAACAATAAGGTTTCACCCTAGGGACTAGAAAACATTTCTTAGACAAAGAAGATGACAAAATATCAGAGAATTTGTACTCCCCAAAGACTGAGGATCATTTCACAATGCCTCTTCAGACCCAGTTTCCTGGGTCTGTATCACTTTTAAGTGCCTGAGAAGACCTTTGTAGCAACTGGAACACATTTACCTCAGCATCCTGTTGGTGTTTGTCTGTCCAAAGTATTTCTTTAAGTTTGTTCCAGCTGGCTGTGACTGAAAGGGCTGCCTCCTCAGAGGCATTCCACCTCATGGGACACACGGAAAAATAGGAGGACAGAAGAGATGCAGCTAAACTCATTAATAATTTCATTCATGTGAGAACAGATCTCCAAAGCCATTTCTGGACTAGAGAAAGGCAGAGGAACAGAACTCTTGCTATGAACTTCAAGATTTCTGCTCAGAGAAGAAAAGTCAGAAGATTGCTCTTCAGCGAGGAACTAACACATGCTTCAGCTGTGAAGGCATAGGTTCTTGATTTGCCCCTGGCATTTGTTAGATATTGGACATGCCACAGAGGCAGTCCCCCCACAGGTATCCAATTCAAGAACTTTTAAGCTCATTTTCACGTGGAGGCGAGATGGAGCTGCAGTGGAGCAGCTCCCAGGAATGAAAATTAGCAAACAAAATTAAAATAACAATGCAATAAGATGGCATCTGATGGTTTTGCAGCAACAGTTGAAGGACAAACAATCAAACAGAGAAAAATGTTGGATTTGACTGCAGTTGTTACTGACAGACTGGGAAGCCCTGTTGCAGCACTTCTTTTTGGAAGCGGGGATGGTGTCTGGTGAGCTGGCCAGCAAGAAGGAGCTATTTGGTGAATATTCTCCTGGCAGTAGAAGCAGATTAATTCTGATCGCCTTGGAGCTTACACATAAAAGTGATCTGTAACACACCCTTAAAGAGCTAGAAAGGTGCCTCTAGAAAGAAACTTGAATACTACAAAACACCACAGAAAGCAGCTTCCTGAAAACAGGCCAAAGGAGTTGAGTCAGGCTAGATATTTATGACAGTTTTCTGCTCATCATTAACTCACCGAAACTTGAAGGAACGTAGGAAGGATGCCTCAGCTTGAATCATTAAAAAAATCACACAGTCTCTGAAGGAAGGGACCCCAAATGAGGTAGCTCATTTGGCTCAGCTCACTCTCATATCTTAAATAAGCCAAAACAGAAAGAGCGAATTTGAGAAACACAGCTCAAATATACAGAACATATATCCAGAAAAAAAGGCTGTAGTTTTGTTTATATAGCAAGGAGAGGACAGATACCACATTGCTGTCTGTACTTTGATTTGGCCAGAACAAGTTAGCCTCAATCTGGAAACCACATTAATGCTGTGGTCAAAATGATCTATCCTGCCTTTCAGTAAATCTTATTAGTTTAGGCATATTCCCACACAAAAACAATTAAGTGACTTCCAGGACACAGATACACAGCCATCTTAGAGCACAGACAGAAGAAGCTTGCATGGTCGGGAAATATCCTGATATGTAAGGTTCATCAGTGTAACCTGGGTAACGCACAGATCAGAAACGGGGTAGATAGAAGAAGACATCAATGGAACCAGCAGAACATTTAAGGATTATTATGACATTGGTATCTGCAGACATACAGAGAACCATGTCTTCCAGGACGAGCCAGCAACACCCAGTCTGAAGCCACTCAGCTGCCCAGGGTCTTGCAGATAAAAAAATCCATGAGTAGAAACTGCAGATGTAGGAAGGTATTCTGAATTTCACAAAGAACGTGAATAGAGAGCAGGAGAGGAAGAGCTACCAGAAAGGCAGATGACTGCCACTGCAAGAAAGAAAGAGATTCATTATACTATTAAGTAACTAAAGAAAGTTTCACTTCTAAAAATAAAGGGAAACTGACAGTAATGCAAAAACTTGAAAGAAACAGCTCTGTAAAGTTCCAGTAGTTTTAAGGGGGAAATGGTCACAAAAGGACTATTAAAGATATATGGCTGTTGTGTAACTCAGTGTTTACCCACTCATTTGAATCACACCTTTGCTTTCTCTCCCCACTGTTAGGGGAGAGATAGTGTTATTATTGAAGAAGAAAAAAAAAAGACAGACTGTTTCAGCACTGCTTCTAACTCATGCTCTGCACTTAGAAGTTGAGGCGTAAGATGACTTGCTGAGGAACCAACAGACGGTGGAGTCTTACAGATAAGAATCGCACAGGCACACTGAAGAGGACTCCCTGTCATACAGGGAGATTCTGGGTCTGTTTGCCTCCCTCTCACTGTGACACTGTGCTCCAGGAAAGAGGGGACAAGATAGCAAAGGACAGGGATAAAGGTGAGAAGCAACCAGTTAGGGCAAACATAAGCACTGGATGCAGAGCAGTACCTGCCTGGCTCCAGTCCGTCTCCCCTGTCCCATCTGCAGTCATCCCTGCCTCCACTTCTGCATGTCCACTTCATGCTTCCCCCTTCATGGGCTTCCTTCTGCAGGCTTCATATACGCTGTTTCCTGCTGAGTGCATCTCCCTACCTGTGCCCACGAAGTACATTCTCCCTATCTTTATCTAGTTATCCTATCTCTGGGCCTTCTTTTGCATTTCGTCACTTCTTCTTCCAGGAATCCCATCAGAGAACCTCTCATCCAAAAACTGTTGGGCAAGCACAAACCCAGCTTCAGAATGCACATAAGCTATGAGAGCAAAGTTTAGAAACCTCTGCAGTGGGTGTTCAGCCACTAAGAATGTACTAGAAGCTGTGAAATATATGAGAATAGTGGCTATTGGCTCAAAGGCAAGAGTTTTTTTATTATATTCGCTACAGTATGAAAATGCCCAAAACCTTACAGCACTCATGTGGAGACAGCAATGTGGAACATGATCCCATCTGAAGCTGAATTTGAAAATTGCACCTTTAGAAGTTAGATAGGAACATAGACACCTTTAAAAGAGGATGATTTAAGTTTCATTAGTCAGAATGCAGTCAATGGCAGGAAATATATTTTACAAATTCCACTGTTGAAAGATGCAGTCTAGAGAAATTACCATCTGCTTTTCAGTAGATAAGATGTCCTGGTTTTATTGTATCAGCTGTATATTAAGGAGTCTTTTAGTCTAATGTAAGATTGAGAGTAGATGAGATCTGTCTGGACACTGATGGTTCCTAGGAAATCATAATTTCTAGAGTTCTTGTGAATCCAATACAGGGACTGACCCTTGCTCATTTAGTGAAAGTTTTTATATAGTGGCACTTAGTGCCAAATAAAAGGGCCTATTCCTGCAAAATGTGAGCCAGTGACACTGACAATGGCTTGGAGTGGTAGAAAACCAGAAGAGGGATGGGAGTAATACCCCCCACCGCTGCTACTGGACTTCTTCCACTACTGCGCTAAAAACGGCAGCATTACATGTTTGCACAAAAGGGCTTTCTGGATAAGAGAGAGAAATTGTTTTCTTAATTCAGGAAAGGTATTTCTGTATACAATAAAAAATCTTACAGGGGATATGAGATATAAGATGAAGTCACCATTTTTTAAGGCCCGCTGTCACAGGATATGAGCAAGGGGAATTTTTCACTGCAACTTTTCAGAGCAAACTGAGGCAAATACATTTTCTCCTGTTTGCTAAGCTCAGGTACCTGATCAGGTTGCAGTGTCACATTACAGTTCAGTCACTCTATTATCTAAGGAACTAACAGGAGCAGCACCGTTTCCACTCCCCTGTAGCTGAGTGCTTCCCGTCTGCTGGCTCACAGAAGCCCGACTTGGTAGATCAGGGAGTGAGATCAGCAGTGAGCTACCCCTACAAAAGCAGTCATTATTTCTCTTCCCATTTATTTCTCTGAAGAAGTTTATCAGAATTCCAGAAAAGAGGTGGGTCAGCAACACAGCCTGCAGAGCACTGGACTAGGTCTGCTGCGGCTGTTATTACGGCTTAGTGAATACACGGCTACTCATTAGGATGCGGCAATTCACGCGTGCCGCTCAACTGTAACTCATTATCAAGGAAACGTATCCGCTACTGCTAATAAAGACAGCCAAAATACCGCAGCAGCGTCAGCCTGGTTTCCCACACCAGACCCCAGTGAAGGTGTCACAAGTGAAAATAAGGCCCTGAAAAAGTGTAGGAAAACTGCTTTAATTTATGTGGTAACTTCAAATGTTTGTTTCAGGTTTGTGCAACGTGCTAGACACAGCTGAAAGTCTTTTGAAGAGATTACTGCAAAGCATCTATATTTTGCTATACCTCAATGATATTCTGATAAATGCTAATATTTTGGAAGAACTGGGACATTGATGCCCTGTGATAATAGGAAGAATGTACATATGAAATGAGAAAAAAAAAAATAACTGCGGGTTTCCTCAAAGCAGGGTAATTGGACTGGCTCCACAATAAGCAAGAAGGGAATTTCCTTCAACAAAAGAATGGAGACTCTATAGAATTAGCCAAGTCTATAGGCATTGACAGAGGGGATTTTTGCATTTAACTGTTATTACAGCACATTTACTTGTGTGTTGGTCAATATTGCAAAACTATTGCATAGTTTGGGTGAGAAAAAGAAAACATTTCCGTGGTCAGCAGAGTGAAATGAACACTTTTAGAGTTGGGAAAGATTCTCCTACTTTCTTCTTCCAGGATTGACCTGCCAATGTTTAAAATGCCTTGTGAAAAAGGAAAAAAAAACCACTTTGTTTTTGCAGCTGTTGTGTCACAAGGTCAGTAGTGCCTGGTAGCTTAGTAATGCAGGACTCTAACTTCTCCAGAAAAGGCACCACCTGAGTGGAACTTTTTCCAGTGCATTACATGTATATGGGGGTCCAGTCACCATTTCACAGAGCGGGAAGATCTGATCCCAGATGGAGCAGGAATTTTGTAATCAGAAGAGACAATGGTTACTTGACGTAGTATATTAGAAACAGGAATCAAAGATCAGCTCAGGAGTCAATCAGAAAAGCTACCAACAATTCTCTCACTATACAAATATAAACAGGCAGACCCAAGTCAAAGCGTGGAAATACTATCAGGGATTATCTGCAAACAGGAATGTCTTAATGGTAAGCATTTAGGCTAAGTTGTCCAGGCTCCCTCTAAAACCAATTTTTTCTGTCCAAGCAGAATGAAATATGCCTGGGAAACACCTGTCTCTCTGCAGTGGCCATCATGGGAGCTAGATTACTGCCTTTGAACGAACACTTTACTTTCAGACAGTTAATTTAAGTGATGTCTGCTATGTTCACCATTTAAGCTTTCCTCTAGTACAGCACCAAAGTAATCAGGACCATGACTGGTCACATTCTCTTCAGTAGTTCCATTGCTGAAGCCAACAAGAGGACACATACTGCAAGAGATTTAGTGTCTGTGCAGCTGAAACAGCATCTTATCATTGAAAGCGTCCGGCTTCAGTACAGCTATTGTTGCTTCAGGACCTCATATGAACTTGTAATTGGAGGTGGTGTTTTGTCTCAGCTACACTCAGGTTTTTCAGATTCTGCCACATCTGTCTAATTTTAATTCATTTTCAGTCTGATGACCTATTCAAAAAGCTGATCTTAAGACTTTGCTGCAATTAAAAGCACCATGTACAAAACAACCTTTCCTACAGAAAAGACTTTTCCACAGGAGGAAATTGAAGAGAGTAATGCTATGATGCTTTACTCAGCTGAATGACTGAATGTCTTGTTTCTGGCTGCAGTATGGAGGGTATTAAAGGAAAAGCAGATGTTTTAATAGATCAGTGCTTCTATTTCACAGCCAAAGCAAGTAACTAAACGCTTTAGGAAAGCTGCCTTGCAGCCTCTGCTTTTGGAGCTGTAGCACTGCTTGGAATAATAATGTATCATAGAATCATAGAACGGTTGAAGTTGGAAGGGACCTTAAAGGTCACCAAGTTCCAACCCCCCTTCCATGGGCAGGGACACCTCCCACTAGACCAGGTTGCTCAAAGCCCCATCCAGCCTGGCCTTGAACACTTCCAGGGATATATCTAATAGATGTGCAATCTACACAATGAAGCTTTGATATCAAAGAAGCCAAGAAGAATTTTTCCTCTACAGGGCACCTCAAAAACCTTGTGTTTCAACACAGCAGGTACGTCTCTTGCACCATATTTGTCTCCCGTAAATTGCTCTTTTAAAATCTTGAAACAAAGAAACACATTCAGATGGAAAATATTTTTTATTGATCAACTTCTTGTTCCAGACCCTCACTCCCCACCCATATTCCTGATCCCACATGAGCAATTCCACATGGTTTCAGGATTTGCTATTAATCATCTTTTTAGTTGACTTTATTTCCTTGTTACACAACAGGAAGTAAGGACATTTGATGGGAGTATTCAGTGAAATAAAGGCCAAATGTTTGATAATCAGTACAGTGTGTAATATTATTCTCAACAATTGAGTATAAATACTGTTATAATGGAAAAAAAAAAACTTCAATTCTTTCCACTAAACTGTTTCCTTCTAGGGTGGATTTTCACATGATAATTTTAAATAGCTATCAAAACAAAGACATGTACCTCCTCAGACAAATAGGAAAGTTATCTCCAAGTCAAATACAAATGCAAACAGAAAGACTAGTTGTTAGATACATTTAAGGAGTATGGTCTGTCATGGTGAGATTACCAGAATGGCATAAGAAAACAAAGGAAATTACAAAGAAGGATAAAGTAACAAAGCTGAGAAAACTTCTTTCATTCTTCATTTCTCAAAAACTTTTGCTTATGGTTTAAAAACAAAGGTTACAAACAAGAAAATCTGAAATACTTTTTCTACAGGTACACAAAGTACTATGAAAGTACTCATTTATAGTATATTGTATATAAAATATTAATTTAGAAAGAAAATGTGAACCTGATTCTCAAAGTGATCTAAGATTTTTTTTGCTTTGAAATACTGGGAAATGAGGAATCACAATCCAGCTTCTTTTGGACGTGTTAGAATAGGTTTAACTTGCTAAATTCTTCACTCATGAGAATAATCTCACAGTAATTAGCAGAAACTATTAACGTGAGAGATGACCAGTTAGACAAGATTTGCAAGTTACACCAAAATATAACTTGATGTTGAGAAGACACTAATGACCTTGAAAATGTGTTGTTGAATTCAATGCAAGGAATGCACACTCTTCATTCTAGGGGAAAAACAGAAGAGGAAAGAAGATTGGCTTTTTTTCTCTGAATTGTGAGAGAGTCCATTACCTTCATGCATAGTTGGAGTTAAATAACAAATCTAACCATTTGTCTACAGCTTGTGGACTTGACTATCACAGTCCAAACAGCACTCATACGAGCACATGAACAAAACCAAGGTACTTTATTCTGAATACTATCTTCTGACAAGGGAAAAGACAAAGACTGCCTCAAAGCAAAGCTGGTAGCCCCTTCTCAACCAAATGACTCATGTAACTTCTGCAAGGCTGCGTCTTTTTTCCCATCTTTGACCAACGGCTTTTCAGAGCATCTCTACTCTCTCTGGAGTTCTGAGTTGCTCCCACTATTCTAGATCGCCGCTGAAAGGATATCCTTAAAGGAAGAGTTTTTAAGAGCTCAGGGTCTACCAAATCATACCTCCATGGGCTGCATGGCTGCATTAATTACTGATTTGTTTACAACCTAGGAATAGGTGTTTTGCAAAGGGCTGTGGGAATGAAAAGAAGCACTGGAACGGCTGAGCAGACACATCTAATGAACGAGAGCACAGAGTGGGCTGATCTGCCTGCAAATGTCAGGGAGAAAGCAAAGGGCAGGTGTTAACAATATGAATGTCATGCTCAGCAGATCTGAGGTTGTTCCAGGGCTCTTGAGAGTTGTCTTGTTACTTTACAAACTTTTAATTTCCATTGGTCACTTATCTCCCTTTGTCCTCTCTCTTTGGCAGGATAGCAGCTACCTCTGCTTGCCCTGCAGTGCAATAGAGAGAGAGCAAGAGGAGAAGGAGCACAGGAGCAAGAGATGTCTTCAGTGGGGACAAGGAACAGTGAAAGATAGGAACCTGATATTCCTGCTGGCTAGTACGAAATTCATTCAGACATTGCTTCTCTTATTTAGAGAGACCAATAATATATTTTCACAATTAACAGCTCTATCAACTCTCAAAGATGTTTTAAACTATACCCTGGATGGATACCTGTGTGTCATGGCCTTTGCTGGGTTTCCATCATCATATGTCTGACCACGAAAACCTGAAGAAACAAGTTCAAATATAGGTTGCCATTTTATTTTCAATATGGTTCACATATTTATTCTCAAACGAATTTGGGTTATTGTTTAATTCAGAATAGATAAGTTTGGTTTTTTTAATACGTGAAAAAAGGTCTCAAAATGTTTGGCCACATTAAATGGAATTGAGAGAAGTGGCCAGAAGAAAAGTAAAATTTAAAAAGAATACAAAGTTTTGTCTCTAAGTCAATGATATTAAATGCCAAAAAAAAAGAAAAAGGATCTTCCCATTTCTATCCTCTGCAGAGCAAATAAAGCTAAGCCATTCTAATTCCAAAGCACAGCTACTTATAGAAAAATGCAATGCATTGCAGTATAATGCAGTCTATATGCCAGAAAACTCTTCTTGCATCCGGAAAGAGAGTAGCCCACGTGATGGTTAGCTACACTGATTATTTATTTTTTTTATAATAGATACTGTCATCACCAGAATCTTGGTGTTGAGTAAAAAAACACATGTTATTAACACCACAGCTCTTTTGGACACACTGATGCTGCTTGGTATCTTTAACAGTCATAATTAACAGTGTAATTTTCTATTTTACAAAGATGTATGTAGTAAATATTTTCACTATTTTCACTATGCCATTATAAGATCATTTCTCATTTACTTTGACATTTTGTATAATTCAAATTGTCACAAATTACATAACAATCTTTGGTTTGATGTTCCCTTCACCTTTACGTGGACTGTTTTTCTTAACATCTTAGGTTCAAACATAATAGCATCCCAGTGAAAGGGGTGAATTATCACCCTCGGTGACATTGTCTTTAAGAAACTTTCATCATCTCCTGATTTTGAAAAGCTAGTGCTTGATAAAATATCTTTGTTATAGAAAATAAGCATTTAAGAATACAGAAATCCTTAGGAGTAATACTATTACTGTTACATTAAAAATCTTTCACATGGCAAGCAGTTGATGGCTCCTGACAAGTCATTAAGAACACAGGGATTGCAGCAATGACTTGAACCCACCTAGTTCAGTGTTCCATCTCTGACACTGACCTGTACCATCTGCCGCAGAGGGAGGTTTTGGGAACCCTCTCTTGGTCAGCTGGGAGACATGGAATTATCCATGCACTAATATGGACCGCATTATCCCAAATTATAAAGTAATAAAGTATGGCAGAACCCATGAAGCATGAGGTTAATATCCTCTAGACAACACAGAGATCACATATTACAGTTCTGATATTCTTGATAAACGCATAGTTTCTCAGATTTTTTCCTGAATCTCCACAAATTCCTGATTAGAACAAACACTTGTGATAAAAACATTTAAATCAAATACTGTGCCCAATAAAGTTCTTTACTCAGTTTTCAGTGTTCTACCATTTTCCTTTAATACACAGACTCATTCTCTTCTACTATAAGGCAGAGGGAAATTCCTAGACTGACATCTCTAGAGCCTTTTATTATTTTACATGTTTTCATCATACCCTTCATATTTGTTAAAAGGAAAATATGAATTAAGGAAAATGCACCTAGACTGCACGAATCACAACACTCTGACTATTTAATCAATTCACCCTGAATGGGCTTGTTACAGGTTTCAAGTGGAGAAGAAACCTGAACTAGGATTACGCAAGGGCTCACACTGAGAACTACATTTAGATGACAAATTCAAGACCCTTCCTTTTTAGTATCAGGCTTCCAAATCTGAAGCTATAGTTAACTGACAGTATTTTTAGACACCAGAGAAAATCTGTAATAGGAATTACTATGTTTAGAATGAACTGGGAGGGGAGGCTGGTTGTTTAGGTGGGCTTGGGGAGGTGTTTTTAGCAATGCTCAGATTGCCAAATTCTCTCAGATTCTCTCAGTTTGACTCCTTTTAGACTTTTTTTTCTAAACTAGTTAAATCCACTCCTGTGCACCTCACCATAAAGCCCCAGCCTTAGTTCACTCTGAACTCACTAACTTCTACAACGCCTTACTTTCAGGGCTTGGAGATTTCAGAATATTCTGACTCAATGACAGTATCTGAGTGTACCTCAAATCATAATAATATCCTTGCCGCGCTTCTGCAGTGGAGGGAAGTACCACTGTCCTGTTTGCAGCAGTGGTGAATTAACAGTAGGGCCGTGCTGCAATCACTACCATAACAGCACCGTGTGCCTGCTTGCCAAGGATTGTTTTTAACGAGTTACCTCATGTACCGACAGCAAGGTAAATATAGGTGCGGCACGCAGAACTTGGCACAGGATGGAAAATTCACTCAGGTAGCAGAGAAAAGAGCCAGCCACACAAGTTGCCCTTGCAGTAGCTAATTAAAAGCTAGTTGAGGTATGTGAGTCCACTGTCTAGAAAGGAAGCTGAACATATCTAGCTCCCATGCAGATATTTACATTCAGGCAGGTAAATCCCACCTCAGTTTCCCCATGAAAACACACTTCACCTGAGATGCTTTCCTCTACACAGTCAAGACCTAATTCTCCTTTTGTTATCATTCATACTTACCACAGTGGATATCACAGATCTGCAGTGGAACAGAATAATCTACATCTGTTCTCCAGCCCTTTCAAAAAAAAAAAAAAAGAACTGAGGCTTATTCCCCTTTCCGCAGAGCTGTTATTAAACACTTGTGTTGACAAAATGAGATTGCTCTATTAGGTTACTAAAGTGACTGCATTTTTTAATCTGTTTTTAAATAAACACATATGGAGACTTGGTCTACTGTATATTTAGTGAGTTGCAATCACTTTTAGGTTTCTAAATGATAAAGCCAATCAATTTTTATTTTTTTTTGTCAGGGAGAACTTTATTCTGACAGATAACATCTAATTTACAAAACAAACGACTTATGCAGGAAAACATCAATTTTACCACAAAATCTGATTTTTCACAAGGGAAAGAACAATTCTGATTACCCAGAAAGATCTTGCCAGTCTCACTTTCATCTTGCCCCTTTCTTCCTGGCAGCAGAAAGTGAAGCTGACAAGGGACTTCCAGGGCAGCTGCTGGAGCCTCCCAGCTCTGGCTGTCAGTCTCTCTTGTCCCAGTGTCTGCTGAGAACATTAACTCCAGAGAGGAATAAACCCATCAGCTTCATGCTCATTTTCTATTAATGATGACTTAATAAAGTTCAGCTATGGAAACAGTGTACAAAAATGTCAGAAATAATTTGCCCAGCTCAGCTTTCAGGAGTGCTAATTCCAGCATACCATGCACTTACTGTGCTGCTTGTCATATGCCCGACCTTTTCCAGCTGAGGTTAGTTTTTGAAAAATTCATCTATTATTTACTTGGATCTTTTGATACTTTGGAACTTTTTTATTACAAAGGAACATTTAAAGACAGGATTAACAATTTCCTGGTGATATTCCTTTATCTGCCACTGACAAAGGAGCAAGGTCATAGAGAGCAACTTCCCTGTTAATTAATGTCATCTCAACAAGAGGTGGTAGAAGCACATCAAGCTATAAATAATGCTCTTTGCCAACTCTGTTCACACAGTAATCAGATTTGGCTGGGAGGAGAAAGAAGTGAGACTGCCTGCTGGTTTTCTTTTCTATTATTTTTTTTTTATGATTTGTTTATTTTGTATGGAGTAGCTGGCAAAATCAAGACACATACCTGAATGCAAATTGTTGATCCACACATTTCCCGTGACATAGTGATTGATACAGAATCTCCCTAATGAAAAGAAAGAAGTTGAAAACTATTATTTTCCATACCCTGGGACAATGAAAATGTATGGTGTCCCTCCAGCTCTTTGGTTTGTTTGCCAATAATGCTACTTGTTCTACCGTGTCAGAAAATTAATAAAGTATACATTCATTATGGAAGGTTATTTATTTTCACAGATATTCCTAGATCTCATAAGCAGCTGGTGTAGTTTTGCCAAGCACAATTTGGGCAGGAAGAGGGCTAATGTTCCTGCATTTTATAAAGCACCATAAGGCAGGACGGCCTCCCCGCCGCGGCTGCTCACACCATGTTAGCCAATGAGCATCTTCACTTCTATTCCCTGGTGTACACGAGCTGAAGGAACGACCCTTTCATTACAGTTCTTCTGGATTTCCCATCACATTGTATGCTGAGAACAAGTTCAGCCTTGGGGTAAAATTGTCCTAAATGACTGTTCTGACACTTAACATTCGATTGTTTATGGTTTGTCCTCAAAATACTCTTAGTTAATTCCACTAATAGCTATCAATCAAACACTGCTCTCTCTAGTGTGGCAAACTCCTAAAATAATTTGGGGCAAATTAGGTGAATATGTTCTTTTCCAGGCACAACTGAAGGGATTTCTAGGTAGAGAATGAACATTGTTTTCTGGGAACACAGAGCTAAGTCTTGATGAAAACTTTGTGCATATTGCTCATGGTGTTGAGACAGAAACTGTATGTATTTTATTTGGGCTCCCATTTTGTCACAGTAGCAGAGGACATAACAGCTTTGTGCTGGAGGGAAGAAAAAAGCATTTTAAATGCATTAGTGCCCTTCGTGAAACACACACTTCAATACCTAGCTGTGATTTGTTGATGCTTCACCATTACCCTTCTCACTTAGCAATTCACAGAGGGAACCTTTAAAGCCAGAAAGTCTAAACTCCACAGATTTCAAGGGAAATAAGGCAGTTGAAGGGAAGTGCATTCAGCACCAGAGATGTAATAAAGACCTAAAATGATTCATTAGAAAATAAATTCAGCTTTCAGTGTCCGCCTTTTTGAGTTTAAGAAGTCCTTATTCATAGCTGCCTGCTTCTCAGCTAATGCCTGGTATATGCATCTTGCATACTGAAAGCATCAGAGAGATTTGAAAAAGTCACAGTTGGAGCAGGTACCTGAATATAGTGGCAAAGAAAGAAGTACAGCTGGAACGTATCACAAAAAGAGGACAGATGTAGGAGCTATGGCATGCTTATGTCTTTTAAAGCACATACCCCTACAGCAGAGGGAAGGAAATAAGCAGTCAGGAATAACAGTAGAAATCACAACATCTGGATTTCTCAGCGCTCTCAAAATTCATGACATGACATTTCATACACCAGGCCAGTGGAGCAGAAAGCAGGAGCACACATTTAGGGTTGAACATAAGGCTACTGAGGCTGCTGAGCCAGCAGGATGCCTTTCAGCATGGTAGCTCCTAGGACCTAGTCCACTAATATTCTCCTATTTGAAAAATAATGCTATATGGCCACTCCTCTGCTCTTTGACGCCACTTTCCAGATGTACCTCTCATTAGATCACAGGCCAGGCCAACAAGGTAACTGTGGTAGGCAGGGTAGAATGGCAAGCCACAGTGCTGCACTGAAAACTATGAGATACAGGCTTAGTTGCAAAAGAGGAATGAGGTTCCCATTTCCTGACCAGCTGCTGTCTGAAACAGAAATCTCACTCTCCCTTAATCTTTTCCCTCTCTCCCTGACTCTTCTGGAAAAAGCAGTTGTGTAACTCACAGTCAACCAGCTCAAAAAGCTAATTTGGCTAAAACTTACCTTTTTTGTGTGTTGAGTTTGTTTTGGCAGCTGTGAGATTTAGAGTCGCTCAAGATCATCATAGATTTATGCCTCAAGTCTTACATTTCATGCTGTGAGATTTGCCAGGTCAGCTGTACCAGTGACCCATATATGAAACGCTAACATTAACATTTGCTATATACATAATGAAATACTATACCACAAAAATGATGTTAAAAGAATATTAAGGTTCCACTCCATAGTCACTTCCTTTGATGTGACTCATTTGTCTTCAGGATCCTTATTTATTTATTTCTTCAGTGTGAGATCAGAATTAGAACTACATGCTTTAAAAATGTTCCAGTAATTGTTCCAGTATGTATACACACATGGGTTTATTAATGCTTTCAAGATGCAGAGTGACAAATGCAATAATAAATTTATCTGGTTAGATAATGTTTAAAAGTCTTACAATGTTTAAGAAATAATGTATACAAACCACAGAGACTGAATGGTGCATCCCAATAGATTCACACGAAGCCAGCTGTGTCCTGTTACACACTAGCACTGCAAACTGTGCCTTGGTTTGGGATGTGAAGAACACTTGTATTTGTTCTGCAACTGCAGCAGTTCTCATTTTCCAAGCTGGTATTAGGGGAAAAGACTTACTTTTAGATTTACAAGGACCATATATTACGTTCTAAATTGCTATATTTAAAATAAATGCCTTTTTAATTAGTTAAGTGCCATCAAATGATATGCAAGTAATTATTTTGATTCCCACAAGTTGCTTTTTTATACTGATAAACACTTGATCTACTGGGGATACACAGAAGTAGCAAGCTGACAAATCTCTTTGCCATAATTACAGGCTGCGGCGATGTGAACACATCTCGCTTACTGGAGAAGACTAATATCCAGTGACTGATTTAAATATTTTTCACAATTTAATACTATGTAATTTTAAAAATATACTTACCTGGAAATTCTCCATGAGCAAATGGACATTTAACCCAAGAACTTTGCTTGGTTGTAAACTGAAAGCAGAGAAATGTGTTAGGAAAACTGTTTTTTCAATTTCAATCTGTGGCTACAGATTCAACTGTAGATGATCAGTGCATTCCAAAAAGTTCCAGAAGGTGAATTCCCTGCTCTCCTGGTCTATGGTATCTTCCAACCCTTGATTTAAACTAGGTCCCCCAATCCTTCAGATATTTATGCACATGCTTATTTTACAGAAACATGCAGTTGCACTCAAAGTAATCTAAAAGAAAACAATAGGCCTATATTAACCTTATGTGTCATTCTTCTCTCAACTAAAGGTAGTCCAGAAAATGTAGTGTCGATTGTTTTTATTACTATATATTTAATATGGAAAGCTTTGTATGTTAAGTTTAGCGCATGCTTCAGTTTGTATTGGCTTAAAATATTTTGTCCCTGCTCTTCTTACACAGAGAAAACAGAGGGTACAATCTGACCTGTGTCCTGACTGCTGCACTTCCAAAGAACCTCCTTTTAATGTAATCTTTCACATTTCCTTGATACTTACTTCCCATTCATCAGAGCTATGAAACAGAATACTGATCCTACCTAAAGAACATTAACAACAACATTAGAGATGACAGAGGGCAGTTAAGAGGTGTTTTACAAAGAAATACCTTTACCTTCATGCAAAGTCTTGGGTGAGTGTCCACACGAGAATATTTAACCTGCTTGAAAAGAGAGCACTCAGCATTAGCTAGTTTCGTTAGCTAGTTTCGTTAACTAGTTTCACAAAGTCAATTACCCAAAACTTTCATGATTTGATTACTAAGGAACTGGTTTGTTTACTTTATAAACATCCCAGGAAGTTAATCACATAAAATAGTAAGAATAGAAACAACTGCTACTTTCGATTGCTGAATAATTTGCTTCTTATTATCTGTAATATGTAGCATTTTTTATAGTCAGTCTGACCCATTAGAACCAAATTAATTGATTCTATGGTGGCTCATGTGCAAAATTCTGATTACACGGTTGTCTTGTTTCAGTCCCTTATTTACTGTTCATCAATGACTCAGCAGAACATTTAAACATACACCATACAACATTTAAACAACATTTAAAAATACACCTTCAGTTCAGATAGTTTTCTATTTTCTATATCCCAGTTCCACAAAAGACTTAAACGTAGACTGAATTTTAGACATCCACTTAAGTGACCTACAAAATGCTGCTTTCTTGATTAACAACTGTTTTACCTGCCAAGGGCTTCACCATAAAAACAATTACTACTCATGTAAGTGATCTTACTTAAATAAACACCATTGCTCAAGTGAGTGAGCACACTACACACAGAACACGGCATCGTGACCAAACACCTCTTTCCTGTAACTTTTTTGAGAATAAAGTAATGGATACCCTTGGGTATTTCTACAACAGGGTCACAGAAGATAGTTCCGTAAGAGTCCACCATTTATATATGGAGACAGCATTGCCATCGACAGAGAAAGCTCCAGCCCAATTAGAGAGGAGAGTTTGTAGCTTTTGCGCCTAAGTCAGTCCATGTGCATGGTATTAGTGTGTGTGGCATCATGCGGATGTACTGGAGCAGCTGGCACTATGTGAGGAATCTCTGCAGTAGTCTCCCGCGCACTATAAAGATGTTCTTCAGGGTTACAGTACAACAAATGGACTAAATTCAATATCAACCCTTTAGGATTAATTGGGAAAAAGGGGAAATTCATTGTATCCATGAATATCAATAAATACAAGAAAACATTCATCGTCTGTAATTAACAACTCTTGGATCGCGTTCTGGGTAATAGACATCACGATTACCAGCCAAACCTCATTTCAGGCTGCTTTCTTTTTTTTTCTTTTTTTTCCTTTCTTTTAATTTCCTGCAATCAATGAGTTGTGCTTGCTGTCAGCAGATGATGAATCCCACAAGGACCACTCACATATATAAAATCAAATATATTTCATTTTGCAAGATCAAAGCTGTGTTGAAACCCATAAAATGGTGGATCTGAACAATCAGTAAACACTTGGACAGGAGTTCCTAATCAAAAAAGCATTCAACAGTCTTGAGTAAGCCCCCACCTCCCCCCCAAAATCACGTCATCAGAATAACTGCTCATAAAGTTTCAAAAATCAAGAATTTGGATTTGATTTTATTTGCCTTTTCAGCTGTTACCTCAAGTTTACTCAGGAATCAGGAAAGCCTGAAACCTACTTTTTAAGATGACAGCCAGAATTCTAACCAACCTCATAAATCCAGTGCATTCAGCATCATGAGGCTTCAGATTGAAGAATTAAGCAGTTCAAGATACACGTACTGAAAACCCTTTTCAACTTTAGAACATAAGTGCTGGAAGAACTGAGGAACACAATACTTCAACACCCACAATTTCAAGACTTTGGACCAGGTTGAGGAAAGGATTTCAAAGAGATCTTTAATAGAGTACAAAACAATTGTACTCTACCAAAGTACTCTTACGTCTCCAGTAAGTTTTAAAGAGATTTAGCTGCTTCTCACTTACATTTTAGGTGTCTAATGTTAAATATCCAAATCTGATTTAATCACAATAGTCTCTTGTGAAAGTCAGTGAAAAAAAATAGGTCCTGTCATAGTTTGGGTTGGACTGGCCTCCAACCTTTCTTATATATCTATTTGAGAAGAGTTGTCCTCTCAATATATCTGTTTCACTCACTCACTTCAAAGGGAATTTGACACAAATAGTGTAGACTTGAACACCTATCTTTTAGACAGCAAAATCAGCGCAGATGATTCATGTCTTTACTATAAATGAAAAGCAGACCTTATTTACTCCAAAGAATTTAGCAAACATTACTAGCTCCACAGTCATCTCCACTTTTATTTCTTAATAGTGAGTCAGTGAGGTCTTTGAATAAATCATGTGGTCAGTGTACAAGAACAGACTGTGTTTATGAATAGTTTTAAGTATCAGAGAAGAAGAGAGGAATTTGCAACTGCTCTTATTCCAAACTCTAACACTTCACATTATGCCTTTGGTCACTGCCTTCAATCTCACAGGTTGAATAAATTTGCGTAGCCCTTACTTTTTCAGGAGAATTTTTGGAAGAGTTTTCTATATCTTCACAGTGGTCGTCAGACTTCATTAACCTGCATAGGTTAACTGTGACAAGCACAGGACAGGCTGGCTCCCACGCTAAGGTTTGTGTCGCTGGGTTATAGACAATATTATCCCATAGGGCCGTCGTATCTGTGCAGAAAGAGAGGAAACACTATTCAATGTGTCTAAATATGAATAAAAATTGTTCATAAATCTGATACCAATACGTGTGCTTAGAGCCAAAACCATTGCTTTTCCATTTCCTTGTCATTGTCATCAATCACAACTGAAGCATTTCACATTTTAACTGTAAAACTTGAGTTCATCCCACTAAAGTGTTGGCATTTACCAGAGGTACTCAACCTGAGCTTAGTTTTACCAGTCTCCCACTACAGTGGTAGGTATGTGTCACCTGGGAATGACACCAGGAATGATGACAGGAATCACCAGGCTCTTAAGCAGGCTGCACAAGCTCCTGGAAGTGCATTCTGTGCCCATCAATCACAGGGAGGGTGTAACACAAGCAAATTCCTAACTAAGGACCTTCAGTTAACCATGTGTGGTAAATTGGAACAAATCCATACATTAGTGACTAGAGGTCATGGTATTGGAGACGCAGACTCTGTGTGCCTCGTGTAAGACTTATAATCACATGATGTATATGTAAGAAGATAAATTCAAGTCTTTAGACTCAATCAAGAACTCAGTAGTAAACAAAGCTGTGGAAGTAATTCACAATAAATATTTTTTCAACAGCATTTATATAAATCTTTTTTCTGTGTATGCTGGGCACACCATAATTTTAGAGCTAGTCAACATATATTTGAGGATATCTTAAATAGGCACTACTATAAAAGAAAAGCTGTCTTACTTATTTGATTGGTCAAATTAGTCACTATGTACATACTTTCTTTTCCATTTAGCTGCACGTAGATGAGAGAATTTCCAGCATGAAATTCAAACTGATATTTCTATTTTCTAAAGAGGAAATTGCTTCCATTCTAACCCAAATGTATTTGCCCTGCAAGAATGTGAAAGTATTGCAGTGAATGTCTATGCAAGTTTAATAGAGTTTGGATGTGCTGTTATGGGTAGGTGTTTTTATGGTTTTTTTCTTAAATCAAATACTAAAATCCCTTAGTGGCCTTCTTAGCATAGTCTGGGGAAAAATATTGTTGTACTTATATTGTACTTAACAAAACAAAGCAGTTTTTCAGACTACTCTTTTTTCTATCTGCCCAGTAAAATTTTCACTAAAGACCTATATAATATAATTTCTTTTTCAGCTGTCATCTCAGACCAAAATCTGACTTTGCCGGAACACTTTGTGTGAATAATTTCCCATGTAGTTGTGAGAAACTGGAATCTAACAGCAGTTAACTGTCTTCTTTTTAAACTCCCTGTTGCCTCCTTTGAGTTGGGTGTCAGACACCTTCTTCAAATGTCTCTTTGAAGCCCCCCTCTCACATGAGCAAAGCTGACCTCAGTGGATTTTCTTCCCTCTGGTCAGTTTGCGTGCAACGTAAGAAAATACGGGAAATGAAGAAAGTTACTTAGTGTTTATATTGGCATAAACTTGGTGAACAATTTGGTCTGAAAGTAAGTTATTTCGTCTACCCACAGTATAACAAACCAATATAATGATTTCCTTGAAGTTTTGCAATGTATGGTCTTCACCTTAGATGAATTTCAAATTGTGACATACTACTGGAGCTGCTGAAAATCACTCATATAAAGAGTAACCACACAATACTTGCCGTTTTCAAAGGGACAAAGTTGTATCCTCCTTGCATCTGGAATTGCCAGCCAACCCTACAACACAAAAAATCGGCCATTAGCTCGAGATTCTCAGATACACCCATTTTTAACATGTCACAGGAAACCTTTCCACAAAAGATAAAGATGCTATTGTTATTAGAAAGCTTTGAAAGTAGTTTCTTTTAAAGGATGTTTTGCACTGGATATAAATTTTATTGTTCATCGTTAGGGGGATTGAATTTGATGAACTGAGGTGATCCCTTCTAGCACTATATTCATACTACTTCTGAGTCATATATTTAGCCTGATTTCATTTAGAAAGTCTTACTCATTGATTTTCATTAAGTTTCTTACAGTGTCATTACTTTCTAAAGGTATCAAAAGACATTCAACAATCATAATATCAGAACTCCTGGCCTTTGTCATGGTAAAGGATGTATCCTTAAAATTTGAGGACTAACACTTAGCCCAATCTGCAAGTATATGTGCATGGCTGTTACTATACCCTAATTATTTAGATTTATATGCAAATGTTTCTATTACTCACAGTTCCCTTCTGCTTGCTCAGCAATCATATTGTGGAATTCTCTGTGTAATAACATCTTTCCAGTGACCTCGTACCTTTCAGAGTGGAACAAAAAAAAAAACCCTAGGCTTCGAAGAGACCTTGTGGTTCAACCTGCATATTAAGGTATGTGGTTTTAGGTACCTATAATGTACACATCTGAGTGTGACTAAAGTGCCCAAATTACTATTACAGCAGCCATATGAAGAGGCAACCAATGCAGCCAGTGGACTCTACAGTGCTATCCAGCACATCCCAAAATAGCCATCCACGTTTGGTCAGTTAAGTAACTGACTGCATTAACTAGTTCTCCACTGACTAGACGAATCTGGACATCTAATTCAAATGTAGATATCTTCGTCTGGACACCTAAACTTAGGTATCTCAATCTGCAAGGGAAATCATACCCCAAAATTCACTGAGAAACTAGGTCACGTAGCAACTTTATATCTTACCAAGATAATTTTAAATTTATCCAGTGACTTTTTATTCCTTTTTATGAAAGATATTCCAAAATCTCACTTCTCAGATTATCAGAAAAATAATCTGTTGCTATTCCGAATATATGACAATGAAGTTTATCCCCCTACATTCTTGAGGCAAGAATGGCTTTAGCTTAAAAAAACTGTTCTTTTTCCTTATAAGTGACCCTTTTACTGTGCATTTAGACAAGAAGCATATTTTCTCTTTGCATGTGTTTTACCAGGCTAATGAAAACATGTTCTTTGAATCTCCTTTATAAGACAGTCTCTCCATTCCTCAACCATTCTAGATTTTTTATCACATCTTCCATTTGAGTTAATCATTCTTGAATATGGATACAAGAATTGCCTACAGTATTTCAAAGAAGGCTTTGCCCGTACTTTCCTGTTAACTTGAAATAATCTAACCCACTAGACTTTTGTTCGCATTTACATCATGTAAGCATGTTAATATGATCATCTGATGAACTATTACTCCCAGATGTTCTTTCCTCCACTGTAATTTCTAAATGAGGGCTCACATCTTACAGCAAGAATTCTATTTATTAGAGCAACTGCACGAACTTGTACTTCATACATCACACTTCTTCCTCCTTTAGTTATTTCATGTATGAAGATCTCTAGACTCTTCTAATTAACCTGACCCTCTTCCATTTTGATTACACCTCTCAACTCTATTATCAGCAAATCTCATTTGGCTGATGATTTGGCACAAGTCACTCTGCCACCCATACCAGTACAAACCACCACACACATTCCCACCTTTTGTCCCCATGTCATTGATGAAAATATTTATGTTAGAACTGCTCTGGGTGTGGTCCTTAAATAATCTTCCTACTAGCACAGCTCCATTCAATAGGAGTAGTTGAGTTAGCCCTCCAGCTAGGTATTATCTACCATACAAATCTTGTTCTCACCCCCAGCTTCCTCAATTCCGCTTTTAATTTCTCATGCAATATTATATCAAATTCTATGCTGCAATTCAGGCAGATTAAATTTTCTGTCTTTTTATTGCTTATAAAAAAATCAGTCAAATTAATCTTACACAATACTTCCCATAAATTAATGTAAATTGTATCCCATTTTCTTCTTATCTCCATGTTTTAATTAGTGTTTCCTAAAATATCTCTTCTATATTTACATAATCATAAGGGCAGAGAAGCCTTAGTCAAAAACTTAGGTCTGGAGCCTTTTTCTACTGACTTTTCCTCCTTTCTTAGCATAAATCCCAGATAAAAATTCTTTAATCAGAAACACAAGTATATACAAAATTCCAGACTGTATTACCTCAATGCAAAGACAAGGGAGAAGCTGAGAATATTTCAGAGAAACCGATTTTAAAGATTCCTTCCCTTTTATCTGAAATGAAAAAGATGGTCATTAATCCAGGACAATAAATGACTTTTAATAAAGCTAAATAAAGATATAGAAGGGTGTTACCTATAACTGAGACCTCAGTGAGAATTTGCATCGACAAGCAACTCCCCCACTAGTTCAACAAACTGCTTTGAGCTTTAACTCACCACAGCAAATGCCCCTGCATCTTCACAGGTAAACCATTTGTGGCACAGCCGAACGTAATAATCTTGATCTTGAAGAAAATTGGATACATTCACTGATATAATTTTCCTTGCCCTGTCTACATTATAATCAAACTTTCCAGCTGAAAAAGAAAATTTAAGCATGAAATTATCACATCTGTTTCTTTATTACTTTATTATTTCTGATTTCATTATTTCTTTATAAAAGGTACAGAATATATTTCATAACTGGATGGAGATGAAATTCAATATCTATAGATACTTACCTAGAATGTTTTAATTAATTGTTTTTATATCCTCATATTCCTAAAGGTATTCTTATTTTATGAGATATAATAATTTTCATGAGAAAATAATTCAATATTATTGAGTTTTAAACTAGCACTGGCAATACTGAGTGGCCAGGACACCTACTGACAGCAGCTTAACCTTATACTTGAAAACTTATGTAGTTCATGTACAAATACTTGAAATATATACACTAAAATTACTACAAAAGCTGATTAGCCCAAGGTTGCAATCTCATGACACAGAGAATACGTGCAACTGTTAGACAAACACAACATGTGGGGGGATGTGGGGTTTTTTATATTAATTATCTTATATTAATTTTATTCATTTTTTATATTCATTATTTTGGTATGCGAAAATCAGGATAGCAGTTTGGCAAATTAATTCCAATCTGTTTATGAGGTCTGCCTATAAACAAAATATAAAACCAGCAATCCAAAGTGAATGAAAATGACACAAACCTATTTGCAAAAGATTAACTATTAAATAGGTTGTCAATATCTTTACCTGCTATCTAGCATTTCCAAATCAATACAAAGAAACACATTTTCCGAGACATTACCTGTCAACTACATGGTAATTACAAGTAGTGGTAGTTGTAGATCATCCTTTTTTTCCTGCTTATTCAGCTATGAAAACATACCATTGTACAGGTCACCAAAAATATCTCAGATCTTTAAGTTATATAGAAGATCAGCTCACCTGAACAAGCTGGAATATATTTTCCCACATCACTGTTTCTGCAATCTGCAAAACAGAAGCCAGAGTTTTCTTTAGTGCTGTTTTATTTATATAACTGTGTAAATAAACTGCCAGATTATGCAACATCTTCCCAACAGTAAACCTATGTCTTATACCCCTTTTTAAAGGCAGATTTGCATCCCCTTCTAGATAAGCAGCAAAAAAGAAAAGTTCCCTTACCACCCACAGAGATTATATCACAACTTGCCTTAAGGAGCTACCTCACCAGTATGGGGTTTCTACTGGAAAACCTCATCAGCAGTTTAAGGCAGCAGTCTAGGATATAACACTGCACTTCTTTACCTACTACCTAACAATGATTTAAGTAACAGTAAAAATAATAAAAATAACAATGATTTAAGCTATTCTTTTCTAGAAAGCTACTCCTCTTGTTTACCGGGCTTATTCCTCTGCTATAAACAATTGTGTATTTTTGCTATTCTGGTTCTACTCTGGGCTTATACAGAAATACCCTATTTAGCTCTCAGGGAGCCTACCAGAATTAGAGGCCAGACAACGCTTTCAGAACTATAATATTTGCACCTTCAAAACTTAAATCTTGGTTTAAGAGCACTAAATCAGTTCACAGTGTGCTACCTACTGTTTTCACCTGTCCTTTAACTTGGTATCAGAGCAGCACTTTGCTCTCAGTTCCCCACACAGGACAAGAGGAAATGGCTTCAAGTTGTGCCAGGGGAGGTTTACATTGGATATTAGGAAAAAATTCTACACCAAAAGGGTTATCAAGCATTGGAACAGGCGGTCCAGGGAAGTGGTGGCATTGTCATCCCTGGGGGAATTCAAAAGATTGGTAGATGTGGTGCTTGTGGACATGCCTTACTGATGGTTTTTGTCATTTAGACTGATGATTGGACTCAATGATCTGGAAGATCCCTTCCAACCTAGACAATTCTATGATTCTCTTTCCCAGAGAAATATTTCCTATTTTCATTTGCTTCCTTACCCTTGTAAAGTATCTTAAAACTGGGCTTTATAAAACCTTGTTTTCCCCGCCCTTCATTCACAAAGTACATATCTACTTCAATAGTGATTATCAAGAAAATGAAAAGGCTGTTTAAATACAGAAAGGCTTTACTTCTATGGAAGCATGAAACAGCCACAACGTGCCTGATCCTGTGTGTGAGGGATCATACTGTACCAAGGGCAAGAGCTGCCAACCCAGAGGCTCCGGAGATAGGAAGGCAGGACAAGCCCAGGCACCAGACCAAACCAGGGGTCTCATTTCAATTTTTGCATCATCATTTGGGGCACTTGTCTCCACCAGCCACACTGTATCTTGGCTGGACCCCAGTGCTGAATCTATTTTTATATGCATAGCGTAGGCACTTTACCCCAAAAACATGGAAAAATGCCACCTTATCTTATGCAGTTACATGAAAACAGGTGATGGAACAGCGAGCTAATGAAAGTAAAAAGGAATTTCTTTGCACTTTCTTAAGCTTTCCTCAGTCTCTGAAACCACCTATGGCCTAACTATGAAGAGAAGCAGAGGCTCTATCTTACACACAGGGAGCACACAGGACTGAAGCTGCAGGCAAAGAAAGAGCACCTGCCAATCACAAGAAGGCCAATTAAGACAAATGCATAGTGTAGTTCAGTTTTCCTTTCAGATATAAACTTTGGTCTCTGTTTTTAATAGCAAGTCAGACATTTACACACACAAAATAAATCACCAAAATGTAGAGTAACCCTGGTCCTGCCATGCATGATCTACCATCAGTTTGATCAGTGTATCCCAGAACGCGATTTGGCTTTGCATTTGAGGTTTTGTGGTTTGGTTTGATTTCGAAAAGATGTTTTTTGAAAAACATCCGGTTTAAGATGTTTTCCTACCTTCAACATAGTATTCCTGACTCAGCTTGACTTCACAGTAATTTGGTACCGTTTTCATGGTCACATAGATGTGTTGTGCTACATTGACTTCAATGCAATTGAACTGTACCTGTACCTGTTCAAAACATTTATAAAATCAAGTTTCTGCATGACTTCCAGAATACACAAAAACCACTGGTTATCAGAGTTAAGCAAGCAATATTCTCTGTTCAGAATTATTTATATTTACAAGGAGCATTAAGCAGTCTCAGATATTGTAGAATTTAGAATGTAAAAGAAGCAGATACCACTTAATGAAAGGATTTCAAAGAGTATCATTACTTCTAATCCAGGACGTTCCTATCTTCTTCACTTCCAGAAATCCAAATATCTACAAGCTATCAAATAATCCTAAAAGCAAAGAAATACATGTACCCCATGCTTATTGAACTTCAAAAGCAAAAAGGTCTTTCATACTACCAGAAGTCCCAGCTTGTAGGCATTTTTAAAAACACAGACACTTGCGTAATAGGGGAGAAAAAGTCTGTTTAAACATTTAGTGGAAACTTCTGCAAACTTATTCATTCCAGTAACAGTTTGTGAGAGAGAAAATAATTTAGCAGACAAAAGCTGAGGTCCAGTTATAGCAGGTCATTCCCTCAGTGACAGCAGTAACTATTAAATTAAACTGAAACAAAGAAAATTACATTAAATATGCTTGTTGAGTCTTGCCTATAAACTTACCTTACTCTGAAAGTTCATTGTTCATTGCTGGCCCCGCATTGTCTTTAGGGACATTGGATTACCAAGTGATACAGAGCACAAACTGCAACAGCAGTTTGGAAGATCTTTGTTTCACACGTGCAATCAATATAACATTTACAAAACCAATGAAGTAACACATTTTGTGTGGGATTAATAACAATTATCTACCAGTAACTGAAAGCAAAAATTCATCTTTTTTAAATAGTTGGTCAAGGATGGGTCTTTTCTTTTTTTCCCCAGTTGCAAATTTTAATAGCAGAGACTTCTGGGTTTAGTTTAGTAAAAAATTGTACGCTGCTGTTACAATTATTACCATGAACTTAGGACAGATGTGCACAAGTGCTTAGGCACTTGGCTCTCTTCTATATGTGTAAATTCCATTGACATTGTTGGACTTCAATAAATCATATGTATGCACTTAAAATCCCTGTGGCATTCTGCTTCCTAGCAATTGGAGTTACAAAAGCTTCCCCAAAACTTAGTGGGCACAAAAAGAAAGCCAGCAAGATTGATATGAAAATTAGGCTTTGCAGAGGCAACTTCTCTTGCACAAAGGTAAGTAGAAGCACAAAAATGGTGGAGTATTTAATTTGTAGGTCAGGTTATAAAAAGGACATTTGTTACAGAGTTTCATTTGACACTGCTTAAGCCTACATTTCATTACAGTTTTTCACAAAGTCACTAAAAGAAGAAAATAAGAGAGATACAAAATGTATTTTTTTACAAAGGCTCATAAACATTTAGATGAAAAACAACCCCCAACCCCCCCCAAAAAAAAAAAAGTCTACCTTCTTTCCATTAAGCATCTTGCTTTTTTTCCTAGCAAATCTCACATTTGTGCACTGAGATTGCTGTGTGTCCAGTGAAAGAGAACATATTTCCAGCCCACGGATATTTTCTGAAATGAATTAGGGATAGATTTCAAAAATATAATTTGAGCATCTTTAAGAAAAACAAAAAATAAATCAAAATATACTACATCATAAGCTTTCCTCCTAAGTGAAAGGCACGTGTATTTCCTCTCTGTTAAAAAAGGGGTATTATATATAACACAGACATGAGGGTAGGAGCAAGGATTTAATACAGACTGCTATAAATTAAAGCTTTAATTATGCAAATTCTAAAAATAAACCTATTAACTCCAAGTGAAGCACATCAGGAAATACCTAAATGGTAACACAGCACATGAATGGCAAGGTGTCAGTAAAAATAGACTATGCCCCAACATTCTGAGTGCTTTAATTTTATTTTTGGTGCAGTATTGTAACTTCAGCCACATAAACTGTTTCTCCTTCTGTTGGGGCAATCACTTATGTCTGAGTTACCAGGGCAGACAGAATGTGTGTGCGTGTGTGTGTGCGCACACGTGTCAGAACCAGAAAGACAAGGGCAGCTTGGGGCACTGGTAGAGGACAAATTAAGTGTATTTTGTTGGAAGTAAAAATTCAGTTGTATTAGATTCATTATCTTAGTTCTCATTCCCTTGAGAAGGGCCGTGGCTTTATCCTGGTTTGCAGTAAAGTTGTTTCACAAAAAATATCTTCCTGATATAACTACATGAAGACATCTTGAACACAAATATTGCAATATGGAACAAAATTTGGCTGGACAGCTATAAACAAAAAGTAAACAGAAATGATTCAGTAGCAAATCAGCTTCCTACCATCCAGACTCAGAGTTCCTTTAATATTTAAATTAAGAGAGCATGAGCTTCCTTGGACACATTTCATCACTGTTGAGATCTTCATGCTTTTCAGTATCATAGAAGACAAAGATGCAGGAGCGTCATGGCAGAAGCTGTTAAAAATGCCACCTGCAAATGTAAAAACAAAGACAGAGAAATCTCACTGTGCACAGGATACCTGGAGGAGAGAAAGCATCAAAGCTGAAGCTCCAGCTCTACAGAAATCAGTAGGAAAATCACCATTGACTTCAGCAAAGAAAGTACTTTTTCTAAGACTTTCACACAGCCAAGACAGCTAGTTGGCTTCACTAGCAACGCAGGGAGGTTGGAAAGAACTATGTTACAGATGGGGTTTGGTAATACCTTGGCTTGGTAGTACCTTCCCAGTACCTGGATCAGAACTGGGACTGGCGCTGTTTAACATCTTTGTCAGTGAGATGGATGGTGGGATTGGGTGCACCCTCAGCAAGTTTGCCAATGAAACCATGCTGTGTGGTGTGATCAACATGCTGGAGGGAAGGGATGCCATTCAGGGGAACCTGGACAGGCTTGAGAAGTGGGCCTTTTTGTGGGCAATCTTTATGAAGTTCAGTGAGGCCAAGTGCAAGATTCTCTACATGGATCAGGGCAATTCCAAGGACAAATATATCCTGGGTGGAGAATGGATTGAGAGCAGCCCTGAGGAGAAAGACTTGGGGTGCTGGTTGATGAAAAGCTCAACATGAGCCAGCAATGTGTGCTTGCAGCCTAGAAAGTCAACTGCATCATGGGTTGCATCAAAAGAAGCATGGCCAGCAGGCTGAGAGAAGTGATTCTGGCCCTCTACTCTCTCTTGTGAGACCCCCACCTGGAGTACTGTGTCCAGCTCTGGAGTCCTCAACACAGGAAGGACATGGACCTCTTGGAGTGAGTCCAGAGGAGGGCCTCAAAAATGATCAGAGGGCTGGAGCACCTCTTTTATGAGGACAGGCTGAGAGAGTTGGGGTTGTTCAGCTTGGAGAAGAGGAGGCTCCAGGGAGACCTTATAGCAGCCTTCCCATACCTGAAGGGGGCCTACAGGAAAGATGACGAGGGACTCTTTATCAGGGAGTGTAGCGATAGGACGAGGGGTAACAGTTTTAAACTGAAAGGGAGGAGATTTAGATTAGATATTAGGAAGAAATTATTTACTATGAGGGTGTTGAGACACTGGAACAGGCTGCCCAGAGAAGTCGTGGATGTCCCCTCCCTGGAGGTGTTCAAGACCAGGCTGGATGGGACTTTGAGCAACCTGGTCTAGTGAGAGGTATCCCTGGCCATGGTAGGGGGTTGGAACTCAAGGATCTTTTAATGCTTTACCGACTAACCATTCTATCATTCTATGATTCTGTGTTAATACACAAGAGGAAGGACTCACACTTTTCTAATGATTAAGGCTAGTAGAGCACACCTAGACTGATAGTGGTTTTAAAAAATCAGATCAGCTAGATCATGGTTAGACTACTATTTCATTTGAACTTTTTTTCAAAACCATTACCTGTATATCATGAGCACTCATAGGTAGTATTTTAATTTTAGGATTGCCTGATGGTCTCAACTGCTGTTAAAATATAATTTTCACACAAGAGGGCACCATTGCATTCCTAGTCATGGAAAAATTCCTCACACCTACAGGACTTCCTTCTCCTTTAGACCAGAACAGCAAGAGCAGAACAGATAGTACCCAGGCCTTTCTCAAGGTGTAAACAGTAGACACAGAGCACAGCTACTATGTCTCATCTTATTTTGCTATCCAAATTTTGTCATTCCAAAGCTGTAAAGCATCAGTTTGCACAGCCAGCTTCGGTAGGCTAACATAAAAGAAAAAACAGTCTTAAGGCCCCAGATCTCATCTGTTGGCCACATTTCATCTTTTTCTACTTCCCAGGCTGCCCTGCACAGAAATCAGTTATTTATTTATGAATTTATGTTGGTACAGTGGATTTAATCCCCAATGCATTCCTTGGGCTTCCCTACCTCTGCATTGTTTACAGTCCCAAAAATTAAGGATTCAATAAACTATCAGAACAAATAGCCAGGGAATTGGGTTTTGTCCCTTGGCTATGTGGTGTACAATGAAGCACACCTCATTTTAGCTGTAACTACACCATAGCAATTTCTTTTAAAGATTTCTTACCCTTCTAACTTTTGTACATAGCATGAAAGTTAAAAGACATTGAAGTAAAACAAAGTATTTCACTGGACGTTCTCCCCCTGCCTCCCTCCGGGGAGAGGCTGAAAGAACACAAAAACATTTTACTTTTATTAGTCATACTGCTGAACATACTCCTAGGAGGAGTTCAACTAGTATGGTGAAGAGCACAGTATAAAACAGCAGTGCCACGATACTCTGCTTGCCATAAAATACAGGATAACACTCTTAAATTATGAGGAAAAGGTGCATCCCTCAATGTCTAGCCAAGAGCTGTTGTCAAGTGTGGACGGAAGACACAGCCACAGTTCTCACAGAGTAAACGTAGGATGTGGAGGGGAGAGGAAGGGCAAAGCTTATCCTTACTTACCCCTCCAACCCCTCCGATGAAGGAAAGTCTGTAAATTTAAAGACTGAAAGTCTTTAAGTCTGTACAGGACCTCTTTCTATATTGTGAGATCCTCACTTTCACAGTGCCCAGTTGCAGCTGAAGCCCACTGTCAGGGATCAGATACGGACACTCACAGGATTTGAAGACGGGCTGACACAAATGTGATACCTTGGCTTGAATCTGTCAGGCCTTAAGGTGCCCTCACACTTGGTATCAGAAGAATTAAGTCCGGCATGATACATATCAAAAGTCAGAAAAGAAAAATGCTTCACACCTGAATCTCCACTCCATTATCCTCATTTTGTGTCATTAAACATCTTTTGGAGGCAAGAGGACATGTTGATATGAACTAAGTGGAAAAGTATGGAAAAACAAGGACACTTTACCTCAACTGCCAGTAGTCAACTCTCGATTATCCAAGGCAATATTGGAAATGAGAGAAGACAGTTTGTGCAAACCAAAGAAAAAACACATATCATTCAAACTATAAAAATTAGGCTTATAGAGCAGTAGATTACATTGACTTTTGAAGAATTTGTAAACATGTTTCCACAGAGATGACGCAGCCTTCAGAAGTACAGTGCACAGCAACCGCATGTGAACACTATATTCCGTGTTCCAAGAATGGGTGTTGTAATAATCCTGAAGGTATCTCAGGATGGAAAGTTATTGTACAACACCCAATAAATCCACCCACAGCAAACTGGGAGGTTATTATATTGCAGAACTACCTGATAATTATTACTAATAACGCGATATGTGATGATTAGTTTTAGCTCTGTCTCTTTGCTCAAAAAGACATTTTACTGACTGCATCGTATGACATGCAGTTGTGGCCACCAAATGGTATCCAGGAGCAACTGTTCCTGTTTAATTTCTTGATTGTTGGTGTAAATGTCTTGATCCAGGCCTAATCTTGTCTATTCCTGCGTCTGTGTAGAAATAATTCAAGGGAAGAGCAATGTATATATATATATGTATACATTGTCAAAGCTGACAGGTCTTCACAAATTACTCTCTTTGGGTGAATTTGACCATATTATTTGACCCTAATTATTTTTAGGAGAGATTATCATGACTTAATTGAATTCAGTCCTCAGTTATTACTGCCTGAGGTATGGTATTATCAGATGTCACAGGCCCGGAACTATCTCAGGAAAATCCTAAGTCATACCTAGGTTGCTTACTGACATTGGATCGTTATCAAGCAAATGCACAAACACAGTTTTAGGGACCACTGTCTGTCCGTAAGCAGGGACACTGTCTTCCTTGATCACAGTTTCTACCTTCAAATTGAGAATAAATGAGTAATATACTGGATAAAATGAAATTATTCTTCCACTTTGTATTTTTTCCCATTAGTTTTATTATATGTTTTGAGAATTGCAAAAGATGCTGCAAACCTCGCTAATAATAATATAAATGGATATAATGCATGAGGATATTGGTTTTGGATCACAATAAATATATGATACAAGTAAGACCTGACAGAAAATAATTTTCATTTTATAAATCATCACAGTATGAGACTCACTTCTGACTAATTCTTCAGTTAACTCTTACCTTGTCATCTTTTAATCCCCCCCTTAGATAGTTTCCTCTGGAACACACACCTCTTTCCTTTTCTCACGAGTAGTTTAATCTACACCCCAGAAGATGTAAAGACACATCTTGTTACACAAAACATCTGCTGAGTAAATCTTGCCTAAATTTTATGTTTATGAATTATAACTGTAATTAGCCCTACATGAGAGAGGGATTGTTGCTGTAATAAAAGATTCCTTAATTATGGACACATATAAGCTCAGGCATAAAGAAGCCAAGGCTTGTTATTCAGCATGTAGACACTTTCCTTGTACTTTTGCCATCAGCTCAACCACAGCAGATTATTTTTTTCATCTGATGAGGCAGCAATCAACCTGAACTGTCACGACAGCAGAACACACCTTATGTACACTCAGAGTACATACTCTTCTGTATGCCAGAGCTGAGCAATGGATACGCAACAGAAATTGTTAGATGGATAATTTGAAGCCTCAGGCAAGAAGATTAAATTGGAGAACAGCAAAAAGAATTGAAGAGAAAATGCATTAATAACAGGCCCAGGCCAACACCCAATAGAAAATCCTAACTGGTTTGTTGTCTGATATTTCTGCCCTACAAGAATCTGAACTACTTTGGATACTGACAGTGCTAAATCTGTGAGCATACCTAAAGCACACTAAAATTGCTTCACTGGAGCATCATTCCGTGAGTATAAATTACAGTAGCATTTCAAACCTATTTGCATATAAGTTACCACAGTATCTGCTGCATCTGTGCATTATGATGATTCAACAAAATTCATAAACAAACTAGATATTCCCTCCTAAGATAACCCCATGGAGCACTTCAGTTAATAAACACCAAAATTCACTACTTAAAAGTACTTATACCAATTATGAACCTGATTAAATTTCAGGATGACAGCCTCTCTTTCACAATAGATTTCAATGCAGAGTAAATTAGAAGGGTTTCACAGTTGCATGTTCAGAAAGTATTTCAAACTTTGAAGGATAATGGACAACATGGTGATATACCATGCCAAATACATTTTCTGAGAATGTAAGGCTTTTTTAAAGTCACTGATATATTGGCATCAATGTCTGCATGTATTACAGTGAATTTTAAATAGTAGCTACGTAGACCTTAGCCCATTAACACTACTAACAGTCTAGAAGAGCAGGAGGGAGAAGGCAGAGTCAAAGCTATGTTGCTAAATAGAGCTGTGATGATAGCTTCAAATTCTAGGAAATAAAGTCATCTTTTTGTTACAGCTAAAAGCTATGACTACTGCGAAGGTGCTCTATTATACAGTTAAGGTCTTTTAAGGTAATTTTACCTAAAATAATAAATAATAAAAGGAATTACTATAGAAAAGGAAGTATGGAAATGAGTATACACCCACTGTTGCACAAGTGAATTAGGATGAAGACTAAAAAAATGTTTTTTCATCACCCCTATGAGGCTGACTCATCCTACATGTTACTTGTATTAAAGATAGCTGATAAGTCATTTTCAGGCAGCACTGAAAATCTACAACCAGCTCTGCTTCATGTATATCATTTTGAAAGATGAGGATCTTTAGTTTACAAACTCTTCAGTGCCCAAAGTCTACATCCAGCTAAGAGCTAAACATCTTGTGCATCATCGAAGTACCTGTGGTAGTCAGCAGAGAGGGAGAACCCCTCTCGCCTCCCTCCCAGCACATAATTCACCTTGTCCTGAGATGAGTGGAATGAATCACCACCTTGTGGTACCTGTAGCAAGTCTCCGCTATCTAGATCTGCATTTGTGTAATACCTGGCACAGATTTTAACTTGTAATCAACAGTATTGCAGGTGTCCTTCCCTTTGAGACCAGGGTTGAAGGATTCAACCCAGCCTGGGCTGCTCCAGGGGATGAAGACGTGCTTTAGCTAGGCAGAGCAAAGGTCAGCGCTTCAGTTCCTCTCCTCCTCTACAATTCCTTCCACGTAGTTTGTGTAACAAGCAGCTCAGCTGCCTAATCCTCAAAAGGATTTATTCACAATCCTAGAACCAGCCACCGACAGCTCACTCTGCTCACCGGTAGAATGCTAGACTTTTTCAGGTGGGACATTTAACTGTATACCTTCCACAGCTGTGTTCTTTCTCTTGACCTCAACACATATCCCATAAAGGCCATGTTTCAGAGAAAGACTCATGACAGCTGATATTCGGCTCTCACCCCACACCATAGCACCAGCATCTCACATGCTCGCGGCTCAGGGCTGCAGCTTCTCCCTGTCTGCGGATGCTCTGCCACACGGATCCAGGAAAGGCACCGCGGAGACATGATTTGCCCAGAGCTGGGCCTCCAGAGGACAGAGGACTGTCCTCTCCAAGGGGACTGCCACAAGGCATCTGCCTCGTCCTTCCCTGCCAAGTGACTGTGTGCACTGGAGGAGTGATTGATGGAGGCTTCAGAGTTCAGGTAATTCAAGATCCTGTATTATTACTGTAGGCAATAATAATAAGTAGAAGCAATAAAAACATGTGAAATGACTACACAAACTCTCCCAATGACTACCTGTGTCTAGGAAAACTATAAAGCAATAATGCACAATCATTACTAACCTATTATTTTTCAAAGCCTACCAGTTTCCAACATTTTGTACAAGGAAACTGGTGGTAAATACTCTGTCAAATGACAGTGATCTGATGTCATCAGGAAAGTGGGTTTATTATCTGCAACATTATCTTTATCTTCCAAAAATAAATGTAGTAAAAGTGTGAATGACATATACTCACTGGAAGGTTTGCTTTTACAATGAATCCCCTGCAAAGAGAAACAAAAATATTATAAAAGCTGAGGTAATAATAAAAATAAATATTGCTTAATCATTGCACGCAAATATAAACAAACCTTAAACAAATAAACATATTCACAGTTCACAACAGAAATAATTTTCAAGACAAAAAATATTTTCAAATACAGTGAAAATGCACATCACTACTGCATACCGCAGCCTTACATATATCACAGAATCATGGAGTCATGGAATTGTCAGAGTTGGAAGGGACCTCTAGAGATCATCTGGTCCAACTCCCCTGCTAAAGCAGGGTTGCCTAGAGCACATGACTCAGGACTGCATCCAGGCGGGTCTTGAAGATCTCCAGAGAAGGGGCCTCCACGACCTCCCTGGGCAGCCTGTTCCAGTGCTCCGTCACCCTCACCGTAAAGAAGTTTTTCCGCATATTTGAATGGAACTTCCTATGTTCCAGCTTGAGCCCACTGCCCCTTGTCCTATCACTGGAAACCACTGGGGGACATATGATCCATGGGGACATGGAGATATGAACCATATGGGGACACAAGATCAGTGTTACCCTTATTTTCATGTATTTCTTCTGAGGTGTAATTGTTACAAGTAGTATAACAGTTCCATCAAATACAGACATCGTTTTATCTGCTATTCACACTGACCAATAGCTTATTTATTGTTTTGTGAAACTTTACAATGGACTGTTTCATACCAGAGCAAAGAAGTCAAGCAATTTTTTAAATGGAAAATATCTAGAACACTATTGAATATTATATGATTTTAGAAGATCACCCTAGGCCAATGCAAGGAATTGTTACAGTAAGTGCAAATGAAGTTTAGAAATAAGACTTGCCTTTTTATTTCTGAGAAGTATCTGACTCAGAATCCTGAAAATGAAATTACTCAGGCACATTACTTACCATGTTCAAGTGGGAAAGTATTTTTGTAAGAGCCAAAGTGAACCTGACACTGAGATTTAACAAGTACCTCGCTATCTTTCAGACACTACATCCATTTTCCCAGTAAAATAAACTAGAATTCTGTAGAGGATAAAAATAACAAATCTTATTCTGAATACTATGCATGATATTCTACTTAGCCAGGAAATACTGGTTTCTGCTGTTCTGGCATTCAAGTTTCTGCAATAGCACTTATATCAGCATTCTTTTATATATGGCATATATGTTCCCCTCTGCTTTCCTTTAAAATCAGTGTCTCATTCACAGAGACGCTATTGTCACACCCACAAAAAGAGCAGGCACCATCTGCTGCTCTCAAACGGATTGGCAGCTCTCAGTCCTTTTAAAACATTTCAGGACCTTGTCAATAAGCCACAAATCTGTGAGTTTTAGAGCCAGCAAAAGTCTCTCAGCGGACATTTGGAAGTTTTCAAGTTGTAGACAAACACAGAGGCTGCAGCCTGGGTAAGCATTAGCACATCATAAAATAACTATTGCTTGGTCTTCCATGAGGCTTTCATCCACAGGTAATTCTGTCCTCCTCATAAACACAGCTGTAGAGCAAAGTCATACTATCGCTGCAGGTGGGAAATGACAACTGTGGCAGCTGCCTGAGAAGTGTGTTTTCTGCCTTTCATTGCGGCTTTTAAGTTTTTAGCTAGATAATCTTGTTTTTAAAGAAGGCCTTTAGAAAACCAATCACCAGTATGTAACCTGTATTAGTTCTCATTCCTTTGTCCTTTCGACACTTTTATTTTTAATAATCACTTCTGGAGGTAAGTTGTCATCTTTTACAATTAGCAGTTTGTCACTATGACTCATAAAAGTGCAGATGCATAAATAGTGGTATTTTAAACCACTTTTTATAATAAGACAGAGATGGTCATACACTTTCACAGACTGAAGATGATAAAAATTACTTCTGATGTTCAAGGTATTACTTTGGCTGCTTCTACACAACACTACATCAACACTCAAAGAAGAAAACCTAAAGGAAACCAAACTTCTTTACATAATTGTTCTATTACTGGGGTACTTCAATTCATAAATTCCTCAAATCCCCCTGAAGGACTGAAGGATGTAACCGATGTGACCTCATTTCTGTTGCAACGTGTTCACAGAAATATTTCTGATTTATGAATTATCTCTGCTCCCCCCCCCCAAAGTAAAGCTTCATTGGTAGTTGGCTGACTCTCTTAATGCACATTCATCAATACAAAAACGACGACTATAACTTTCTGAATAATTCAGTGCCACACTAAACCAATAAAAGTGGAGCATACCAGCTCATATAAAATCCCACTGGAATTTTAACTGCTGTTTCAAAGCCCTAATTTTGAATTATTTCTAATCAAACCCTGCAGGAGTATGCAGAAGGACAATTTGAATTCAGTCTCCTTACTTGAGGTTCTCCATGGCCTTAGGGATTGGAATAGACAAATATACAGAATGACTGCAAAAAATTGAGTGAGTTAGGGAGCTTGCTTTCTTGGTGAGAAAACCTAACTGTTGGATCAACTAATTGCTGAGCTACTGCTTATTGGAATAAATTAACTCTCATGAGGTTGATAATTTAGCAAATTACTTTCGTATTTTTAACTTCCTATTCTGCAGCCAGACGACTGAAAATATTTTGGTTAGGTGGCTTGAAAGAGTTCCCAATTGACAGTCAGAGTCTCTTAGAACACCATCTTTAAACTAACAGTTCTCTCCGGTTACAGTCATGGTGCAAAAATACATTAGAAAAAAATCAAGATGGCATTGAAGTAAACAACAAAAATCTCACAAAACTCATACAATTCAGCCTTTTACTTAAAGAAGGCCAGTGCTTTGGAATCCCTGTTACGACACCTGAAAAATGCAAACTGTGTGTAAATAAATAATATTAAGTTACAAACATGAAAAAACCCTACCCACTGTGAAGCTGTGGGGCGATGTAGAAATCCTCCTACAGCTTCTAGTCTATCCTAATTAAATCTTGTTTTTCACTATTGCTCAGATGGGTCCTACCATCCAAGCACTTTCCGGTACCATCTTGTGTTGATTTTCTCATCTTCTCCATGGGAAAAAAAAAGAAACATATCTGTCAGTGATTTTTGTTCTGGTAGGGAGATGTTTTGTCGTTCTTGGGCACTTGGTTTTGTTCTGAGTGAGGACTTGTTGGGAAGGTTTACATAAATAATCAAACATCTGCACAAACACTTGCCAGTTACAGCGAGCATTTGGTCACAGCTCAATTCCCTTTTTGTAATAAGTGTTTCTTTTTATTGTACAATACCAAGGGGGGTGGTGGTGGTATTTTCTTTTATAATCATTTTGCAAAATAGTCAAAAAAGACCATTTGTCTCAAAGAAGAACTCAAATAAATTAACCAAGTTCCTCTCCCACTTTCTATATCTTTTGTTTTCAGGAATTTTCAGTGATGAATGCAATAGAAAAACATAGCACAGTAAAACCAGAATGGAAATTTTCTTCCCCTTTCACAAATGCTGTGGGTGTCTTTTATGCAAAAATAAGATCCTGAACATGATAGTACATTTTACTCCTATACAGAGAGCATCTTTGAATCATATCTGCTTTGGCAAAGAGCCTAAGCAAAATATACTTACACAATGCGCAAACAGTTAGGGATTTTCCTATTTCTCTAGGGTTTTCCCCATTTGTGGTATTACTCAACTGTAGCTAGAGGTTATCTGAAGAGACACCACTAATGCGCAGCATTCTGAATAGAAGGTGTGGTGCCAACTTTTTAGCTAGCACAGCAAATCTTCTCAATCCAAGTCAACCGTAATATCACATTGTTTTGTCTAAAACTGTAGAGAAGAAAGTGAGATCAGCAGAGGAAGACTTGGATTGAGGGGCACAGAGAGTATTTTCGTGCATTAAAATTGCCAAGGAAAAGAAACAGAGATTAGACCTGCTTCCCATTTCCTCTCATATCTCCAGGCACTGAATTAAGTGTAGAAGTGCGGAAATTCTTCCCTGAATGTTCTGTCATGCAGGAAAGAGCTTGAGCCAAATTTGGTTTCATGGTCTACCTATTGGTTCTGTCGTATCTCGTTCATAGAAGAGTCCATGGCAGCTCTTCCACAACTCCATAAGGAATAGTAATATTCCTGAAAATGCCTTAAAACATATTCCTTAATTGGGACCAGGTAGTCAGACAATTAACATTCATTCATTAAGGTGCCTACATCAAAGTCAGTGGATGTACAGTGAACAGTTTTTCCCCTTTTGGAAAATGCTCAGTGGCAAAGCTATTACCTACATTCCTACTTTAGGTTCAGTTGTCAGAGAGGGCAGAGAAAAAGGAACGTGACCATCTTGTGATGTTTCCCTCTATTCCAGCAACTTCTGTTCTTTGACCAGCACTAAAAGCAAGCATGGGTCTCTACATAGTTTTGCAACACAGGAAAAGTCCTGTCTCAATGCAGTGTGGTCTTGTAATAACCCATATGCAAACTGTAGCCAAAAGGCTGACAAAGACAATGAACATAATCATGTTCTTTTTGATTTCCAGAGAGGGGATGCTTTGCACAAATCTTATTCTGCACACAACTAGAAAAGATCTCCCAAATCACTGGTTCTAGTCCACTGATAACCATGGGTGCCACCTCATCTAATACCTTTCAAAAACTACTGAAGCTTCATTTTATTATTAGTCAGGCTTTCGTGTGCACTGCTCCAATAGCCAAGGCTATTCCATAACCCCTGTTCTCTGACAGCACCAAATATTTTAATTTTTAATGTAAACACAATAATCATATAATACTAGAATCATAGAATGGTTAGAGTTGGAAGGGACCTTAAAGACCACCTAGGTCCTACCCCCTGCCATGGGCAGGGACACGTCCCACTCAACCAGGTTACTCAAAGCCCCATCCAGCCTCGTCTTGAACTTTTCCAGGGATGGGGCATCCACAACTTCCCTGGGCAACCTGTTCCAGTACCTCACTACCCTCATAGTAAAAAATTTCTTCTTAATATCTAATCTAAATCGCTGGTCTTTCAGTTTGAAGCCACTAACCCTTATCTTATCACTACATGCTCTTGTAAAAAGTATCTCTCCAACTTTCTTGTAGGTCCCCTTTAGACACTGAAAGGCCACAATAAGTTCCCTGTGAAGCCTTCTCTTCTCTGGGCTGAACAACCCTAACACTCTCAGCCTGTCTTCACAGGAGAGGTGCTCCAGCCCTCTGATCATTTTTGTGGCCCTCCTCTGGACCCGCTCCAATAGGTCCATGTCCTTGTTGTGCCAAAAACTCCAGAGCTGGATGCAGTACTCCAGGTGGGGTCTCACCAGAGTGGAGCAGAGGGGCAAAATCACCTCCCTCGACCTGCTGGCTACGCTTCTTTTGATGCAGCCCAGGATACTGTTGGCTTTCTGGACTGCAAGCTTCTACATCTGCTCAGCCCATTTATTGAGGGAAGAGCCTACAGACGCTGGGCCACAAGAGTCCTAAATGATTTCTCATGTCCTCTAGTCAAAAACCTGACAATGCTAATGGAACCTCAATCACCTCCATAAAGAAAAGGGTCTTCGAGCAGCGGACAGCCACAGTCAAAGTGCTCTGGATCTGTACAATTTAAGAACTTTGGATGGAAGCAGAGAGGATTCAGAGCTGCATCATAAGCTCCTCAGACTACCAACAAATGACAGCAATTTCTTTCTTAGAGACATTCAGCCCCAGAAAACATGTAGGGAGAATGTCAAAAATGGAAACAGCTGAGTATGCTTCGGTACGCTTTTTCCAGAGTTATTTTCATAGGTGAGGGAGATGATACTTGCTTTGCACTTCACATGTCCTTGAGGCTGGTGGGGATTGGAACCTCACAGGACTTTTCTCATTCTATTCTTATAAAAGTCACCCCTGTATTTATCTTACCAAATGTAAGAAAAGAGAATTCTTTCCAGTAAGAGAAAGCACAGAGATAATATGACTCCTGTCCCACAAAAAAA
>VXAK01000822.1:200102-247527 GCA_013399435.1 Arenaria interpres
AAAAAAAAAAAAATCTTAACTATATCAAGGTCAAGTATTTATACAAAAAAAGTGTGTTATTGGAAATGGGGAAAATGAAAAATAACAGGCCTACAGAACACACTTGGCAATTGAATAAAATTGTGGTTATATTTACTAAGAACCAGAGGAATTATAATCAGTAATACACATAATATGAAAATTTAGAACTTTTAAAAATTTATAGCTAGTACTGCAGTGTCCCCAAAAGACCTTTTCTCAAAAGGAGCATCTGTATTTGTTTTGACGTCATGTGTAATTACTTTTGTTGCCAAGGTAAAATTATCTTACTGATGATCCTTTTTAATTTTTGGCAAACCACAAGGTTGCTCTACAACTTCTACTGACAATGTGGTAATCAGATACATGTAAACAGTGTGCAATGGCATCAGCTAAGCAATTGTAGAAGGAAACATTTAGACTGTTATCCATACAGAAAAGAAATAGGCACCTGAGCTTATGGCTAAGCATTATTTTGAACTACTTTGAACTACTGCTTCCTCAAGACCACCTGGATTTCGCTCAATTTTACAGAATGCTGAAAACAAAACATCTGAGTCACACCTAGGCACTACCCAGCTCTGAGCTTCGCTGTGCGCTGAACAAAACCAATCACATCAGTGCAGTGCTGAACCTGAGAGGGTAAGTACGACTGAGAAGTGGGATATTAAGCTCAGGCTCAGTGCAGTGCTAACAGGGTCACGTGCTTTTTGGACCAGAGCTGGCTTATGTCCAACAGAGCAACATAAGGTCTGCCTGCAACAACACTATGTTGATGTGCTCTCAACTGAGCAGTGAACTGACAATGAACAACAGGGAAGAGATTATTTGGTTTATTGAAGATTACTGGACGATCTTCAGTAAGGCTTCACAGTGGTCTAAAGCATGGCTTTTTACCAATTTTTGTTTCCTGCAACATTTGCCATTTCACATGTATATGTAAACGTACGGACCCTGTCCTCCACAACCTGCTGTTTGCTGCAAGGCCAACACTTCCATTACAGTCTAGTAGTACTTCAGTAATACAGGAACATGACTAACACAAGACCCTCAAGCCCCGTAGATTTTTGTCCTTCTGTTTACTGCTACTATTCAGGTAAAAGACATTTCTGTCTTCAAGTCAGTATGTACTTCCTCCTGCATTGTATTGAGTCATAGAATATCAGGTTGGAAGGGACCTCAAGGATCATCTGGTCCAAGCTATCTCGGCAAAAGCCAAGAAGGCCCAACACCCTGCCCAGGTGAATCTCAAAAGTGTCCAGTGATGGGGAACCCACCACTACCCCAGGGAGGTTATTCCAATGGATATTCCAATGGTTCTCTGTGTGGAAAAATTTCCTCTTGTGTCCAGTCAGAATCTCCCCAGGAGTAACTTGTACCCATTACTTGTACCCATTATCTTTTCCATGTGACTCCTTGTAAAAAGGGAGACTCCATTTTCTTTGTAGCCACCCTTTAAATACTAGAACATGGGGATAAGGTCTCCCCTAAGCCTTCTTTTCTCAAAGCTGAACAAACCCAGTTCTCTCAGCCTTTCCCTCTATAGGAGGCTTCCCAGTCCTTTATTCATCTTGGTGGCTCTTTTCTGGACCCACTCCAGCCTGTCCACATCTTTTTTGCATAACAGGGACCAACACTGAACACAGTATTCCAGGTGTGGCCTGACAAGCACTGAGGAGAGTGGGATAATGACTTCTTGGTCTCTGCTGGTGGTGCACTTGTTGGTGCAGCCCAGCATCGTGTTGGCTTGCTTTGTTGCAGCAGCACATTGTTCACTCATTGAGCTTGTGGTCAACCAGGACCCCCAAGTCCTTTTCCACAGAGCTGTTTCCCAGACAGGTAGATCCCAGCCTGTGCTGCATTCCTGGATTATGTTTTCCCAGGCACAAGACCTTACACTTGTCCTTGTTGAACTTCAGAAGGTTCTTGTTAGCCCACTCTTCCAGCCTATCCAGGTCTTCCTGCAGGGTGGCTCTCCCTTCTGAAGCGTCCACTTTCCCACTCAGTTTGGTGTCATCAGGGTACACTTGATCCCATCATCCAGATCACTTATGAAGATAATTAATAGTGTTTGGCCCAATATCAATCCTTGGGGGACCCCACTTGTTGCCAGTTTGAAAAGGAGCTATTTAACAACACCCTCTGGGTAGGGCCTGTCAGCCAGTTCCCACCCACTACACAGACCACTTGTCTAGACCATAACGCATCAGTTTCTCTAGGAGGAGCCTGTGGGAACCATGTCAAAAGCCTTGGAGAAATCTAAGTAGACAATGTCCACTGCTCGCCCCACATCAACCAAGCAGGTTACTTTATTGTAGAAGGTGATCAGGTTTGTCAAGCACAACTTGCCCTTGATGAATCTGTGCTGGCTTTTCCCAATCACGTGTTTCATTTGATTTGCGATACCCCCCAGGAGAATTTGTTCCATAACTTTCCCAGGGACTGAAGCAAGACTGATGTGCCCAAAATTTCCTGGATCCTCCTTTAAGCCCTCCTAGTAGATGAGCGTGATATTAGCCTCGTTCCAGTCTTTCAGGACCCGATCTCCATGACTTCTCAAAGATTATGGAGAGTGGCCTTGCAACAATGTCAGCTAGCTCTCTGAACACCCTCAGGTGGATAATGTCAGGGCCCATCAATTTGTAGGGGTCAAACTCCTCCAAATGTTCACATACCATCTCTGCCTTCACTGGCAGTGAGTCTGTGTTTGCATCAACCTGGATTTTTGTTCCCAAGACCTGGGCCCCAACCATGCTGGTAAGAACAGAGGTGAAGAAAGTGTTGAGAACCTCTGCCTTTTCAGCATTGTTGTTGACTAATTCACATCACCTGTTTAAGAGCGGGCCAATATTTTCTTTCTGGTTGTGTATCAGAAGAACCCTTTCTTACAGTTTTTGATATCTCTGGCCAATTTCAATTCAAGCTGAGCTTTTGCTTTTCTAACTGCACCTCCGCATGCCCTGGAAGTGCCCTTCTTCTCAATGGGTTTTCTTCTACTTTTCCACCTCTGGTACACTTCTCTTTCAGTTTTGAGCAGACTCAAAAGCTCACAGTTCAGCCAAGGGGATCTCTTGCTCTGCCTACTTCCATTACCTCTTAAGGGGATGAACTGGTTTTGAGCTTCCAGGAGAGCTTCCAGAAAAACTCCCGGCACTCACTGGCTCCTTTATCCTCTGTGGAAGCTTCCCACAGAATCCCTCCCAGCTAAGCTCTGTGCAAGCTGAAGTTTGATCATCTAAGAGCAGATGCAGAGGAATCCTGTTGTTATATTTTAACTGGACTGTCCCCTATTTCAGCTGGACTGCATGGGGCATATAACATCTTCTGACCAGTACTGTGGCTGCATGGCTGTACCCCTTTTACAGAGCAGAACAAGTGAAAGAGTTGGCACAGAGTAATTACATTTCTGGGAACTCTTTGCAGTGACATGCATTTATCCTATAAGTGAATGCCCAGTCAAAACAATATCACTTTGAGGTCTCACAACTGGGAAGAATATTTCCCCTCTTGTATTTTTTTTTCAGTGATTTGTATGTAAAAATAATGCTGTGATACAAAAAGGGCCTACATAAAAACCACTTGCTTTTAAATTTATTGGACCAAAGGGAGCTATGACAGTCTGAAATAAAAGCTGCCTGTTCTATTGTATGCTTCAACTCCAGGACTAGAAGCAGAATTTGCTTGAAGCAAGAGTATGCTCTAGCTTCTTTTTTTTTAGAAATTAAAACCAAAAAATAAAATAAAGCAAAAAAAAATTGTCAATCATTTTGACATTGTGTTTCCTAAAATATTAATACAAGTTGTTAACAAAACAGAACTGTATACAATAGACAAAGTAAAATTAAAAGGCCCTTTGAATGCCATACCCTCAGCTGGGATAAATCAGCACCATCCCATACACAGGGTGTCAAAAATTTCAGACCACTCAGCTACTTGAAAGGACAACTAATCTACCAAATCAGCACTTCTAGTCTAACAATGAGACAGGGACATTCTAATACAGCATTAACGGTTATTTAAATGAATGACTGGAGATCTCACACGGAGGATGATAAGATGGAGTCAAAGACAATTAGGGTGGAAGGGATCTCTGGAGGTCACCGAGTCCAGCCTCTTGTTAGAAGCAGAACGGACATCAACACCACCTCAAGTCGGCCATTACTTTGACTATTGAAAAACTGGAGGACACAGATTCCAAAAGCTCTCCAGACAACCATGGATATCCCCTGCTTTGAGGTTCGGATGGTATAATAATCTCAGCAGCACAGAAAAGGCTACAAGAAAAACTTAGTCAAGATACCTCTGCAGCACCGACAGTACCGAGACTTGCAGCCTCAGAGGTGACTGGAAAAGCAAGAATTGAAGTGAATATTATGAGAAGAGACCCTCCAGCACAGAGTTGCTTCTCCTGCTGCTCCTGAAGGCAGGTTATTTCTTTTGGAAATACTTGTTTTTCTTTTGTCTTCAAGACCTTTTTCTATTCCAGTTACTATCTTCTCATACATCCTAATACTATTGCTCAGCAAAAGAGGGAATATGCTGCAGGCCTGGTTTCCAGTGCTCTAGCATACACAGTGAAGCCCTCACCATTTTGCACTAGGGAACTACTCATTTTGCTTATGTTTAGAATCAGTCCCAGAAGCAGAACAGTGCTCTGCTGTACACTGTGACCTATACAAATGATAGAAATGTAGAATTATTTAGGTTGGAAAGGACCTTTAAGATCATTGAGTCCAACTGTAAACCTAACACCACTAAACCATGTCCCTCAGCACCGCATCTACCCTTCTTTTAAATATCCCCAGGGATGGTGACTCAACCACTTCCCCGGGCAGCCTATTCTAATGCTTGATAACACTTCCAGTGAAAAAATTTCCCTAATATCCATCCTAAACCTTCTCTGGCACAACGTGAGGTCATTTCCTCTCATCCTATTGCCTGTTACTTGGGAAAACAGACCAACCCCCATCTCACTACAACTTCCTTTCAGGTAGTTGTAGAGAGCGGGTAAGGTCTCCCCTCAGCTTCCTCTTCTCCAAGCTAAACAGCCCCAGTTCCCTCAATCATTCAGCATAACACTTATGCTCTAGATCCTTCACCAGCTTCATTGCCCTTCTCTGGACACGCTCCAGCACCTCAATGTCCTTCTTGTAAGTGAAGGGCCCAGAACTGAACACAGTACCCAAGGTGGGGCCTCACCAGTGCCAAGGGGCGGATGATCACTTCCCTAGTCCTGCTGGCCACACTATTTCTGATACAGCCCAGGATGCTGTTGGCCTTCTTGGCCACCTGGGCACACTGCTGGCTCATATTCAACCAGCTGTCGACCAACACCCCCAGGTCCTTTTCTGACGGGCAGGTGTTCAGCCACTCTTCACTGGGTGAAAAACTGGCTGGAGAGCTGGGCCCAGAGAGTGGTGGTGAANGTGTTCAGCCAATCTTCACTGGTTGAAAAACTGGCTGGAGAGCTGGGCCCAGAGAGTGGTGGTGAATTGAGTTAAATCCAACTGCTGGCCATTCTCAAGTAGTGTTCCCCAGGGCTCAGAATTTGGGCCAGTTCTGTTTAATATCTTTATCAATAATCTGGACAAGGGGATTGAGTGCACCCTCAGTAAGTTTGCAGACAACACCAAGTTGGGCAGGAGTGTTGATCTGCTTGAGAGCAGGAAGGCTCTACAGAAGGACAGGTTGGATTGATGGGCCGAGGCCAACTGTATGAAGTTCAATAAGGTCAAGTTCTGGGTCCTGCACCATCATTAAGGTCTAGACAATCAAAATACTCCCTAACATACAGGGCTACCCCACCACCTCTCCTTCCTGGCCTATCCCTTCTGAAGAGTTTATAGCCATGCATTGCAGCACTCCAGTTGTGCAAGTCATCCCACCATGTTTCTGTGACTGCAACTGTGTCATATTTTTCCCACTTCACAATGGCTTCCAGCTCCTTCTGTTTGTTGCCCATGCTGCATGCATTGGTGTAGATGCACTTCAGTTGGGCTAGTGATCCCACCACCTTTTTAGACAAAGAAGCCCTAATTCCTATGTGAGCATTCTCAGGCGCTTCTGTGGTTTCTAACACACCAATAACCTTTGCATCTTTGCTGCTGTATGGATCTTCATCTTCTACCTCCACTGAGATGGCAGACCCAAGGAACTTGCTAGCACACTGTCCCTCAAACTTTTGCATGCTACCCCCAGGCTTATCTCTAGCGAGCCTGCTTTTATCCCTTTCCCACTTTAAAACTATTTTAAAGCTCCTTCACATGCCATCCTGCTCCCATGTACAAATTGTGGGGGACTGTGCTTGAGTGAAACTCTTTCCACTGATTTGAATGAACTTTGAATCAGATCCAAATGGGGCAAAACTTTCTGCCTACACAAGCTTTAGCTTTACCCATGAGAAAAGCGTCACATCATTTCCAAGAAAGACAATTTCTCTGTGCGGATTTTGCATTACTACTGGTAGGGAAATGAAGCCAAAGTTTGCAATCATTTGCAAAACAAGATTTAAGTCAGCCAAATCTAAAAGAGGACTTGGGCACCTGAAAGATGATTTAAGCAAACTGTGGTAATCTCAGTTGAACATCGTGATCCATAATACCGTATTAATTGCCACCTAACACTAGAGGCACCTAAACTTATTAGGCACCTACCTTCCTAATCTGAAAGCTCCCTGGATGCATGTAGTTTGATGTCTAGTTCATGACCAGAATGAAGCTCTTTGGGATAGCATGCACCCACTTGTGAGACACTCATCTCCACCCAAATAGCAGGTGGCTGAAGGAGATCTAATAGTAACAGAGGTCAAACTAACAAAGCTCAAGCCTAGATTCTTTCAAACTGGAAATATTAGAAGAAGAAAGCAGAATATGGGCATGTTCCAGCTTTTATACTCTAGCTTTCAAGTCCTTACCTGAAGGGACAGCCAGGTTCAACATCCTCCTTAACCTGAAGCAGTTCTAACCCTAAGTTGCTTGTTTGCCATGCTGCCCAGTAAATGAGAGGGCTTCCCAGGCCTCCTGTCAAAGCAGTGATACTGTGTAAAAAAGGAAACGAAAGCACAATGATCTGAGAGAAGGACAGGCAAGTTGCGGCGTAATTTTTAAACCTGAGCACTTTCAACATTCAAATGGGAGATCTGTATCCTACTTCAAAGACCACTTACATTTTATTTTAGGCAGTCACCAGAAAAAAACCCAGAAACTGAAACTTTGGAAGAGTGGCTCTCAGCAGCACTCTGAAGAGAGAACATCAAACTCTGGCTCATAACACAGGTGCCTGGGCTCCAGAGAGTGGAGTTCAGACTAACCCGGAGCTTAACTTTTTCCCTTTTGCCTAACTTGAGGCAGCACGATGCTGAGCATGCAGGTTTCTCACACTGCCCTGTCAAGTCACTAATGCTTTCTCATCATCTCCATTTAATCTGTATTTAATAACCTGGAACCATAGGAAAGGAGCAGGGTCATAGAACGGGTGAATGTTGCACAGACACTATCCTGAAATGTTGGAGGCGGAGGGGCTTAAAACCAAAAATGAATGTGCTAATCCTAACCCTGCCAGCGTGAATCACAAAGTCATATTAAAATTTAGAACAACAAAGCACACTTGGCAATAATTTCCTATAAAAGTTTTAAGACTTTGGAGGACGCCTTTCAAAGTCATGGACAGAAATACAGGAGCACATGTTTCTGCTGTTTCTCTCTCTTCTCCTTAAACAGAGAAAAATCTCAGGTCTAAATTAACTTGGAACTACCCCTGACTACAGCTCTCCCTGCTGAGAAATATATTAAAATGTTGACTTTGGTTTTATTCTAGCCTTAGCTTGTTAGGTTGTTGTGTAGGGATGTAAAGCCATACAAATGATCCTTCAGGCCATATGAGAAGCAGTGGTAGTCTCAGATGGCAACCCTGAGAGGCCACTGCATTCCTTCCTGGTGCCACAGTATCAGTTAAGGAACTGCTTCCATTAAGGACTTACTGCTAAAAGATCCCTGACTAGTTCTAATTGTGTTACGGAAACATTCCAGCCACAGAAAAATGAGGAAAATCTTCTTAGTACATGTAGGTGATAAACTTTGTTTTGCAGCTCTATACTTGCAAATTTTGGAGAGAGGATTATTTCCTAACTATCCATATTTGCATTATTATGGCGTCTGAAAGTCTGAATCCTACATGAGGACTCTTATACTAGAATCCCTGCATACAGGTCTTTCCTCTCCTATCAAGACCAACAAAAGCCAAAAACACCTTTTGCTGAAAGACCTAGCAGTGTCAATACATAAAAATCAAAAACAATTCAAAATTTGCCATCTACAAAAACTCTGCTGAAAATATGTATGCATTCCAGCAGAAACATTTGCGGTTTGAGGTAACTGATACAGAAGCTAGTTATGAATAAATTTGGAAATGCTAAGGAAGAATACATCATGTAAAATACAAAATAAAAAATAATTACTCATAAAGTCATTACATAGTCTATTTCTCTTTTTACTGTTAACGCATAATTTTGTAGGGGTTTTAGGGAGTAAAAAAATGGAAAAAACCACCAAGCTACAGAATAATCATATAGTTTGGCTTGATCTTGTGTATCTTCCACGTACTGTAGTTGCTAAAGTTAGCACAGTCCAATTAAAGAAGGCAGAGGTCCAAAAAAGAAGGACTTCCAAAGATGCAGGATTCTAACAACTTTACAAGAGCAGCATTGTTTCACCTCACTCTCCTGATCACGCTGTTGCCCCTAGAGGCAGCAATAATTCCTGGGCATGGCCTCAGCTTAATAAACCCATCGGCATTCAGTACCTTCCTATGTTGCTTCATCCTATGCTTCATATTTAATGATAGCCCTTACTCACTGAAAACCACCTCTGCCACATATTCGCCTAAAAAGCGTATGTGTTTTTTCCTCCCTAAATGCAAGAGAAAATAAGCTACAAAAGCAGACTGAATGGTAACAGAGATATAACCATACTCTAGAAATTATTCTATTCTATATAAATATAATATATTGAAAATGAGGGGAAAAAATTAAAAGAACACATACTACTGACCAAACCTAAGTATGAAGCATGACACTATGATGAGAGTTGCAAAAATAAATTAAATTTACAAAAAAAAACCCCTACAGATAGGGAAAAATTTAAAGATATTAAAATTTGAAAGACAATGGAGGAAACTGTCATTGCAGTCATGGAAGGAAGAACAGCAGGTAAGGGAGATGAGGAAGTGGGAAAAAGATCAAGGAAGTTTGCATATGTAGGGATGAAAGGGAAAAACAAAACTGGAGACAGTGCAATGTATTAACTGCAATAAATTCTATTTCCTCAAAGTTTTTCCAAGAAAAGACAATGAATGCACATCTAGTACTGTACAATGTTGTTTATATGATTCATACTTTCTGAAAATATGTAGGCAAGTAGAGGCAACTCCAGACAATCAGTTTTCCAGAAATGATTGAAATTTACCACACATATTCTAAGCAACTAAGTTGAAACATTTTCTTGCAAGAGAAAGAGCCACAGATAATTTGTGAACTAAAACTCTCTTCATTTTTTCACACATACTTCCTGAATGAGATTGCATCTCTTACGGTTTTCATGGTGAGTCCCATATTTTGCCTGCTGAAAGGGCAGGATATGCAATACATATCTGTTACTGTTCCAAAGGAATAAGTTAAATATGACTTGAAAGACCATGGTTAGATCCCACAAAAGAGAAAATGATGAATGAAAGCAGAGATGTTAGGGTTAGAAAAGAACTCAAAATGCCATCTACTCTGCATTTCTGTCTGAGGAAGAATGACCTTTATCTGAGGCATATGTGGAGAGCTCTGTAAGGTCCGCAGGCAACCTATTCCAGTGCTCAGAATCATTAGTTACTGTGACTTTCCAGCTTATTCATGACCTCAGAAAATTCCTACAATTGTGAAGGCAGGGTCAGGGCTGTGATGTGTTCATATCACACCTGAGTATACATGAATTTACAAGTTCTGCAATCATTCCTAGCCAGGTAGTTCAGAGCTGGTCTGGAACTTCCTCAGCAGCACACTGCTATTACTGGCATATTTTCTGTTTTGTGTTTTTTAGATGGCAAGTAATTTCCTTGTTTCCAAAAAACAGCCAATAAATGTTAACAAAATCAGACACCAAGTCTTACAAGAAAAAATATTTTCCTGAGAGCATCAAAACTACTATGAAAACATCTCTGCCAGAGTTGATACATAAAACCTAGGGATCTTTTGTGGGGATGAGGGTAACGCAACGCATAGAACTTCAAAAGATGATCAGAGGGATGGAGCACCTCTCCTATGAAGACAGACTGAGAGAGCTGGTGTTGTTCAGCCTGGAGAAAAGAAGGCTCCAGGGAGACCTTATAGAAGCCTTTCAATATCTGAAGGGAGCCCTACAGGAGAGCTGGAGAGGGAGTCTTCGTCAGGAAGTGTAGTGACAGGACAAGGGGTAATGGTTTTAAACTGAAAAAGGGGAGATTTAGATTGGATACCAGAAATTCATTCTTTACTGTGAGGGTGGTGAGACACTGGAACAGGTTGCCCAGAGCAGCTGTGGATGCCCCATCCCTGGAAGTGTTTAAGGCCAGGCTGGATGGGGCTTTGAGCAACCTGGTCTGGTGGGAGGTGTCCCTGCCCATGGCAGGGGAGTTGGAACTTGATGATCTTTAAGGTCCCTTCCAACCCAAACCATTCTATGATTCTATGATTCTACCATTGCTCTTTTTGCAAATTCTGAATTGCAGAGCTTTCTCCATCTCGACCTCTCCTGAAAGAAGTGGTGGTAAGTGCTCTAATAATGAGGAACACTGGAGAGTTCTTTAAGTCCCTGCTTGTACCTGTCACTGCTGGTTTTTTTTCTCAGGGGGTGAGGAAATGGGATGGCAACCAACTAGTGACATAGGACACAGCAAGAAACATAGAAGGTAAGTGTCTCATGTCATTGCCAAGCTATTTTTGACCCTAAGAGTAAATGTAAAACAGAGTCCAAGAGATAAGTCACATAAACTTGCTAAACTGTAGCTCTCCTGACCCCCAGCAGAGAAGGGAAGAAGAGATATCTAAGCAAATGGGTTAATATCACTCAAATACAGTGACTCAACATGATTGAGCCCCTGAAGTATGACTGCTTTGGCTAATGAGTACTTAACACTTAATTATAGTATTCAAAACACTTAATTAAAAAAACATAATTAAGACATCACACAGGAAGGTCAGCACTATTTTGTACTTGTGAAAACTGGAGAAAGGAAATTACTTGAATAGGGCCACACAAGTGAGTCAATGACAGGCAGGGATGCAAAACCCAGGCTTTCCGTCAAGGGCATGCTCTCGGGGATTGCAGTGCATCTCAGCAAATATTAGCCGAGGATATATATTTATGCATCTCCTTCAGTCACCAGGTATATTGATACATACAAAAAAACACTTATGGTGAATCATCATCCTGCGCTGAGACTTTACACTGTACCTCTCCCTCACTCACTCTGAGGAAGCCAGGCCTCTGATCAGTCTCTTTAGACATATTCCATATCAAATATTAGTTTTTCACAGAATTTAGAGAACAACTGACCTATGCCACCTAGATTATCATGTCCATTTTTTAGAGGCTTGGGATCACTTTTAAAATAGGAATTGCTTACCTAAATAACAAACAAAGAATGCCAATTTATGTCAGCTGACATAGTGGCCTAAGGGCTGTATTATATCACTGATTGTGCAGTGCGTAATATTCAGCAAGAATGCACTGATCCGTGGCATGAATATCCAGTAAGGAAACGGCACATACTCCAACTATGAATAGCATGAACAGGCAGCAGCTATATCAAGAATTTGCTGCCAATAACCTTTATAATTGCAGGGAAATCCCAGATTCAGTTTAGGGTTTCCTTCTTTATCCATGGACTTTGGAAACGTTACTACATTTAACGGCAGACAATACAAATACTATTTCATCGTTTTCTGAAGAGTTTTTTTTAATGTAGTGCTCTTGATCTTAACCAGCTGTTGAGTCAAATTTGGCATATGCCTGTTTCTTTGTGTACAGCCTGCAAACAATGTGGATTGTAAAATGAGTAGGGCACAAACACAATTTCTATTGCAGGCTGGGATTCCCCTATGCTTTTACAGTGAAACTTGGTTGATAACTGTGTTTGCTATTGGGTGAGGCATGGAGACCAAGCCCATTGTATTTAACCTTTGAATACCAGAATATCATGCGAGCTCTAAAGCCAAGCGATTAAAATAAGGAAGGAGAAATAAATCATAATACATAATAAAAGCTTGGTTGTTCCTTTGCCATCACTCAGCCCACAATTGTATATTTCCATGCTGTTCGAATTTTCATGTAATACTTGCATAAACATCCAGCGTTCTCTCAGTCTTTTCTGTACTGAACAGAAGTACAGTTTGTGGTATAGTAATGAAACCTGGATATTGTCTTATACAAGGCAATGCAATGATGTCTTGCTGAATACTCACAGTAAACTAAGAATGATTCATAAAGTTGTAGTAAGATCCAAAATCTAAACACTTCAGTGTGAAGGGGTTTTAAGTCACATACCTCAAAACAGTTACGTCACTATTTCCCTCTTAAGTACAACCAATGCTTTACTCTGATAAGGTGGACCCAAGGAGGTGAAAACTCATTACAAATATTCAAGGGACATAGCCACCTTAAAATGGTCAAACTCAAACCTTATTAAACCTGCTCAAAACTTTCTGACAGTACACACAGTTTGAAAAATACAGAAAAATGCAAATTAACTGCATTCATTCCCCTATTGCTTTATGAAGAACCACACAACCTCAGGGTTCACTCTGCAGAAGAGAAATCCACTATACAAACTTATAGGAAAAATTCATAAAGAAAAAAAAACAATTTTCTTTAACACTCCCTTGTAGCAATAGCAGCTACAGAAAACTTCTGATAGTTTTAAAATTACAGTATCTCATTATCAAATTAAGCAAATTTCTAGAAAAAGCAGCAATTGATTCTCCACTTTGTGGTCTGATATGCTATACGTATATGTTGCAGTATACATATATTGCACACAGACAAAGGCAAATTGTAACCCCTGGTTAGTGCTCCTATAAAGACCATTGAGTTATAAACTGTGGAGAAGATAAAATTTTCCCTTTTAAAGTAATTCAGGTGCAAATGGGATTGAGGGCACAAATTCTGGTATATTATGTCGGGAAATTGAAGTTGTTTCCAAAGGAAAAGGAAGAAGGAGTTTTCTCTAACAAGCAAGTCATAAGACTCTAAAGTTCATGTAGCTAAAATGCTTTGCACTAGATTGAAAATGCTAGGCTGGCAGTAATTTGTCCTGTTGAGATCATTATTGTTCCCAGTCAGAAAACATTTTTGTCTTAAAAAGTCATTAATGCATTCAAGATTCTACTGAATACAACTAGCAGAAACATTACATAGAGAACATGAACTGAATCCTATGTCTAACATCACAAATGATTGATTGACTTCATTATACTGGAAACAATGTATTTTCCTGTAAATTTAAAAAAATACACCTTTCTCAGTTACCCAGCCTTCAATATTGGAAAAGTTGTAAGACAAACTCTTAAGGCAAAAAAAGGGATCCAGCCTATCAAACCTCAGGGTTGTGTCTGTGTCTTAGGCATCTAGAAAATTGATCTTCTTACATACATACCTAAAATATGACAGAGAAAGGTGCTCTTTAAGGTCCACAGAAATAAATCCTATCCCCTACACTGAATCCCACCAAAAAAGGTTGATACTGCTCTCTACATGGTTAATCATACACTCTTTAGAGGGATCAATTAGAATGCTAAATCATTTCTATTTTTAACTCTCATTGCAGCAAACAAAGGATCATTAATAATTTAATACACGTGTGCTTGCATTTATAAACATAAGTACATACAAAAACTTGAAAAGTGCTCAGGTACATCCAGAGATCTCATGACTCATCTCATCCCTCTTGACTATATTTTATTATTCTAAAGGCATTATTTAAGTGGATAGAGACTACAGAATTTGAATGCAGGAATGTCAAACAACCTTAAATATAGAGGGTGGGGGTTTTCCCCTCAATCTAGTATTTCATAAGCATCTTTATTCCTGATATTTTCTAGGATACACATATAAAATATATAATAAATTGCTGTAACAGTTACTAACCTAATATCTGGGCAGTACCATTACATTTAGACAATCTTTAGTATGTCTCATTGCCTGTCCTAAACACCGGCATCTTCAAGCAGAAGTCTGTACAGTCAAATTCTTTCACGCCATCAATTCCACTTCTCTGTAGTAAGTACATAGTTATCATCCTCTACTAAGACTAAAAGTCAGATTCCCAACTATTTTATCCTTTTTTTTTTTTATTTATCTTTCAATTTACTATATTCTTACAGTTTCAGAATGCCAATAGAGGCAGACTATCTCTATACTGCCCCTTTGTGGGGATATTTGGAAACATACAAAATCAAAAACTATCAATGAGATGGTGTGGTTCACACTCCACTTCTATGCACATACATAAGTCATTACATTTAATACCGCAGTTACATTCATCCCACAAAATGAAAAACAGGTTTTACTCTTTCTCAAGCTTAATTCATTTATTCACAGGAAAGTCGGTGTTTCGTATATTCCTAACATAATTAACAATTTCTGAAACCTCCTGTGCCTCCCTCCCCCATCTCTCTGGCACCACTGCAGTCGTAAAAACTGACTCTGAAAAGTAATGAATATGAACTAAATCATTTTTTTCAAATACAAAAGACAGATTAAAAAAAGCAGTTGGAAATAGGGTAAAATGCATTTTCTTACACTCTTCCTAACAGTCATCTTTGTCACTTTGGATACTTAATTCAGAATGACAGGAATACAAAGTGAACATTCAGGACAGCTGAAATATTTTCCCATTTTTGCTTTCTAGCTTTTCTTATGATTATTTTGGCAGCATACAACTACTATATTCATAAATAGCAAATACAAACAAGTAAGAGATTACCTGAGAACACGAAAGTCCACATTCTTCAATCCTGGGAATAATCTGACAATCAGAATTCCAAAAAAGAATTATTAGAAGAATCTGAACATGAATACTTATCATCCTAAATTGAGAAAAAAAAAAAAAGCAAAACCTCAGAAGAAACCTTCTACTCTGACAATTCTCCCTCTCATGCCAAAACTTTAATATGAATTTTAGTCCCTCCCACAGCACCTCTGAGCTCCTCCCTCTAAAACTTTCCAAAGATAGAAAATTGCTAGTTGTGGGAAATATAAAGCATGTTCAACTCATTTCTCATGTTCCATAGTGAAAGATGGGAAATCTGAATCTCTGACTATCACAGTAAAAGCCTTTTCCTTCTGGATTTCATCATGTCAGCATTAGATCAGTTTTAGCAAATTTCTTTTCTGTAAGTTCTATGTATAAACGTGAATTTTGTTTCTAGAGTGATGTGCCAGGCAAGTTCCGGGGAATCCAAATGCATTCTTATGTCTTCTTATTTTCCTGGTTTTCTATTGCATTGAATAAAAACAGCTTTGCTGAGGTGGGTATTCTTGGAAGACTGTTTCTTTGTTTTTCATCAGCAGGAAAAGCAGATTGTTTAACCCTAGAAACCTGTGCCTTGAACTTACTTCACTTTTTATTTAATTGTATCAACAGAAGCCTCTTGCTCTATAGCCTATCTCCAAGTTTTGGATCTTTAACCCAGTCAGGAATATGCCTGCTTTGCCACCAGCTCTGAAAGCAGGGTACGAGTGAGTCACAACACCCCAGTACCTGGTAGCACACCACACTGTCCAGAAATGCCTTGCTACCTTGCATAGTCCCACTACCCATCACAAGGAACAACTATTCAAAAAAACACATTCTCTGGTTCATCTGGAAGCTATACGTGGTGTGTTATACCCATAGGTGGAATAGGCAGCTATTCCTCCATAGTGAGGGTTTGCTCACAACTAAGAGAGATAGCTTTCAGCAGGACAGTGCCAGAACCCAAGTCCTCAGTGTTCTTGCAATACCTTTTACATCAGTTACAGTACGGAATACACAATTAACACTATCTGCTAGGATCTGGCTTTACCAATATTTTGTTAATAAACAGGTAAAAGACAATGTCGACTCTGTCAATGTATCTACTATACTTATATTTTAAATACTTTCCTGTGAGTCCAGTTTGTAAATTTTCCATTATCTTTTGGAAGATAAAGAGCAGCATCAATACCAGTACTGAACAGCATTTTGGTTAAAAAGTAACAATTAAATTTTGTAATCTATACATAAAAATACACCAGACCAAAGGTCTACCCAGTCCACTCTCCTGTGCCCAAAGGGATCACTAGCAGGTGCTTATGAAAATTACTAAAGAAGTTAAGTATGCTCCTTCTGTGGTTTAGTTTAACGTATATGCTGCCAAGTTCCAATGACCTGGATCTTACGGATATCCTAAACTGAAAGCCATGTGCACATCACTGTTTTTAATAGCTCTTTCTGGACATTTCTTCCATGAATTTGTACAACTCCTTGCATCTGTTTGTCCTTTTGGTTTTCAAAACTTCTTGTGGCAACGAATCATACAATTTAACTATGTTTATTTGTTTTGCTTTGATTTTAAATCTACTTCCAAATAGTTCACTTGTGTTCCCCCCTTGGTCTTGTTTTAGAATAAATAGAGAATGCCCATTCTCATCTCACCTTTCCCAAAACAGTCACAACTGTATTATTTCTAGTATATCGCCCCTAATTTTTCTAAGATTAAGAATATACCTCTTCATTTTTAATATACTCTTTTGTAAGATAGGAGGTCCCGCACACAATATTCAGTAATGAGCAGAACAAGGATCTTTTACACAATAGCATAGTGATGTTGATGGAATCATCAGAAGCATGATGTCCCTCTACCAAAAAGCCCTTTTGACTCTTCTTAGTGTATCATTTACCAGCAAGTCTACTGCAAGCAAGCCTGTTCAGCACACACCACAGCTAGTAGTTTTGCAACTTCAATTTCAATTGCAATTTATGGTACCCTGCAGAATACTCTTTGATTACTATCTTGGATATTAGTCTTATTCTTTTGGATTCTTTGTTTTAAACATAGATCTGAGACAATTCCTCCAACTCACCCCTTGGCAGGTTCTCTTGTAACAAACTCCACTACAAGCAAGCACATACTTCATTCTTCTATGGTGTCATCAAGCAAAAGGTGTCCCTTCATATCTCCATTGCTAGTCAGCTTCATTGACTTCTTAGGAGGCTTCCTTCTCATCTTCAGTTAAAAAAGGATGGTATTGACCTTTCTTAAAAATGTTGCGTTGGGAGCTGCAAACAGATGTTTTCTTACAGGTAGCATTTTGGGGGATATCTCCTATACGTACTGTTTCGACTTTTCCCTACATTATTTTTAAAGACGCTGCTTGTGCCTGGAAAGCTTCTACCCTTTCAACTGCTCCTTTTAATTTCCTTTTGGAGACTTACTCATTTTATATAGTTCCTTTTTTACTTACACAGTAGCATAGCATTTTTTTTTGGACATTGAACTTGTGCCACTATTGAACAGCGGCTTTTTGAGTGGCTGCTTGGAAAGGGACCAAAAGTTCTTTCTCTTCCTACGGGGTCTGTGATTACTTGCCCTAAGCAAGTCATTAGTAGTGTTTACAAATTTAGTTTCTGCATCAAGCCCTAAGGTAACGCTCCTCCAGTTTCCATACAAATGACTGATGTTGTTCATTTACTAAGTTTCCTCCTCTCTTACTGTTTCTGGTATTTCTTAACACACCTCTGTCACGTTCCAATAAAGCGGTTAGTAGCACTGTTCTAACAGTATACTCCTTCTATGCAGGAGCAGTGTTTCAGTCCAGACAGTTTCTGTAATACCTGTTATTAAGTTCAGGAGGCAACAACCTTATTGTTACTTATATTACTTGATAGTAAGCTTTTTTAAAATCATGTCTAAACTAGCACGATCTACTTTACCATTCCTACATAATTTGTATCCTGGAATTGCAGTGTTCACCCATTGTTTTTAATACCTCCGGTTACGGAACACCCATTAGGCTAATATTCCCACTAAAACCTGGGCAGTGTAATAGACACATGCCATGTTTTCTGAAAACTATAATTTATGTAGAAGCATCTGGTCTAACAGCATAGAAAGTGAACCATATCCTGGGCTGTATCAAAAGAAGTGTGGCCAGCAGGTCAAGGGAGGTGATTTTCCCTCTCTGCTCTGTTCTGGTGAGACCCCATCTGGAGTACTGCGTCCAGCTCTGGGGCCCCCAACATAAGAAGGACATGGACCTGTTGGAGCGAGTCCAGAGGAGGGCCACAAGAATTATCAGAGGGCTGGAGCACCTCTCCTATGAGGATAGGCTGAGAGAGTTGGGGTTGTTCAGCCTGGAGAAGAGAAGGCTCCAGGGAGACCTCATAACAGCCTTCCAGTACCTAAAGGGGGCCTGCAGGAGAGATGGGGAGGGACTTCTTACAAGGGCATGTAGTGATAGGAGGAGAGGTAATGCCGTTAAACTGAAAGGGGGGAGATTTAGATTAGGTATCAGGAAGAAATTTTTCACTATGAGGTGGTGAGACACTGGCACAGGTTGCCCAGAGAAGCTGTGGATGCCCCATCCCTGGAAGTGTTCCAGACCAGGCTGGATGGGGCTTTGAGCAACCTGGTCTACTGGGAGGTGTCCCTGCCCATGGCAGGGGGGTTGGAACTCGATGATCTTTAAGGTCCCTTCCAACCCAAACCATTCTATGATTCTATGATCTATGCATGTGAAATTTATATGGGCTTTAGCTCTTAGGCTCCCTGCTCAAATGGGGCTCTAATTCTTGCTAATAATTCTTGAAAATAATTTCTTGATAACAGATCTCTTTTATTCCTTGTTCCTTACTACACCTTACCTATATTTTAATCAACATTTGTCTTGTGTTTGACTTTTTTATTACTTCATCCCTGAAGAAGAAATAATAGCACATTATATACTATCCTGTTTCTACCAAGCTTCCCTCCATCTTAATAATAAAGACTTAAACACACTTTTAATAGGAAGTACCTGCTTTCACACTTTGGTAATACAGACACTTTGCAACCTAAAGCATTATTAGAGCACTGGTTAAGGATACAGAAAAGCCAAAAATGTAAATATTTCTCAGTCCAAGAAGGTTTGAGTCCAAATCTTGCACATTTCAGCCTGGCTTCTCAGAGCATTTTTTTTAATAAAATGCAGAGGCAGACCCTAGAATACAGAGAAAAATCCAGTATTTCCCATTCTCTATTTTCTCTTGGGTCCAGTCTGATCCATGGACCATCAGTCCAGGTCCCTTCTTAATTGCTTTCTGGCTTGACAAATTTCACATGCTCGGCTACACATTTGGCCCATTTCAAGAGAGACCAATAATATAATTGCACCACTGCTCAATTGTGTTCAAGAAACATTAAATGGAAATAAAAGTTAGGACAGGTGTATCACCAGACCAACTTAAGCAGCCAGGCATGGATTTTGTGACTTGTTATGTAGGAGTTCAGGCACAGATTTCTACCTTGGCTATATATTTACAGTCTTTGTTGAGATGAACATGTCAATGACTAGGCTGGAAGGCATGTCCCTGTCACATCCATACTGGAGAAGCCCCAGCCTTCTTTGGAGCACAATAGCTACATTCACATTACATTTTGCAAGAGTATCCTGTGGTACAGCACTACATACTTTCATGTCTCACCAGCACAGGCATGCATATCTTATTACTATTATTCCAGCTGTCTTGAGATGAAGGGCCATGGCCAGCACACTCCCACGGCTCCTCTTTTAACTTAGTGTGCAGTCGCACTGCCTGCACCAGGCAGCAGACATCTTGCCTCAGGGCCCCTCACATCAACCACAGGACAGCCGAGTGTTTGTAACTTAACAGCTTCTTGTCATGTTGGGCAAGCTCTGGAGTGGAGCCGTGTGGGGTGCTACTGTCATCACAACAATGATTCAGAACTACTTGGGAGCTGCTCTTTTCCAGGAGCGTTGCCTACATCCCCTGTCCAAAGCGAGCCTGCACAGCCAGGGCAGGTACCCAGCAGTGGTCACCAGCAGGGCACACAGGTCCCACAGAGCCACAAGACAGGTCAGTGAAACAGGAGCTGCCCAAGTGCTCCTGTATCCAGCAAGTTATTGCTTCACAGGCCATAAACAATCGCTCCTTATTTCATCTACTTGATCCAAGGCAACTTCACTCTCTTCCCCCATTCCATCTCTTTCCTGCAAGACTGACAAGCATTCAGCAACGATGGCAAACATTACAGTAGGTAGAACCTTAGGAGCATTGCCTACAACCTGCAGAAGCAGTCAAAATACACACTTCAGGTAGAGGCTGGAAATGTCATTCATGCACAAGTCTGCAGTACGAGGGGCAAAGGAAGTGCTCTGTGGGATGTGAGAAGGCTGCTATTTCCCCTGGCTCATGCTGTGCTATAAGCAGGCACTTAGAGCTAGACCCAATGTTGATGAGATTACATAGTTTTTGCAACTGAGCTTTCCATACATAGAAAATTGGCTACAAATTACTGACTCATAGATCTATCACCTTCTGTGCCAGTCAGGAATGCCCAGCTTTTGAACTAATAATGCTGCTAAATATTTAAGGGTTCTGTTTAAAATATTGCAAGTCAGTTGTTAATGACAAATCATCTTCAACATCATTTTATTCTCATTTTAAAAAAAACAAAACAAACCAAAAAACCCAGAAATAAAAAACCCCCACATTTTTTTCAAAGATCAAAATGCTCTGAATGACTTCAGATGTAGGGACAGAAAATAGCTCTATCACTTGCCACCCTGTCGTGGTGACAAGTGGTGGCCATCTTTTCTGGATTGGGGTAGGCATTCATAGATAAAAAATTTTATATTTATGAATATATTTGCAATATAGCTGTAAGGGATCAGTTTTCTTGGTAAACTATTGCTCATTAAGCCTACAACCCCTCTGGACATATTTGTCTGTCTATCTTTTCTTACACCTAGCAGGTAAGTTTTCAGCAAGTGATTCCTACCTTTGGTATTGGTCTGGTTGCGTGTCCAGCACAATGTGACTTGTATCTTTTACACAACCGTAATGAAAATAGCAAAACCAACTTCTGTCTACATATGTTATACTCAGTTGTATAAACTGAATACTATTTGTATTCTAGTTGTATAAACTAAATTCTACTTTTGAACAAATTAAATGAATACGTAGAACAAATACCAAAAAATGTAACAAAATTAGTAACATCCTCAGTAAGATTCAAAAAGCACATAAAAATATATTTTCATGAGATCTGTACAATACTGGAAGAAGGAGCTTTTCAAGTTCCACAGGAAGTCATAGGAATATTCTCTTACATATGCAATTGACTTAAGTCCATCATTTTAAACAGAATCTGCTACAGTAATAAAAAATTTCTTAGACTTTAGAGCAATTTCTAGAATGATCTCTCCTTGACAAGAACATAATGCTATAATTTCATACCTGTTTCCAAAGAAATTAAAATTTTTATGTATCCTTGCTTTTTTTTAATTTTTTTTTTTTTTTTTTACTATTGAGAACAACCTTGTTTGTGTCTTCTTGTACCTGTGTACGTAATCGTGTCATGACTGGGGCTGAAGGAAATTTGGTTGGGCTGATGTTGATTTTTATTACCTATGGCTCAAAGTCCTGCCCAAGAATAAAACTGGCCCCATGCGACTGAAAACTATTCTTCCTGGGTTCAAGAATGTATTGAACCATCTTCATGGTATAGTCAACCTTTCTGTTTTAAAAATGAGATTTGAATTACAATAGGACTTTGAGGCCTTTACTGTGCTTTTCCATTACTTCTTCCTCCATCACTACAGTTATATTGTAATTATTATAAGTAAATGTGTACAACTGTGTCAGAGGCTGCCACGACAATAAATTCAAATTGCAACCATGTTGGTTACATCAGTGGGAAAAAAAATCCAACAGCATTTGTCCCTTAAAAAAAGCACATATTCACTACAAGCTAAATCCTTGGCTACTTTTAAAAACAAAACAAAATAAAACATGACTCAAGAAATACCTTTATCTGTGTCTACATCTCTCTTGTTGATTTCTTTTTTGCCCCCCTGTGGTAATCTACTGCTGGCATTTAAACAACTCACTTGAAGGAGAAAACAGAAGCTGCTGAATTCCAGAAGTCGTCTAACATAAATCACATTATTGTAAGTTCTGTTTCACTAAATCTAATCAATCCATTAAAAGGATTGTAAAGTAAAGTAAGGAAAGTAAAGGAATTCTACTGCCTCGTTACCCTCTGGAAATGAAACACTGGTAAATCAATCCTTTGACTAACCCTCAACCTACCATCGAAAAAGATTCTGTTAGGGCAGTGGACTGGCACCAGCCTCCTTACTCTAAGGCATTTCTCTGAACTGTATCAAGCTCTAAAATTAAAACCCTGCCAAGTTCCTCTTCCTTATGTCATCAAACACTCATTTATGCTGAATACATTTTAAGACACAGAATGTTATTTACATCCCACTTAAAAAAACTTTAACATTCACTTAAAAAGTTCTATATCTCTGGGCTTTCACATTTTGAAGACAGTAAATCTGTGCCCATACTTTCTGAACGGTTGCATAATCTCTTTGGTTTTATACTTAACAACAATCCTCCTAATGAAAAGGAGGAAATTAGACTCTGGGGAAGACCAGTGAAACAACCCATTATTCTGGGTGGAAGTATAAAAAGGGAGGCATTTTTTTTCCAGACTGTATACACCTCCTAAGATCATCCTATGCGCTGTGGCCATTTTCCACTTCAATAACAGTGAAAATTTAGCAGCAATATGTTTCCTCTAAGCCTTTTAGTAGTGTAAAATCAGCACTGGTGACCCTGGCCAAGGTTTTAAAAAAACTTGAGCTGCTTTACCAAAGTGGGCCGATCGATGGAGCTATGGAGAAGCTTAAGGCAAAAGGACGTACTCTGCAAATTAGGCGTTCAGCGTTGTACGTGCCCCTTCAAACTCTTTGACCTTATAACTGCTCTGTGTACTGCTTACTCATAGTCAAGTATCATGAACCTTCCTCAGCACATGATACCAGTAAGATAAGACTATTTTAAATTAACTTCTCAATTATAAAACCAAAATACTTTTTTTTTCCCTGCAATGCCAATTATTTGCTGTGCTTAAAGTATCTGTAATGCAAGCAACATTCTTCTGTGGCAGAGAACCTCTTATCCTGAAAATTTAAAAAAGGAAGGCATTGTCTTCAGAGGATTAAGCTATTTTCAGCTGTAGTACACATGAGCAGCACAGCTTTCAGAAAAATAAGAAAAAAAAAATGCATGCCCTTTTCAAATAAACGATAGGCTATGTCTGAGACCCACTAGCTGATCCATCTCAAAGGCATTGTAAAAATTACAACTTGTGCAACTTAATAAAAGAAGCTCACTTTGAAAAGCTTGTAAATTTCATTCTTTTCTCTCATGCAATTGAAAGAAAAGGTTGCCTCTCTAAGGCCAAACTCGTTATGCAAATTACACCGAAATACAAACTAGTGTTTAATAGCTGAACGACTAGACTCTACCTCACCTTTCTGAAAGATTTTGAAGGTAAACAACATATTTTGAAGATTAAAATTTTTGTTTTCTCCAATAGCACGATAAGAGCATTACTCTGGATTTCACCAGCCTATCTAAAACAGTAGGTTTCGCTTATACATATCTTCTTGTAGGACTGAAGATAGACAATGAAACGGCAGAAATTGTCTGGCTATATTTGATGTTGCAAGGTGTTGAGTTCTCTGAACTGAACTCAACACAGTATTTTAGCACCTGTTTTAATGATAGTGGTTTAATAGAGGTACACATTTTATATGGGAAATGCTAATGCACTTCAGTAGATATGGGAAAGAGTTTAGTACCTTCCTGCATTAAGTTGCAGGTACATAAAAAAAAAATCCTGGTTAAACAGTCAAGGGATGAAAAGATTTACCCATAAAAATCTCCCTTTTCATCTTCCATGCAAATACCCTAAGAGTGGGGAAAGAGGGTAGGGAGACTTGCTTGAGCGTACCAGTGTAAATTTCTCAAATTTAAAGAATCCAACCTTTTTAAAAAAAAATAAAATATATACACACAGATGCATATATATACATTTGCTCTGACTTCACCACCATGTCATCGTACCCAGAATGGGTACAACTGAAACAGGTATTTTTATAAAGCAAAAACTGAAATGTGTAGTTTTATAATACGTTCAATTCCACAAAAAGGATCCCATTTCATGCTCTGATACGATACAACCATTAGCCATTTCTATCTGTTTGCTGATGCAAAAGAAAGGCATAGTCCTGTTACCCCTGCTTCCTTCAATCTCAGCCTTGCTCATCAGAGTACCTGCCAATGATGTGGTGCACTTTGTTGACGTACCAGAAAACTAATCCATCCCAATAAACAAAACAGCTCCCTTTGGGGCAGCGAGCAACTCATTGCAGACACACAAGAAGAGCCTACAGGACAAGATTTGGTTCCTGCATGGCTGGAACCAAGCGTGGGAACAGTAAGGAAGGACATGAAACTGCTTCTTCCATAAGAGAGCCTCAGTCGCATACACGTAAAACCGGCGACTGCAAGATTCTCCAGTATAATAGGCAATCCTAAGAGACCGCAGTTTATTAAAAGATACTCCCTACCTTATTCTGCTATTTAATACATTCCTACTTCAAACGATCCTTTTCCTTACGCATAGTTAACCAGTTTTAATTCAGAAAAGGATTCAGTTAATTTAGCTAAGTATTTAAGACTTACTACATTCTAATTGTTAACATGAATGCCTTTATTATTCAGTAGTGAATCGCTTGTAATATGGACTCCTCCCACCTAACTTCAAGATTATCTAAGATCTGAGGATTCACATTATGTCTGAACCAAAATAACAGCTTTCTCCTCTCTCGTCCCTTCCCGGCTCTTTACCCTTCATATTGAGTCACACAGTTTCACTCTTCCCTCTGCCTTTGCACAGACTCTGGCACTCATTTCATCAAAAATTAATGAATTAAATTAATCCAAGAAGAAAAAAGCATCTAGTTGCTGCATTACTGAGTTAAACAAGCCTACTCTGAAATGAAATGTGTACCTAAGTTGACTCAAGGTAAACAAACGGCTGTGGTGCAGGGAAGAGAATGGAAGCCAGGGAAGGGGAGGACATCAGATAGAACACAGTTTTAAAATTTAGTCCAGCAGTTAACGCAGTTCAAACCATCTCATGAAACTACAGCCTCAGGATGTAACTGATCTCATTTGACTGCCTCCCTGCTAAACAGAGGAAGATAAAATCTGAAGCCCTCTAAAGGTTCTTTTCTCCCATGTCACCACCAAGCCAGGGCCTAATTTTCAGACCTGGGTCTTAAAATGTAAGTAACCCAACAAGTTTGACAATATGACCAAAAGCCGTAACACATAACACAGCAATGAGGCAAGTCCCAGAGCTGGGAGTCCTCAGCCTCTTACCACCAAACTGCTCCTTACACAACGCAGCGGAAACAGTTCAAGCACTTTGCACGTACAGCAATCTGGCTGACTGTTGGCGTGCGTGATCAAAGAAACAGGTCCTAAGCCAAGAAAAGATTTAAAGCAAAACAAAATCTAACCCCTAGAATTCCATTCTCTATAGCTGCTCTCTTTCTCTTCTCCTTACTCCTCTGCCATTGTTCCTTAAACAGTTATTGAGACATTAAAATTGCAAATTACTTCTCAAGCACCTAAATTATTGTCTTCTGTTAGAAGCCAACAATAGAGCCAACTTTGAATTCTAAAAACAAAATCCAAATAAGCTGCTTGAAATCTCACCATACATATTAACATACTTTGCTTTGTGCAAAAAACATTTTCATATAATAGAGAATCTAATTTAGGAACATTTGGGACATCTCTGCAATACTTCCATTCATGCGCAAATACAAAAAGCTGATATAAATATTTGAAAAAACTTTTCTGCCTTTGACAGGCAATTACAGCTATAAATAAGAATAAGCAGATAACTTTCTTTAAATTCCTCCCCTCTTCCTAAAGACCAATTATGAGCTTAGCAAAATGTGAAGTTTTACATGGACCTTATTTATAATTTTCTGTGCATGGGCTCCCAAACTGATGTAAACATCTGACTGCTGACTGGGGCTCTGCATGGTAAAGCTGAATATATTGATATTTCTCGTAGGACTTTAAACTTCTTACCTCGCTTACTGGTGATCAAGTTTACAAAGAATTTGGCATTTCATCTGAAATATTTTATCTGAAATTGATATGAAACCTAGCAGCACCAGTAATAGCCATCTGCAACTTGGAGTCCATGTGATTTCATCAAACTACTTACTTTAGCTGTGAAGGAGCCAGTTTTTTGTAATAAATCAGTGTCTAGTTATAATGCAAATATGTAAGTTACTAGCATCCTTTATTACATTCAAGAACAAAGAGACATCTTCCTTTCTTACCATCCTAGACTGAAGAGAATTTGTATTATCATCATATAGACTTAAATCCTTGGAAATTACTAAGTATATCAATATTAGACTGGAAAGAGTTGTACACGCAATTTCTGTATATAGGCACAGAAAAGGTGAACTACTGCAATCACTTAGAAGAACGTGGTTTTCCATTTTCCATGGAATATTAGACTGTCTTTACGACATACCTCAAGAGCTCTGGTATATGGGGCATTCACTCTGGAGTGCATAGCAGTCTATGTTGGTAGAAGACATGTTCACCCTGGAAAACACAGGATGCTCAGATTATTCACGTATATACGTAAGTACACAGTTATAAAGGCAGCCCAAATATAGGCTGCACACAAATCCCACCTGCTTTTGAGCAACACTAGAGTGCTCTCTAAAAAAAAGTCCCCAAGGCGCTCATAAATCCATCATAAGCCTCGTAATACTTTCACAAAGCCAGTCATGGAACACAGTAAACATCTAGGGTAAGTGTAGACCCAAACATACCTGAAGGACTCAAACCATCTCTCCTCTCTACTCCTCAGAAGTTCTTAAGAAGTTCTTAAAACCTGCAACTGGGCAGCAGTTTATGTTTACGTATTACGACTACGAAACCAGCTCGAGCTAATTTTTTCAATACTGTCTCTATATTGTCTGTACCACCAGAGGAACTCTTTTGGAAATGCCTGCTCCTCAGGCACAGTGAATTTTCACTTCTAGAAAATATGCAAAGAACTTTCACCTCCCATCATGGACAATAGTGAGACTGCCACTGGCTTTTGCAAGTATGTAGCTATATATTTTGCAAGTATGTAAGACAAGGCATGAGCCTTGTTGATTTGGGTGGTACGTAACATCAGCTCACTGCTTAACTGCTGCACATTAAGCACAAATTTGTCCATTATTACCATCTCTGTACTTACCCATACAATTCAGTCTGATATGTCACACCTGATTCAACAAGGGCACTACATCCTGCTTATATTTGTATATGACTGATTTACTACAAAATTACATGTTGATCTTCTACAGTGCCAAGTTCATTGCAACTTTTACAAGTATTTACTGGCATCACTTTTTGCTAGCCTTCAGGCAAATACCTGTTCTGTGTCAAGTGTCTCATTCTCATCAAAATTTGGCCTGTTGTGACTGTATAGCAAAAAAAAAAAAAAAGCAACTTTTACAACAAGGAGAAAATTACAAAAAGAGTTGTCATGACAGGTATTACAGGTAACAAAGATATACTTCAAAATAGAAAACCAATACACAGGTATGTAATCTTACCATTAAAGCATGAATGTAATCTGAATTGTTAACGTAAGTGGCCTCACATGGCAAAGTAGTCTTGTTTCATTAAAAAACTAAAAATAAATAGAAAAGCAGTCACGTATCAATGTTACATTATCTTTTTAAAGTCAACCAGGGAAATTTGGGAACACAGTAAGGGCAACCCCAGAGGATTAAGAAATAGGCAAGAGACTGACAGTTCCTAAGACGCTGTGCAACAGCAGCTACATGTCCCAGATTAGTTCAAAGTATTTCTGAGTACAGACAAAACTGATTTTGCTGCCCTGAGTACGAAGAATCAGACTGTTCTTGTCATAGGGATGGAATGGTGATGCTGAAGCCTTGGCCAGACTGGTTTGTCACTCTTCAGCTGCTTGAGGGCAGAGAAAATAATCACTACTGTGGAAGGAATTACCACCACCATCAAATAATTTAGTGAGGGCAAAGTGAGTGGCTCTGGAAGAAACACACAGGCCATGAGGTCAGTTGCCACTATGAGGTCTGCTGCCCCATATACATCTGTCTACGTTGCCTATTATTAGAACTAGCACTATTTTGCTCTGAAAGAGATACATCATATTTTATTTTCCTTAAGACTTTTTCTCTCCACATCAAAATACAAAGAGTTACACTCAAGGAACAGACTGAGTTCTTTCACTTTTGAGGCTCAGGTTGCGAGGTTTCACTTCTAAATCAAGCTGAATGAAGCATATTTTACCTACACATAGTGTTCAGTTCCACCATTTTCCCACAGACAAGAATGCAGATGAATTTCTTTGCACAGAACAAGTAACAAAAAATCTTCTTTAAAATAACACTCATTTGTTACCACTGACTTCCCCAGTCGTCTTTCCAAGTAGGTGAAGGCACATGCTATGTCCAGCCCATCACAGTTTTGCTTTCCAGCAGCTACGATAGGATGGCGATGACGAGCTTTGCTTTTTTGGAGGAACTCAGTAAGGGCAAACTTTAGGTAAATCTAAGAGCTTTACTTTCTCTCTTCTGCTCCTTGTGTCACTTGTACCTTCTGTTTTCCAAACAGGACCACTTCCAAATGCAAATATAGGGGTTTTACAGTTAAGAGTAAATCAATTACCAAATATATTTACCTTAATTACTTTTATAGAAATCTTACCAAATTGTATTTGTCTAGTTTTGGGGTAGGAAGTAGTTCCTGTGCATTTCCATGGTTTCACCCTACAGGAGAAAAGAAGCAAAAGCAACTATAATCCAAGCAGCAATAAACAAAAACAGGGAAATTTTTGGAAATATTGGAAAAGAGTGGTGAGGCACTGACTCAAGGACTACGTCTACCTATTTATTCAGTTTTGCTACTTATATTACTACTGATATACTGAAAGGCTTAGTGATCCAGAATTTTTTGGTTTTGATACAAAACACTTTTACCTGCAATCTGAGGCTGCTGACTACTGTTAGGTAGGAAAAAACATAAACCCTATGATGAATTACTTTTGTAAGATCTGATTTTGTTTAGATAAAATTGTCTAAAAATCAATCAAAAAATGATTACATTTCTCAAATTCAGATTTTGTTATCATCACATATTCTCACAACTACATATTATCATTAATAACATCGGAAAGCAAATAAAGCAACACTGCAAAAATGCAACACAATATCCTGAGTTTACTATGGGCTTACATAAAACAACTTTGTTTCCTAGTGCAGACAAAAATTAGATGACCTAGAAAGAGAAAAGTGCATTGAAAGGCAAGTTCTTAGGAACCAATTTCCCTAACACTAACTGCAATGCATATAATTTACCCTATTTTCGCCAGACCACAGCTACGAGTGCAACTAAGTACTTGAAATATGTTGTTCCTTTGATTTTAACAATAAAAATTATTAATTTTATCTGATTTGGTTTCCTGCTATGCCCACAATGTTTTTCAATCATGGCTGCTCAGAGGAATAACACTAATGAGTTAATTAGAAGTTACGCTTACCGAAGGAGCTGTAGCGCATTGAGGATTCACACCACTAGAAAGAACACAGGCTGAAGCCCCTTGTCCTGCTCTCTGCTTTTCAAATGTGTGAGGATCCCACCTGCTAATGAGTCTTGGTGGCACAAAATTAGCTGTGAATATTAAACCCTCCTCAGTCACAACAAGTGACAATAAACAGACTCGGTGGAGAAAAATGTTATATCCAGTTATATGAAAAGCTCTCAGTTCTCCACCTCACTCTATATTAAAACCAATTCAGCCATGCTACTAATTGAAAATGCATTGCCAAAATCCTCTTGGATTGTTTACCACAAAGTCAACTTCATTCTGGTGATGATAATTTTTTTTTGCTTTGATTTGGTCAGGGTGGAGGGGATTCTTTTATACTCGGTGACGTCTCCATGAGTATGACTATCGCTCACCTTTAAAGTCCTAGCCCATCATTATCAGGACAGACTGGATTTCAGAGAAAAAAACATACTCTGTGATTAGATACTAGGGTGATTTTGAGCTAATTGAGTGATTTGGGTGTTTTTTAGGCAGATCAGTTTGAAGCATCACAAGTGTCCTGGTGGAACTCAGTGTAGTAGCAGACAGTAGGGAATAGGTTGAAGGTTTAATGCTATTCTTCTTCCTTCCCATTTCAATCTTGAACTTCAGTGTTTATATAATGGAGATAAAATCTCTCTGATTTTATGTAACTTTTTATATAAATCAGATGTTGGAAAGAACATAAAAATAAATACAAAAACTCCAAAACGAACCATATTGAAATAAATGAGACTTTTTCCATAGACTTCAATGGAAATGGGTAAATGCGGAGCAGAAGAACATGAGTAATTTAAACCAGGACTGCTGGCAAAGAGAACGTATCCTCAGAACTGAGCCTGAGTGAGTCAAGGCCTCTGTCTAGAAAAACAAGCTCCAGAGTAGTTGATGTTAATCCTGGATATTTGTTAAATGGCAAGCCCGGGACAGCCAAGAACTAGCCATGATCCCTGCCCTGTCAATAGCGGCCACTGGGAGAGACAGGCTACCCCCTGCACAGTCAGGGCAGAGGGTTCGAAGGTAGGTAGGAGATACGGAGGTAGGAGGCTCTCCATCAGCATCTTTCCTCTGCTGGCACTTCAGAAAACAAGCAATCTTGGGGCAACCTCTAGCAATTCAGCCCCTGCAAAAGCACTGGGCCTCTCGTAGCTGCTGGAAAGCAGAGCTGGCAATACAGGAACACATTTCCAAATTCCTTTTGGATGCCCAAAATCTGATGGCATAAAGCAGAAAACCATGCAATACAAACCAGTAAATCATCCTATGGATACAGTGTTACGCACACAATTTTATCTTCCCTTTCCAGAACAGAGAGTGGTAAAAATCCCTACAAACTCTGGGTTTCTGAATTTCAGCCTCCACGGTTTGCAATAAGCAGAGGAGAAAAGAACAGGGCCTGTTTAAAACTAAACGCTCTGCCCTTTGTTTGAAGAAATGGCCACTACCAAGTATCTATATAAAGGAAGTTTCTTGGATTAGGAGCTACATCAGACTTTAAAAATGGCGTCAGCTAGGGGAAAAATCACTCAAAAAACACCCCCAGTATCAGTTTTGTATTTTTCTCCAGAAAGAGTTTCTCTTTACAGGACAGAAGAGAATAATTATAGCTTGTTCACTAAAGAGTTTATAACTTTTGAACAAATGAAACAGAAAGTAGGAAATAAATGTTAATAAAAATACTCTAGGGAAAACTCCAGTAGGTATTACGTAAGGATCTTTTATACCTGTAGATCTCTCCTGTCTTGAAAAAAGGAAGTATGAAAAGCGATTTTTACTTATATTTGATGGTTGTAACCTGGTGTTAACAGAACACTGACTACAAAGTAACGGTCTTCATAGGCATTTCTTTCTTGATTGCTTAAAGCCAGCAGGCATGGTTTTCCTTTCCCATGAATCTGATTCATCGTAACACATTAAGCTCTATCATTGTTACTTCACTCCTCGGCTGTTTTCCCTATAAACATACAGGCAGAAAAACAGTTTAATGTGAAATATCTCATTAGACAGGTAACACCAGAAAATGGCAAAAGAAATAATCCAAAACTCATCTTTTGAAGATACTTTATCTAAGATACTACTACTCATAAAAGGGATGATATTAACATTTTTTTCTGCCAGTCTCTCCCTGAGGGACTTCCCACTCAGTAACAAACAAAAGTACTTCTAACATTTGAAAAAACAGGAAATCATTATAAAACCAATACAGTTGCCAGGGAAGCCTGACTACTCCAGTTTCTGAAACTAATTTAGATTTTATTATTTTGATCTCACAGATTCTCATCAGAAACACACGACCCAGATCACAAAACATGCAATATTTTTTATTTGAGAAACTCCTTTAACTCCAACTATAAATGACAGTGATTTACACACAAACCAACTGATTACGTGGTCAGTCTAAAGTTGTAATTCCAGGTATGGATTATGTACAAGTCTACTTTTTCAAATAGGAAATGGAGAGAGAAGGGGCATATGACCAAGGCAAAACATAGGCAAGGAATGTGATGAAAAGGGACAAAGGAAGTATTAACAAAAGACAAATATTCTGTTGATCTACCTCTAGTTGGTATGAAGTCATATCCACGATTTAGAGATGGCCACTGTGAGTTTGCAGTGTGCTAAGGTGGCTAACTAAATCAGCAGGAAACTAGTAATTTTTTTAAATCGATAAATTTTAATTGATAAATCTTCTGGTATTTAATCAGATACCAGCCACAGCCAGTACAAGGGAACAGGCCAGAGGAGACAACCCCTTCCAGCACTGAGTTAGGTCAGCTCATCTGCCTTGTAAAAATCTCCCTTTTCAGCTGCTGGAGATGAATGGTAGGAAAGATGTGAAAAACTTGTGTCAACTCAAAACTACCCACGCAGAACATACATGCACATACAAAAACACTTATGCACAGTCTATTTGACATAGAGACATTTCAGGATACAAAAAGAGGTCTGCATTCCTGTTGTCGGGGGGGAGGCAGAGTACCACTTCTTGCACATCTCTCATTCTAGTTGAGCAGTCAAGGAAGAAATTTTTCACTGTGAGAGTGGTGAGGCACTGGAACAGGCTGCCCAGAGAAGCTGTGGATGCCCCTTCCCTGCAGGCGTTCAAGGCCAGGCTGGATGGGACTTTGAGCAACCTGGTCTGGTGGGAGGTGTCCCTGCCCAGGGCAGGGTGGGTGGGAACTAGATGATCCCTTCCAACTTGAACCATTCTATTATTCTATTTTAAGCCCAGGTTCATAACAGGAGCTTAGGTCCGACAAAAGTACAAACGTACTGGTTTTCTAACCATAACTAGGCATGTGTCTTAACAGAAAAACAGTTGATAAAAGCACCAAAGGTGAGAATTGATAAATTGGATCCCAAGTGCATTTTTCCTCCTCACCTGTCTGTTCTTATAAGACAGGTTACTACTAAAAACGATAACAAAAAATATCAATAGCCAACTGTGTGTTCTTTTTCCTGGTAGATGCAGAAGAAATTTGCCTGCTGGAGCAGACAGGAATAAAAAATGCTTTGAAAATTACAGTTTTCCCCTTCTACTTTCCTAGCTTTTCCTAGCTTTTCCTAGCTAAATTAGTATCTGCGGAAGGACTCATGCACCAGGTGCATACAAATTTACTTTTTCAGAAGATCCTTCAGCCAGGTTTGTTTGTTTATTTTACCTTTGTTTTTTTTTTTTCCTTTCTTCTTTTCTTCTAAGCTAGGACCCTAACTCATGCTGTAAACTAAGCAGTAACCCATAGCATTAATTCTACTGAACACAACAAGGCAGGAAAGGGCACTCTCCACCCAGTTCCAAGCAGAAACCCTTATAGCATGGCACATACACTGTTATCTCACCAAGCTGACCTCACTGTGATTTTTGTACCTTGAACAAGCTTCCCAGCTGTGCTGTGGAAACAGATCATCTACCAGCACACCCTAATTAAAGCTACAAGCAATCAAGATTTATTCTGTGTCAGACACCGACACATAAAATCACTTGGCAAAGAAGGGCTGGCAGTAGCAGAGGCCACAGGGGGTGGTGCTTTGAATTACAAAAGCTTTTACCCAGAGAGCGAGATTTACAGTGAAGGTTTCTCTGACTGAGAAAGGCTTCTCATGCCAGCAGCCAGCCCTGCACAGCTTTAAAAGCCTGCCTCTTACCTCCATGATTTTCTTTCTTGCATGGGATGCAAAAATTCAACCTCCAGAGTGGTACCCATGGTGGGGCTCCTAGTTTCCTGGGTGTGCAGGGGAAAAGTCCTAGTACCTGGCAGATTGTGCAGTCCCTGCTGTGCTGCACAAGGCAGGAAGAGAGTCATGGCCAGGCAAGGAGCCCAGGGGTGTTCATCTTCACTGGAAAGCAGAACCTATGGCTGGTAGCTCAACGACAACTTCTCTTCTTATTCCCATCTATTTCTTCCCCTTGTTAATCTAAGAAGACTAAAAAATCCTCAGATACAGTCATATATCTCAACTGTTACTTCAGGGTCAATCCAAATTCTAACTTAATCATACTTAAAAGAAAACATGCAAGCATTCCTGAAGGGCTCCACATTGTACATACCTTTCTCTCTCTTTATTTCCCCTCCCCAAAAGCAAAGAGGCAAACTTTCCGGCAAGCTCTGACTAAATGATTTGGGTTATTTCAGATTAAAAAAGAATTAACCTCAACATCTAGAACCTTTCAAAAATCAACAATAAAACAATAAAACCAGAAAAATATCAAAAAAAACCCACCACCTTGTCAGCAGCTATCTCCCTAGTTACACCAAAAAACCTATTAGCATGGAAATTCTTACAGGGTTTGAAATCTAGAGGATAATAATAATATACATAATAATACACATAATTGACCTAGGAGGAAAAGGTAATCTGTATGGGGGGAGATTTTGTGTCTGGCCACTCAGAGAAAGCCCCTTACCCATCTAACAGTCCAAAAATGGAAGGTTAATGGGAAAGAGTAGCCTGTTTTCGCCTCTCCAATTACAATGTCAATCCACATTCTTGAGTTTCCACATAATAAAGACTTTTATTTATATAAAAGCAATGAGATGCAAAACAACTTCACAACTCCTACAAAAGTGAAGTATAAGCAAAAATATCAATTATGACTTGTACTCATAACTTTACAAAAGCATTTATCAGTTACACTGACTGCATAACTGCAGTTATAACAATCTCTTGCAAATATATGAAGCCTACTGCATATTGTCATATTTTACTTTGTCATCAGCATAAATCCATGTGACTCATTACCTTTTTTCTAAGGTATCTTCTAAAGCAACACTAGAATACAGATACCAACAGAAAAGACAGATGTGTTAAAATATTATTAACATATTTCAAAATTATTAGAAAGACATTATTTACTGTGTTATTCCTTGGCTCTACTGCTGTAACTATATTGCTGTTTATAAACTGAAAAGTTTTTAAGCCTTAATTCAAAAAGTTGATTTACTGTATTGGCTTGTACTGTATCGGTCACATTTGCAGAATCCAAACTACTGAGCCATCTGCACCACGACTGCTTTCCAGGCTTTGTCTTTGTCAAAATCCTTTAAGGTATTATTGGAAACCTAAAAGCAAACACATTTCAGACAAATGGAAACATGAAACAATGCTTTGGTTAAAAAATGAGTTCAAGCAAATAAATACCCAAGAGAAGCCAGGAGAATGTAAACATGAATAGTTACAGTCTGAACTACTGAAATATTCTACACATTGCAAATTGTATAGTTTTGTATACTGTATAGTATACATTTATGATATAAATTGTATAATATGAAGACATTTGGGTCGAAGAAACTTGGCCATATTCCTGTTTTAAACATGTTACTTAGAATATTTGTTCAAGATTTCTCCCAAAATATGAAAGCCCTAGCATCTAAATCTCTAAACCCAAAGCCAGAAGTAGCCCCCTAAATTGCAACTGAAGCAAGATATATCTACACACACGCAAGCAAACTAAGGTCTTGCCTAAGAACACAGACTTCTGAGAAGCCAAAGGGATCTACAGCTTCACCTGTAACATTATTCATGTGTTTAAATTCTGAAAAGTAAGCAGAAAGGTGTTGCATTTCTGGACAAAGTGCTCTTTTTAGCATTTAACTCGCACCCAGTTTCGCAGTGACTCACAAACTAAGCATACGTGTGTAAATAAACCCCAGAATAGATCTGTTTAGCCACGCCATGACCTATGCTCCAACATGTGACTTGCAGCAGCAGAAGTGCAGCTGGGCTTCATCTTTTATCAGGACACAGATCCAGAAAATAAGCAACCTATGCCGAATGCCCTCGGCAGCCTGAGGGGACATAAATCCACTGCTTCCACTTTCCATCACGAGTTGGTATAATAACTTGTCTGAATTTCAGTACCTGCTCCCAGGGTTTTCTATCCATGGCTATTTCAATGCAGATGGTCTTTCTAGAACAGGGTCTGAATCTAGCACTCTCTCTTTCTAGTGCTGGGCCATGCAATAAGCATCCAGTTAACATGAGTTACTCTCTCCTAGTTTTAAAGAATAAAGTGTTTTGCACTGTACAGCAGAGGTGAGAGAAGTCTAAGGGCTACAGTGCTGTGCTAGGAGATGGATGTAGTTAACCTGAAAACCTCAGGCTGAAGAAAGTTGGGTTTCCCCAGTCCCTGAAATAGCACTCTACCATGACTGACTATATGGAAAGTAGTAACAGTAATACTGCCACCATTATGTTCTAAAAAAAGTATGTGCCAAATCTGTAGCTGAAAGTATTGCTTGAACTTTTAAGTGCAGGAGGGAAATGGAGGGAAATACCAATTCTGATCTTTATCACCAACTTTGGTAGCATAGTTAGGACAAAGAGAGACCTGGGATTCCAGGCACCCTCCTCTGCACACTATGTCATACTGCCCAACACAGGTAGCCACTCACTCAGCTTGCCCACTGTTGTTCCTATGCTCCAGGTTCTTAACTCTTCCCATTTGCAGTTTAGGGAACTTAAGAGAATTAACTCAGCTTAGTAAATTCACTCCCCCACAGCAGGCCTTGGAAAGGTACAACTATATTGAGTACTCTCTTTCCATAGCCCAAAACTTTTGCTCGCGCTGAAAGGGTTAAATCCATTCCTTTCTTAATAGATAGCTGTCTCATTATCAGAACATGGTAATGCAAGGCCCACCATCTTTTCTCTAACTTCATTCTGACATAAAAATAGCAATTATGGATCTGCAACCTGTGGAGTAGGACAGTACGACTATCATTTTATCTTAGCACAATGATGAACCTCACTGTAACTGGGAGCCCATACTACAAACAGGAACAAAAGGGGGCTTTAACCTCACAATTGGTTTTCTTTTAACAGGACTTGACACAGATTTACAGATATTGTGTCTGCCATGCCACAGTTACCATTAAACCAGCAAAATATTATCTCTGGATTACAAAATTCACCAGCATATTAACATCTTTACAGAGCAGCTTTTAATTATATTCTGAACTATGTAACACAAAACATTATCAAAAAAGTATTTTTCAATACATATTTTTCAATGTTATGTGTACAGATACTTACCTCTGTTGTTCTGTATTCCTGTTTCTTAACCTGTGATGCTGTCCAAGATGAATCATGTAGTTTCATTTTTGTCTTGTAATTTACACACTGTATTACTGTTCCAATAGTAAGACATGCCTGAATTAGCAGCATCAACATCAGAAGCAACAGGAGTACATCATAAGATTGCTGAAAAGAGAGACATTAAATATGTTGTTAACCATCTGAATAAAATATTTCCTGCCATTCCCACCCCTTGAGATTTGTATCTAGATTTCATTTTTTAACCCACATTATAATTTACAGTTTATTTCAGCATGAAGCTTAAATTAAAATTTGAATGCCTGAGTTGCTCAAAGTAGAGCAGATCCATAATTTTTAACAAAATATTAATTTGCTAAATGATCTTTTCCTCTAGCAATAGAACAGAATTGAGGAAATTACCCTCTGAAACACAGAGCCTCTGACCCGAGCAATGTTGCAGCTATGCCCAGGCCTGGCCTTGTGCCTTGCTGGCTCTGACCTTGCCCTGGTGACTTGAATTCCTGACTGACCTTGGTTCTACCTCACTACTGTGGACCTGCCTGGCAATCACTCAACTATCGGCTGAACCTGGTTACCATGGTCAGACCTGCCTTGTTTTGGGGTTATTTTTGGGTACTGTAGGACTGCATCCCTTGCCAATGTCACTGTCTGCCCTGCTGTCCCCTTCTGCTCCATTGTTCACTCCCGTTTCCAGCCCACTCTTGCCGCATCCAGACACAGAGCAGTATAAGAACATAAGAAATACTCTGCAGGGTCACACCAACTGTCCAGGCAGTTCAGACTTCTGTCTCCAACACAACAGGAAAAGCTACTTAAGCAACAGGAGAAGCTACTTAAAGTGAGCATGTAAACTGTGGCCACTTCCTGACTTCCAACAACATACTATGCTCCTCCAGTATCAAAGCAGGATCACACACTCAAAAGCTGGTTTTCTAGTCCCTAAGTCTCAGTCTATTAAACTTTTTCCCTCTCTTCTTCTAAAATTACAAGACTACTTAAGGACTAGTGGGTACTAAGAACCAAGACTCTTATTGACACTATTTTAATCCCCATAAACAGTTCTTTGAACATCACCATGGATTGCAAAACACTTTGACAGTAAAGCTGCAGAAAGCTCTTCAGCAATGCAGTGGTAACACTTCATATTGAAATGCTTTAAGTTTTGCAAACTTTTTTTCTTCTCTGCCCCAATCCACGCTTTGAATGAATCCAGGTGTAAGTTTACAATCCCAACATGTCACCTGTTGGTAGACATCCTAAGAAACAGAAAAATGTATTCTTCAAGTAAACCTAGAATCTTCAATTTATGTACCACAAATTTATAAAAACCTTAAAAAGTCCAGCATATTACATATTATTTTTAGTGATTCTTTACAATAATATACCATTCTTTTTAAACTGTAATTCCGGGGTGGCAACAGATTCAACAAAATTGTATCTTTAGTCACATAAGAGTTTTTGAATCATTTCTATAACATTTTATTCAACCTTTATAATGCAGTACCTTGTCTTCTCATACTTCCTAATTCACTCTTGTGTTGCTACTGTAATAGGTAGATGCTAATTTTTCAATTGCATAAAAAATACATACTTTAACAGCAGGTGGATAACTTTTAAAGATGTCAACAACTTGCATGATACTGAAGGATAAGTATGCAGAAGCTGTGAATAACAAAGGAGAGGTAACACTGCTAATGGCAATCAGGACCTCAACCTAGAAAATAAGATAATAAATGTTAAATAAGAATAAAAGAAATTTAACACTTTGATTTGTGAGCTGTATCTCCTTGAAGCAAGCATAATAAAAGTGTGTAAGAGTACACCTATGAGACAAATAAAGAGCCATCCACATTGCATGGAGACACAGAAGCAAGCTTTGAGTAAATTAAGTTTCCCAGCCTAAACCCTGTTGTTTTGCAATTCATTTTCCATTTAATATGGATGATGGGGTTTTTGTTTGATTTTAAAAGTGCCTTTCATACGCAGATAGAGGAAGCAATACCCAATTTAGAGAGCAAGTACAGAAGTATCATTTATTCTTCAGTTTGTATGAAATAATGAGAATTAACAGCAGATATTGCAGACTTACAACCTAAAACAACCATGCAAATAAATCTGAGTGCAAATTTATTTCAATACAATAGCAGCCAAGTTTTCATTCAAATATCATCCTACAGGATCAAATTCTCACTTCAGTTGTGGTCATGCATCATTACTGACTTAAATATTGTTGCATGACTATAACTTAGAACAGATGTTTCAAGGAGGCTTAACTACACATCTGGGACAGTTAAGGCATAAATGCATTCTATTGACTATTCTTAATCCTTGCTGTCAGTCGTGCAGATGAGGAATTTATTTAAAATAGGCTCTAGGTCCAGTGCAGCCTGCACACCTAATTTTCTTCTTTCAGAAACCACAGCTCATAATAAAAGGAGACAGGATGGGAAGGACCTCAGCTCAGGAGCATGAAAGTAGCTCTGGGTATACCATATGAGGTGTGTCGTTTCCCTATTATAGTAATATCCATTCCCAAGGAACCAGTAAAAAAAAAAAAAACAACAAAAAAAACCCCAAAAAAACCCAAACAACAAACAGTCCTTTGAATTCTTTTCTAGAATTGGTGGAATTAAGTCGCCAAAGGACCTACTGGATTTCTTGTCAGAAATATTGGTTTAAACTCGTGCTACATGTTTCTATCATCTTTTGTTGAAGTAACTAAAAACAAGTGAGGAAGTATCAGTATCATCCACTATCACAGGCAGGCTTTCTTAACATTACTCCACTCTAATGACAAAATCCAGGAATTTTACACACTTACCAGACATTTACTGGGATATTCAGCAGCTACGTGACTTGCAATAGCACTTGGAAAGCACTAAACAAAAAAGTGTAAGAAAATAAATATTTACCTAGTTGAAAATTATACAAGTTACAATTGAGTTACCGTGATTCCAACTAATCTAATTTCCTGAAAAGGTAAATCTGTATAGACTTATTATGACAGTATTAGGAATCAATTACTCAAATGGAGACAAAGCTCATCTTCATTTAACTAGAATTTAATGTGTATCGTGTCTTAAACCTACACGTACAAACCTTATACTTCTAGATAAAAACCTAATGAATTCGACTGAACTTTGTGAATTCTGAAAGTTGAAAAACTTGTTTATGATCTTTTTTCACTTCATACTGAGGGATTTTCCAGACATAGTAGCCATATAGAAATCTAATGTTCATTGTTCTCTTTCTCAGCTGGTTCGATTCGTGGGTAGCACAGCATCCTTCATGAATCCACTGCTCCTAGCTGCAGGCTGTTATTAGTGACAAGGGCTACTAATCAGTCTCAGGCTTTTAGGACAGTTGAGGCTGACAGGCTAAAGATGATGTTCTAAGGATTCTACCATTCTAAAACTAAACTCAACTTTTTAGTTTGCAGCCTGAAATATTCTAATACCTAGGATTTGTCTGACAAAACACTCCACTTCTAATAGTCTTGTTTTATTACTCATTTCCATTTTACTGAACGGAGGACTGAAAATGTATCAGAACATAAGAAACAAAGTAAACAAAATAGAACAATCATACTGCATAAATATATTAAGTATATTGAAGTGCTAATTTATTTACTAAGCAGCAATTGCCAATTAGTATTAGGGTCAAAAAAACTCCAGTAGGGAAAGGAAAAATAAAATAAATTAAAAAAAATAAAAAATCAAAGACATTGTTTTAAGAGTACCTTCATTCTGCACTACTTACAGCAACTAAGATCCAAAAGAATGTTACTGAAAGATATGGACCTGACACTAGAACATCCATATTCAAAGCAATTATTCCACCAAACACTGATGAAATTCCAATAATCACTTCAATTACCTAAAACAAAGAAGAACACAAAATTATTAACAGTGCATTTGAACACCAAATTTCCTATATGCATATAGAAAGGAACTCACTGGAAGGAAAAAAATGCATTTATGCTATTAGCTATACATTAAGTCAATGTTTTTCAGATCTTAAACACAGCAAAACTCAAGCTGGCTTAAGTGAAAAAAAGATTAGCTTTATTATATATATTTAGAGTCTCCTTTATTAGCTCCATTGAACAACAGTTCAGTTTACATTATTTTATCCTGAAGTCATTAAGTAGTTTCCTTCCTATTATACATGGCAGTTATCATTTATCTTGCAATATTCTAAAAGGAAAAAATTTAAGCTATATTTCTCATTTCTGTCTATTATTTCAGCTCTTACCTACACTGATCTCTTCCTGGCTTTACACTTACAAAGATGAAAGAACAAATTGATTTAATGAAAGAAAACAAAGATTTTCTTACTGAGTAGGACTTCAGAATTCGAGTAGGAAAACTGACATTGCTCAAAACGATGGTACTGTCATATGCAGTATTCTAGAGGAGAATAAAAAGTCATGATCAAAAAAAAATACAGAAAGCAACACATTTCTTTCTAATAACATGTACAACTGTTACAGATCTTAACAGCAGCATACGATGTCTGGTTGGCCCATCAGAGCTGACAGTGACACATCAGTGTTCACCGATGTCAGACCACCTCAATCACATTAAAAACAAATGAAGTATTTCCTGATTAGCTGCTATACAATCACTGTTCAAAAACGAAATATGGTCACCTTGTCTCCCCTTTCCAACTTCGAAACACACACTTTCTTCCCAAGCCTTCAGATTTTACTGATGTGGATAAAGAGTAACTGCTTTATCTAGCAAGCAATACAAACACAAAAATGGCACAGCACATTTGCTTCATTATTAAATACAAGAAGTACTGTTGCAGAAAAATGAGGGTGGGATTTGGGAGAGTACTTGTGACTAGAAAATTTTATCTATAGCCCCAAATCCTGAAGCCAATATTCATTGTCCAGATACCACCAAATTGGCATACATGATGAATACTTTCTCCAACTCAGGCTTCAGAAAGGCATTGCTTGCATACATACAAGTCACAGTATTCCGATGTTTCATACATCACTAAGTTTTGTTCTACAAACCAGAAATAAAATATTTGCCATGGCTGTTCATAAGATACTCAAGCAACCCTGTCCTGAAAAATTTCAACAGGTTATTTTGCAGAGGGCCCGTTGCACTCTTTAAGATAGAAGAGGCTATTACTGTTTAGTACGGTACTTTATTATTCAATCTAGTTTTACCATGGAACCTAGTTTCACTAGAACAGGTTGTCCAGAGCAGCGGTAGATGCCCCATCCCTGGAAACATTCAAGGTCAGGTTGGACTGGGCTCTGAGTAACCTGGTCTAGTAGAATTTGTTCCTGCTCATTGCAGGGCAGGCTGGATTAGATGACCTTTAAAGGTTCCTGCCAAAGGTCCCTATTCTATGACTCTATGTAATATAAAATTATATACCGGAGTCACCAGTAACTTGTCAATGTATGCAACACATGAAAAATCCAGTACTTTTTAACACCAAAAAAAAGACATTTTTAATCGTTTAGGGTACCTACTTTCTTTCTCGTACAGCAGTCTTCAGTAGACCTAGCTGAAATAATCACAGTAGTTGCCATGAAGATTTCCAGCAGAATAAGTAGAATCAAGTTGAAATTTATCTGTCAGTAAAATCCCAGACATAAATAAGTTACATCTTCCATATGAAAAATACAGGGGGGCACTGGATCTACCAGGATCCAGCAGTTCATCTATTTTTGGTGACATTTGGACATATCTATTATATCTATTAATTAGATACTTTGTTAAATGTTTTCTTGGTTCTTGATGAATTTCTAGAGCAACACTTAGCTGTTGACATAACAGTCTGAATGCCTAACCTAAGGAAAAAAAACATTTATTTCATTTACGGGAATATTCTGTCTTCCAAAAGAGCACTTAATGACAAGGGGGTGATTGCTGGCTACATTTGCATTTTGAAGGACCTCTCATGTGAAACAAGAACACTGTAGCAGATCATGAAAGATTGATAGGAACAGAAAGAGGACAAACAAGAGCAAGCCTGACTAGCCCAGGGGTTAAGACAATTGACTTGGGGGTCAGGAAGGAGGTCCGCAGGCTCCCAGCCCTTATGCTGCAATCCAAATGGTGCGATACAACGTGTAATGCTGAATGAAAACACCATCTCAAGAACTGGGCCAAGAATCCTAGCTCTGCGCTCTACCTAGTGCTAGCAGAGCATGGATGAACACTATTCATGATTTCACAACTCTTACAGGTCAAACAGACTACACTGCTGTGCAAAAACATGGATGCCACCATTCCTCCTGCCACTGCACATCTTCAAGAGAGGAATACGTGAATGAATGCTTGATGTTTCCCTTCGGGTGCTTATTATGCCATGAAAAGAGGTAGGTATTTACTCTACACGGGCTGAATAGTTTCCCAGCGGCATGCAAGTTCAACAGAATGGTTCTCCATCTCTTGTCTTCAAAAGCACCATGTTTTTCCCCTGGCAGCCCAAGAAAACATTTGCGGGTTAGGTCAGGCCATTTGGCAAAGGAACAGAATTATATTATTCCCTCATGTCAGACCTGCTTTGTAGATGATCAAATCTGTTTTTCTCTGCCACGTATCTTGCAGCACACGTCTTTTGAAAAAGATCATAAGTGGCAGATTTGAGAGGCTTTTCTGGGTACTGAAATTCATCCTTCTTGGGAAATGATAATTGGAACTTTGTGCCTTGCAGAACGCAACAGACTGTACAGTTGAACTAGAGCCACAAAGAGCAATAAAAGTCATAGTGGCAAGCTTCTAGGGAAAGTGCTAGCATGAAGAATAAAGACATTATTTGGCAAAAGAAGAGGTGTCAAACATGTGGCCTGCAGAACAATTTAATCCAGCCTGCAAATTCCTGTGATTTGGATGTGATTTGACATGTAGTGCTGGTACTGATGTGGGAGCGTGGGAGGGCAAGGCCACACTATACAGTGCAGAGCCAAGTAGACGTACAAGCTTGAGTCCAGAAGCACTATCACTAAACTGGACTAGCTCATTTAGTGCTAGCTATAAGAAGTAAACAACAGAAATTGAAAAAGTAACAGCAAGTACGTTAGATTTTTAAATTTATCTTTCCGGTACTTTTTTTCTGATATGACATGTCTAGAATATCAGATAGAGGCTTCCACTCATTAAATTTATTCAACGCCCTTAGACCAAAGTAAAAATATCTCAGCTCCAGTTTTGGAATTTAGGTGGGTTTGCTGTTTTTATTTTTTAAACAGAAATACAGTTAAAGCTAGAAGTATCTTTTTATACCACCTGTAACAACGGGAAATTCAATGTTAGATCTCTAAGCACTACAGAAAATTATCTCTACAACTACCACTAGACATAAAATCTACCACCAGATGCAGAGAACCAAGCAAGCTGTGTCCCTAATCCTCTTCCATGACTAAGGAACATGCAAGTGCAACTGGGTAGAAAGCAATAGATTAGCACAAGCTTAATCCAATGTGCTCTGAATCTGCAACAGGTGTTAAAGCCATGGTTCACTGAAACTGTATGAAAGGGCTGAATTAATGTCAAGATTAAATAATTTAAAGTTCAATATAGCTGCTTATATGCGTATTTTTAACTCAGTTTAAGCTATCCTACAGATGTTTCAAGAGATCTGCACAGGTCTGACAAATAATGACAAAGGACCTAAAGGAGACTGATGCACTCCTGGATCAGTGGCTGGAGCAAGGCAGCTCAAGCCAGCACAGACCTAATGGAGATACGTGCTTATGGTCAGGCAACCCAGTCAAGCACCTACACTCCAGTTTCTGTGTGCGTCCATGCTGCCTAGGCTTCCACTACTGTCAGTGGAGACCTAGTCTGTACAGAAAAGAGAGGGAACCCCAAAAGCTATTGGGCCAACTGGTAACTAGCGGTGGGGTTCAATTATACTGGCTGCTAGTGCCATTTGAAATACTCAAGCATACTGAATGTGTCTACATGAATGGGATGTATGACAGAGGACTGATGGGAGATTCTCACCCACCCAGAGTAGAAGCAGAAGTCAGGCAGAATATCTCACAGCCCATTTAAAATGAGAGATGCTTAAGTTCAGGCCATGGAATCCTGCCTTAGCCATCTACACTGAGGCAAACAAGATTGTACCGCGGGGTCCCGGTGACTGGATCATCTCTACTATAATGGAGGTACAGACACTCAACTCACAAGGAGGCAATAAATGTATCTATTCAGTTTGGAGCTAATCCAAGTCCTGATCAAGATCTGAACCCTTTCAGTTACAGCGGCCAACTGGCCCAAGGTTTTACTCATTTTTGTCCATCAGGCTTCTTGCTGTGAGAGTTGGGAAGGAACAGAGTGGCAGCAGGGGTAGTTTGCATCTTTTACAGATCACATTCTTCATGTGGATTGTAAACTAACTACTGAACTGCACATCACTGGAGTGGTGTCACACAGTCACAGTCTAGGACATGGCTCGTATCTTGCATTCCATTTATCTATTTAAAGTAATTTTGTGGAGTTATCCATCAACATGAGTAACACTAATGAAGGACCCGAATCCTTTACGGGAGGGGAAGGGGGAGTGTTCAATATTAATTGTCTTAATTGGATAAACTTATCCTTTTTTATGAGCCTAACTGCTTTTAAACTACTGGCAGTGATTTCACATCAGACCTACTATTATTTTCTTGTGCAGTTTCCCATGGAGAGGGAAAATAAATATGATGATGAAAGAACAGTTAAAGAGATGGTATTCAACATTTTCTTTGTACCACATGGGTAATGGAAAATTGCTGGCAGTGAGCAGCCAAACAGTGAGACTGCCTCACTGAAACAGTATCCTTCAAAGAGGAGAGTAAGTCAGTACCATGAATAACTCTTAAGACAAAAAGCTTCAGAAAGGCTTCAGAGTCAGCTTTGCACACACAGTTATCCTGATTTATCTTTATTTAGTGATCAACAACACAGCATGGACATGCAATAGGCAAGCGAAAAGAATTAAAACCACATAACCGAGAATGTCTTGTGGATATTATTGTAGACAACTAACATTTGGCAAAGCGAGAATTTCCCTTGTTACACATTTAATGTTTGTCACTTATACTTTTCGAGACTTTTGTCCACTTATATTATTCCAATACTTTATATATTTCCAGGCTAATATAATTTCTTTTTTCAAATAGTTTGATCTGCCTTGAAAATATGAAAGCTGTTAATATTTAATAATAGAAAATGCAAGTTTTTATGCAATCTAAAAACTACTCACTTCAAAAGTATGTAACTAAAGTTAAAATCTTACACACATGGCCAGCTCAAAGCTTCTCAAGAGCATAAACTAAATTAATTTTGTCACACTGGGTCTTGTGACAACTATTTATTGTGGTGACAAAATGAGTCCCTTGGGCTCACCTTTCTTGGGCAGACATCGCCCTCCACTGTCCCAACCACACTGTGATCCCATCTATCAGGGGAAGGAAGCTCAAAGGGTCTGCTAGTCTCCAGTCACACTTCTCTGCTGTTTTCTCTCAGAATGCTTGGACTGGTTTCTAATATTAGAACTCTCTACCGAGAAAGGAAGGGAAAAGGAAAAAGCAGTACCCCCATGTCTTGTACATAATTCATTCAGCCTCAACAGCCTAAGACACTTGAAGGAGGAAAATGCATGAGGGAACTGCTACACTAGCAATAAACTAGCAAAGGCTGTGCAAAGAATCACAGAATCTTCATGGTTGGAAGGGACCTTTGAGATCATTGAGTTCAACCACAAAAAAAAAATAAAAAACAACCCAAAAAAATCCCACAAACAGACACAACCCAACAATCTCAGGCACTAGAGCATGCCCCGAAGAGCCATGTCTACACGTTTCTAAAATACCTCCAGGGATGGCGACTCCACCACCTCCCTGGGCAGGCTGTTCCAGTGCCTGACCACCCTCTCAAGAAAGTAATTCTTCCTAATATCTCATCTAAACCTCCCCAGCTGCAACTTCAGACCATTTCCTCTGGTCCTGTCATTATTCCCTTGAGAGAAGAGGCCAACACCGACCTCTCTACAACCTCCTTTCAGGTAGTTGTAGAGGGCAATGAGGTCTCCCCTCAGCCTCCTCCA
>VXAK01000822.1:248032-259899 GCA_013399435.1 Arenaria interpres
GCCTTACCAAACTCCAGGTAGACAACGTCCACAGCCTTCCCTGCATCGAGAAGGCGGGTCACATGGTCATAGAAAGAGATCAAGTTGGGTAAGCAGGACCTCCCTATCATAAGCCCATGCTGGCTGGCCCTGATCCCTTGCCTGCCTTGCACTCGCTGTGAGAGCTCTCCCAGGACGATCCTCTCCATGATCTTTCCCGGTCCTGAGGTTAGGCTGACAGGCCTATAGTTCCCCAGATCATCCTTCCGGCCCTTCTTGTATATGGGTGTCATGTTGGCCACCTTCCAGTCATCTGGTACCTCTCCTGTTGATCAGGATTGTTGATAGATAACAGGAGAGACACCAGATGACTGGAGGGTGGCCGGTCTAACAGACCAGTATAAACTGTCCTGAGATACACACAGAACCCAGTGGCCATGACACTGTCCCATCAAACACAGGGCAAAACTGTCCCCATCTAAAGCTAGTATTACTTGAATTCAAATCTCCACAGCTCTGATTGACTGCAATACTCCATCATCTCTCTGAAAATTGGGCCAAATGAACTGAAACATGAAGCTAGACTTAATTACCTAATACAAAAAGAAACTTTGAAAGTATTGGCCTGATATACTGCACTTTCTGATGGGACATAAACACGGTTAATTTAAAAGTTCAGTATCTGTGAAATCTGGAGCTAACCAGATGTTATTAAAATAGCACAGATAATTCCAAAGCAAACTATAGTATCTGCACTATTTTTGTATTAGAAAAGTCTTTTATTACTAACACTAATTCAGATCTGCTATATTACTATAGGGAGCCATTATTACTGCTGAGTTCTTAATATCACAACAGCTGATACGACAGTGGGTGAAGAACTGAACAATCGCGCACAAGAGCAATCATTAACCTTCATACGAAATGTATGGCGTAGTTGCATTGTGTACTGCTGTTGTACGATAGTCTGCTATGAATAGTCATCAATGGATAATATCCGTTGCTATGTTATTTACTCATACTTGTAATAGTCTAATTAGTATAGAGGTCCCAGAACATTTTACTATAGCAAAAAAACCAAAAACCACCCTGTAGTTCTAATGTTTGGCTCAGACTACCAAAGACAGACGATAAAAGATTGTGACTCAAAAAAACTTTTCCCAGCATTAAATATGTATGCTTCAAACAATGTAACTGCTTCATTCTCTTTGTTGATGATGTATAAGAAAAATGTTAATCAAAAGTATATTTCCTGGTAGCCTCACAAGCAAAACTATCCATTAAAGAAGAACCAGGAAAGGATTATACTTAATCTGGTGATGAAATGTCCTAGAAGTAGCACTGTTTGAGACACCTCATTTCAGTACAATTCAACCTTAAAAATTGGCTAATCTACAGATGAGATACTAATTAATTTTCTATTTTCTCTTCTGATTCTGCTCTTAAAAAAAAACAAAACAAAAACAAAAACAAACAAAAAAACTCACAAAACTTGCTACAGTCAACAGAAAAATCAACAGTCAGTTGATCAAACTGGATCACATTTGAAGACCCAATTCATGTTTTTGAACTTTGAATACAAGACAGGAAAGTCATTTCCATATTAATCTCCTCTAAGTTAGCTGTACCATGCATCTTCTAGCTATATTAGTTTCCATCTTTGATGTAAATTTTCCAGTCTTGTCTTAGTCATAAAAGTAAAGTTACTGCTTGGTGATCTCTCCACAAAGACTAAGTAGGAATATTGGGGGATTTACAGTAACGTAATTACATGTGATTTCCACCCACCTCACTCCCCTCCTCTTTTTTTTAACAAAGATAAATGTAGCATTAATTAGTAATTCTTTTAGTAACTTACATTTATAGCTGATGGATTGAGGACAAGTTTGCATCCAAACCAAATTAAACATGTTGTTGTAACAGCAAATGTAGAGACAAATAGAATCTGAAAATTTGGTATCTGAAAAACAGATTCAGAATGGGTTTCTCTCTCATTTTAACCATGGGGGGGGGGAAAATTGTCAGTAAAATCTTATACTTACCACATTAATTTTATTCCTTGCTATAGCAAAGCTCACAACTGCTGAAGGAATACACTGGGAAAATTAAAAGAGAAGACTAGTGGGATATTCTGCACAAATAATTTTATATATATTTCTGTACATGCATTTTATTTGGTCTTAGTTCATATTTCAGTTAACTTAGACAAATAGGAAATCAGAAACTCTGAGGGAAGTCAGTCACTTTTGTCTGAGATCATTAATTACAATCCAAAGATTACAAGAGGTTTAAACATTCCTTGCATATCCTTCAGTTTTGACTAGCTACCCAGCACTATGTGATGAGTAAAGGAAAGAAAGAAAGTCTTTCATGAGGCATTTCACGCCTTTGTTAGTTTAAATTAACTCTAGAAGGCCTGAGATCCTTCTGCGGGAAAAGAAAAACACTGCTACTCCCAAACTGGGCCTCCACGTTCTTTTCAACAAAGTCATGGTTGTGTAAGCTAAAATTTGGCCAGTCTCAACACAGCTCTGAAGAACTTTGTAAAAACTGATCTTTTGAGTCAAATTACACTGTAAGAATTGTGCTGGGATCTCCAATATATTCACTAGGAACTCTGTTTCTATATTGAAGGGCAGAGCTAAATGGAAAAATCGTACAGAAGTGAAAGTTTCACAAAGTAATTTCTTTATGCTTCAGCTGTTCCCCACCCCATTACAGATCCACAAATACATAATGTTACAACATACTAATAATCAAAATAAAAATATACTCAACTAAAATTATTAAAAATGTTTCCATGTTAAATAATGAATCATGTAACAAATGCTGCATTTCTTTACTAATTATCTTTTCACACATCTGAGCACTGACGGCTTAACAATGGAACCACTATAACTAGATTAATAGCGACATTTAAAATTCTTGGCAGCACTTCCTTAACACCTAAATGACCTGTATTTAACATAATTAAAACATCCTTTTTATTGTGGATACCCTAGAGTCTCTAGCAGACTTTGTACCTATGTTTAGGCAACTCAATTCTACTACTAGTCTGGAGAGCAAGTCAGCTCGTGCTAAATGAGACACTCGGTGGTCTGTTGGCTGTACAGCTCTCCAGGCTCTTCCAACTACATTGATTCCATTATCTGCAGTAGGAGCTATAACACCCTGCTCACACTCAGACACCCAAATCTTTACCCACAGCAAGGTATTCAAACCCGATGTGATAACCTTCTGCACCTGCCAGATCTTTGGAAATTCTGAATAAACAAAAAGAGACAAGATTTGGGGCAGAAAAAGAGAAATCTCAGTAACTAACAGTAATGTTGCAGAGAATAACACATCAGTGAAGACATTAACTTCAAAAACTGCTTCAACCTTATTCTAATGCCTCTGGCAGAAAAATAAGTGACAACTCATTCACAGAGCAACTCCTGGGACCTGTTCGTAACGTAAAGCATTAGTCTTGCACCTAACAACACAAATCTGCAAGTCAAGGTGCAAAAATAACAATGACAGAACAGAATCCTGAAATGAACAAGTATGTCGGATTCATCTTATGCACACAGATCTAACGTGTATACATTAAGCACATACAATACAGTAAAACAAATCTAAGTCCCTAAAAATACAGAAAAAAAATACTGAACTTTGGAAAGCGTCAGACATCCTTAATGCATATTTTATTAATAAAGTAATGATATTCAAGAAAACTTTCTAGTCTGCTTCAGTACCTGGCAAAATACATGGAAAAAGTAATGCTTTGAAATAAATATGATCTGAAATACATTCTGATAGCATTTAGCTAGGAAATTGCCCAAACACTTAATGCAAATTTTCTTAAAATCAAATGCAGAAAAAAATGTTTATGCGGATAACTACTGTATTCCAGTGGTGAGATGGTTAATGAAAATGGTAGCACAAACCACTTGTCTTTATGAAAACCCATTTAATGAACTGTTATATATAATTAAATCTTCCATGCAAAAAGTTAGCAGTAAAAAGACCGACAGAATAAAAAGACAACAAACCCACAAAAACTATTTACTACTGATTTTGCTGTCAAACAGCCACAGCAAATAATTAAGAATGCTTACTGAACCTGCTGCACAACGTAAATAATCCATTTCAGATGGAAAAATATTTCCCAGGTATAGTGAAAAGCCAGAAGTAATAAGGAGGCAAGTCTGCAAAGCAACAAATAAGATAAATTAATATGAGTAAAATTATTTGTTCAAAAGCAACAAGTCAGATGGAAATCAGTAATTCCTTTCAAATTAGGCTACTGATGAACATTTAATAATTCAGTCTTTGTATGAATAATTTCAAAGCAAAATATCAAAACACGCTGAGTTCTGAAGATGTTTTGCTGGTTACCAAGACTCACTACTGAACAATACCTTTTGAAACAATACAGTTTGAATCAAGCATTGTGCCCTGACTTAGCAAATATCTAATAAAATGCTCAAAAGGTAATTGCAGTGTTCAGTGGTAAAAATGTTTCAGAAACCACAACTAAGCCTCTACTTTGCATTCTCTGCTTGACTCCACCAACATTCATTATGCATATGGGCAGCGGGGCAATTACCAACTAGAACACAGTAACAAAAATAATATTGGGATATACTGACGAAGACTTTTCCACTTATTCCTGTCTCCCTCCAAACTCTCTTCCTGCTTTGGACCAATGGCACACCTATAAATGTTCAACTCTTTCCTTGTTAACTATTCTCTTTATTTCAGAACTATCGGTTACACTCTCAGCAATAGTGTATTCTATTGACATTTTTTCTTTTTCTTTGTCATTTCTCAAAGTAGGCATTTCTTTGAAGGGGCTGGGGAAGCTGAGAGACAGAATGGCTCTTTTGTTTTATTTGGGAATTTTTTTTCGTGATACAAAATTAGGGGGTGTTTAAAAAGTCCTTGCCAAAAAATAACAGAAAATAAGGATAGCATATATGTGTTTACAGGCGCACACACAAAAAACTCTGGCAGACTGGAAGAACACTATAGAATGCAACTTAAAATTGTGGTTGAAGCATATTGAATTGTTCCTGCACAAGAACAGTCCATCCTAGCAGCCACTTTGATGTCACTGCTCCCTGAAGTAGACATTCTGTGCACAATGACTTCTGTTGCCCAGTGTACAGACTTTCCTTTCTGGACACCATCTTTCAGAAGAGTTTAGAGAGAGGAACCACTATAGTACTTGGGAGAAAAATCTAGTAGGAAACTACTGGATGAGTTTATTAATAAAATTGCATTTATGTTTATCCATAAAATTCAAGATTCTTGGTAATATCACTTCAGCAAATGATCATTAAACATTAATATCTCAAATCATTCAAAACAACTCAGTAAAAAGGAAAAATCTAATTAAAGGCAGTTGTCCTTTTTGACAACTACGTTTGAGAAAATTTAATGCAAAGAAAGCCAGCTCTTCTTTTGCTCTCCTTGTATGTAACAGTACACCTGAAAGGAAATCCAAGTTTTGCAGGTTGTGAGAAAAGAAAACACGTTCAGCTGTTTCCATGAAAATAAGGTGTACTTTTATTCACTGTGCAAAAATAAGTAATTACCATTACCATAGCTCTTAACAAAAACTACTCTTCAAAACACAAGAGCGGACAGAAAAAGAAAAGATCAAACTCTAATTGCTATAACGAACTTTCATCAACTTGGCTCAGAACACAAGCATATGATGTACATGCATGATCAATGTCCTATGACTCTAGCAGTGACACAAAAATTCAAATCACTGACATTCACATAAAAACCAGATGTATATACCTCACTACATGAAGATTCTACTAAATAACTACATGACTACTGAATCCTGAAAGATAAAAGTGGCACGTAAGTACTACATATAATTTTCAATGCCAAAATGTTATCATGGCAAATAAAGTATTTTTAACAGTTAAAAATATGCTAAGAGAATGCATATGATCAGGATACTTTACGTCCTTTCCCAAAAGGCAGTGCTTATACACACATATGGGTTGATATTTACCACTACCACACTTATTCTGTTTATGCAATGTGACAAACATTAAAGATAAAAATCAGCCTTCATATAGCATCTTTGATTAGTGCAGAATTATCCAAAGAATACCATTGGTCACTGAAGTGTTACATTCTAAATTTGCTAAATGTGTTCCTTTCTGTACAAATATTTATATTCAATACTATCAGTGATGAAACTGTGAGTCCCCAAACGACATGAAACAGAACAGATTACTGGGCACCGAGTTCTCACCTACACTTTTAAATTTTATATCGTTTAAAGTACTTACTCCCATTAGCAAAGAAAAGATCCATGTTCTGTAACTAAAGCAAGGATGCAGCCTCTTTGATAGCTGAAGGTCACTGGATTTGATATCTGGTATATAATTTCCATTCTCTTGTTTTCCACGCTCCAAAGTTGGCATCCTGTCATAGCTAAATTCTTCTCTGTAACCTTCTTCCCTGGTCATAACACTTCACAACGGCAATTAAATAATAATAGTAATGAAAATTATGCAGAAAGATCAAAAATACAATTTAGTTCCTTCACATACTCAGATCAGTGCTCAACTAGATTTTTGTCTATTTAAGATAAAATCAAAAAAAGCAATTTTTAGTAATGAGCTGCATTTACATTTCAAAATATGTAAGCATTCTAACAACTTACTGGCATACTGTACGTAAATTACATCCTATAGCCACATTTCATAATAATACCATATAAACACCAAGAAAATGCAAGTTTGTGTATCTATGATACCTCAACAGACTTTTATTTCAAGATCTAAGAATCATTTTTGGAAGTGTTCAGTTTCAGGGTAAACTCTATAAACAAAGCTTTTTGCTTTCTTCTTTTTTTTTTTTTAAACTCTAGGTCAGAAAAGATATTTAAACATGTTTAGATATTAACTTCCATTTGATTTTAACACTTCTTATCAGGTATCTAAAATGACAAACTTCACTGTGAGTGTGATGAACTCATATACTCACAATAACTCACCTACAGCGACCTTTTTCTTATTTACGCAGTATCAACCATTTTTCTTGTTCTCTTTGCCCTTTTTATGTTCACCTCACTGCTCACCAGTCTGTTCAAGTACCTTGAGTAGTATCTTACATTAGAATTAAGTTACTGCAGATTTTTCAACAGTTAAAAATCTTCATGCTTACCTTCAACTGAAAAGTTAACTGTCAGTTTAAAACAGTCTTGTGAACACAGCTGCCTGTACACTTTGTGATATTCTCACCGTTCAGTGAGTCATGCCGTCTTTGAAAAGTTCTCCCTTACACTTTGGCTTTCAACAGCATCTATTCAGATATGGAACAAAAGCACAGCAAAAACTTCAGTTAAGCCAGGGAACAGGAAAATGCCTCCTGAATTTTAATTAACAGAACACACTAGAAAATGACTGTACTACATTCTCATAGAGCCGCTTCCAAATCAGACCAACAAATTTAAAAAGTTTCAAGTCTCTTTTATTTGAGTACTACCCTTTACTTGGCATGTTAAATAAAATCTTCCTCACAGTTCATCACTTTTAGTTATTATAATAGCGAGTGATAACAATGTTCAACAATCTAGTTCTTTTTCCAAAAGGGCAAAAACTACTTACAATGCAGTATTCTTGAACTACAGATAAAAATTCAAGTATCCAAGTATCCCAACAAGCTGGGAAGTTCGAAAGTTAGAGGTTAGAAATCTATCCAGGATATTATCGTCACTACCGAATTTTTCTTTATCTTTTTCTATTAACCCTAGTTTTCTAGACTGTTCAAATAAGCACTGCACACTTCACACACTTCAGTCATGCTGACATTCATACTTACAGAAAACCATGATGTCTCAACAACAATTTTTAAACCTAGCAGGCAGCAGTGACATGCAATGCCCAGCGTACATTGGATCCAGTCCTCCTGCTTATTAAGCAATGAAAAAAAAAAAGAATGCTTTTATCTTGAAGATGTTGGCACCTTGACAGCTGCAGCAATGACAGGGTCTTTTGTGTAAACTTTAAACACTGTTGTAACCAAGACACAATTAAATCTTCAGTACTCTGAAGGGCATCACCTTTAAAGTATGCTAGAAAAACTTCAGAACAGCGCTACTTCTCAATTTGTACGGAATGTAGATTTTGCTCTTCCCATAATGTCAGCCAATACTGAAAGAATATTAAAATGTTACCGTTGTTTTAATAGATTAAAACATGGAAATTAATACACCGTACACAGCACTAGACACAGCTGTAAACTGTGTTAGAAAAAGGGGAAAAAAGAGACTGTGTAGCCAAGCGAAACTGTCTTAAGTAACCAAGCCCTTCTGTTCCTCTGTTCACAGAAGAAATACCATGCAAATATTTCCATTATCTGTAACTTTTAAAAGACTACGGTTTAATGGAAAATAGGTAATACTTACTTCATATTGTTTTCAATGAATGCTAGGTACTGGTTTGCTCCAACATAAATCACCATAGATGCAAAACAGGATCATATTTTATCCCTTTTGACCAATTTAGGGAGATAAACTTATTTTTTTACACAAAATTAGTGAGATATTCAGGTATTTACTTGATCTAATCTCTTTGAATAAAAACAATTCATAAAGTCCTGTGCCACCGAACAGAGCAGGGCTCAAACCCTAAAAATTTTTGTTCACAATTCCAAGTGTTTCAGCCAGTGTTATACCTGAAGTCCCCGCTCTCAAGCATGGCACTACAGTGTTTTCTCTGGTTATGGTGAAATTCCTTCTGCCCCCTTTCCTGCCCACTTCTCAGTATTTGCAATTTTCCTTTTTTGCACATAATTACTGTGCCCTCTGCGTTTGGCATCAGTGTCAACAAAGTACACTTACACTTCACAGCTGTTTCTACTCTAAAAATTTTCTGGGGCCCTTAATTTTAGGTTCCCTTAATTTCATGTTCCTGAAAGGAGGTTGTAGAGAGGTGGGTGTTGGCCTCTTCTCCCAAGTGAATAATGACAGGACCAGAGGAAATGGTCTGAAGTTGCAGCTGGGGACATTTAGATTAGATATTAGGAAGAATTACTTTACTGAGAGGGTGGTCAGGCACTGGAATAGCCTGCCCAGGGAGGTGGTGGAGTCACCATCCCTGGAAGTATTTTAGAAACGTGTAGACGTGACTCTTCAGGGCATGCTCTAGTGCCCGAGATTATTGGTTTGTGGGTGGGTGTGATGTGGTGGGGTGTTGTGTTTTTTATTTTGTTGTTGGTGTGTTTGGGGTTTTTTTGTTTTGTTTTTTTGGGTTCATTTTGTGTTTGTTTTTTTTTAAGGTTGGACTTGATGATCTCAGAGGTCCCTTCCAACCATGGTGATTCTGTGAGATTACTGGGATGCTGAGCACATCAACTTAAAAACTATGCTTTGTGAAGCACTATTTGATAAAATTTAAAGGGGGCTTATACAAGACATCTAAAGTGCATTGCATGAGGAGAACTGGTAAAAATATCAACTATGGAAATGATAAGCAACAGTCAGTAAAATTTTACTTCCTCTACAGCCACAGCAGCTCCTACATTAATGAAATGAAGACAAAAACACTAATTTTTCTGTAAACCAAGTTTACAATCTTCTAGAGCTTATTTTATCATTTTGAAACTGGATGCTACCAACATTATATTATTCAGCACTATGACATTTGCATGTGCATACTCTCCCAAGTACCCCACTTTACCACATTGGAGAGATTTCATCTCAGACTTATGCCCAGTGCCACGCAAGTGCACTGAGAGCCCCCAGCGCCAGCAAGATGGCAGCCTGCCTGGGGATTTTGCCTGCCTAGGCCTCCTCATTTACAGAAACACAGAAAACTTGTCATACAGCACGACTGCAACTTCAGACAGCATCACCAGCAACCAACAAGCTGGGCACACCCCTTTGCTTTACGCTTTTTGTGGTAACCACACACGACACCATCTTTACCATCTCCCCAGCTCCCGCCACCCTGAAACCCTGAGGGAGGTCCTCCTGCCAACTGTCCCACCACTCGGCCCTACCAGGAGAGGGCCCTGTGCCGCCTCTGCCGAGGAGCCAGGGCCGCGGGGGTGGCGACACCGCGCTCCTCCCCGGCTCCGCGGACATCGTCACCCCGCAGGGGGGGACAGGGGCGCCTGAGAAGGGACCGGCGCCTCACGGCGGGTCGGGCGGGAACGCGGCCTCCTCACGCCGGGGAAGGGGGCCAAGGGAGGAGGATGACAGGGGACAATCGGCACCTCAGCTCAGGCGCGCCGCTCCTCAGGCACGCGGCGTGGGCTTTCCCACGTGACCAGGAGCGAGCAGCCTGATTGGCCGGCGGCCTCGTGGGAGGCTTGAGGCGCGGCCGGCGGAGGGGTCCTGGCCAGAGCGGTGTTCGCCGTCAGGGTGTGGAGGGAGTTCGGCCATGTTCGGCCTCTTCACTAAGGTCTTCTCCTACTTCTGGAGACGGGCAGGTAGCAAGGAAGGAGAAGATGAGAAGTGGGCGGCCTCAGGTAGGAGCTCCTGGCCCCGTTGTGGGTGCACGGTGCCGGAGGCAGGGCCTGTGTGTGGCTTCAGAGCTCTTGAGGGTGTTGGTCTTGTCCTCCACCTGAGTGGAGATGAGTGAAGACTTGCTTCTTTAAGAAAGGAAATCAGGAAAAGAAGACAGCTTTTTGACTACAGAGCATGTGGGAGTGTTCCTAATGGTATTTTTTTGTCATGTTTTCTGACTAGGGGAGGTTCCTGTTGCTGCTTAGAGTATGGAGTGAGGTGTGAGATGCTTTGGGCTTTGCCTTGCACTACTGCCTTAATAAGTAAACCTTCTATGTCTTTCTTGGGCTGTAGAATGGAGATGATAGTGTAGCTTTGATGTGTTGAGGCTCCAAAGTGGTGTAAACTTAAGACGCTTTTAGTAGCATTGTTCAGTGTAGCAAGAAGTGCTTTTTCATATTTATGAATGTAGAAAGCAAAAAAGATTACTTACTGTATTAATAGTTTTGCTTGTGACTGTAGCTAATAACATGTTAGAAATCTAAGCTATCATACTTAAGTCTAGCTTTAAGCCTGAAGGGATACTGCAGTGCAGTTGAATGAAAGTTTGTGTGATATTTAAGTAGATGCTACTTTTAATTCAAAAGACTTGAAACTCCTAGGTCTGCAGAGAAACAGCGCCATGTCTCAGTTCAAAACTGTATTAAATATAATATAAACAGATTTGAAGAATTAATTTCTATAACCTGTTTTGTTTTACTGCTTTTTCAATATAGAAATCTTAAATGTGTTGGGGTCCCAGTGCAAACAATACTGAGAACTTTCTTTTGCCATGGAAAATCATGAAAATGGTTGTTGGCCTAGAGCTTTCGGGAGAAGCTGTTTAGCTTGCAGATACTTCTTTATCTCAAGTTTTTCAAGGTATTTGAATATATATTTTTTTCTCAGGTGCCTTCTGCACCTGAGATGAGGTAATCCTGGCCTGACTGAACAGAGCTTTGCCTGGAACTCAGGGAAAGAAAAAAAGTTTATGACCTCTGGAAGAAGGGCTGGGCAGCTCAGGACAACAACAAGGATGTTCTGAGGCTGTGCAGGGAGAAAATTAGAAGGGCAAAAGCCCAACGAGAACTTAGTCTGGCTACTGCTATATAAGACAATAAAAAATGTTTCCACCAATACATTAACAACAAAAGGAGGGCTAAGGAGATTCTCCATTCTTTATTGGATGCAGAGGGAAACATAGTGACAAAGGATGAGGAAAAGGATGAGGTACTTAATGCTTTCTTTGCCTCAGTCTTTAATAATAAGACCAGCTGTTCTCCAGGTACCCAGCTCCCTGAGCTGGAAAACAGAGACAGGGAGCAGACTGAAGCCCCCATAGTCCNAAACAGAGACAGGGAGCAGACTGAAGCCCCCATAGTCC
>VXAK01000824.1:0-21611 GCA_013399435.1 Arenaria interpres
CTGTTTAGTCCCTTCACTGTGTGACTGGCCTCCAATAAATACTTTTCAGGCCTAAAATTCAGATGTTCTTCAGCAAAACAAAGAAACAGGCTAACAACCTGTTTCAGCCCTCCCCAAGCTCCTTAGAGAACCCTGATGTCTGTGCAATATGCATGGGGTGAAAAGAATGAAACAGAAAACCCTACTTCATTTACTTGCATTTAAATGAAGTAGGAGTTTCTATACCAAGAATTTTGAGTAAATTAGCTTTAAGAGATCCATGTCTTGGATTTTCTTACACACAGCCACTCATTCACCCTTCATTCTCTCATTCTAAAAGCAAAGTCTACCTAAGCAACTCGGGAGAAGAGGTACGTTTCTGGACTTAAAGCGGTTTGATAACTCAGACCAATGAATTGCTGTTCATCTCACACTTGACTGACACAGTACAGAGACAGGAAACTTTGTTCCACTTATGACAAAGTAAACCTTTGTCGCCGTGGCAGATCACATCTTTCTCAATAATTACAACACTGTCGACCACTTTCCTTTTTACAGCCAGAACAGATTAGTTACCATGGGAAGAAGCAGTGCTTCAGGACAGTGCTCCAATATCTCACTGATTCACTGTATTCCAGCCAAATACTGAAACGAAGTCCTACCCCTGGTACTTGCTCCCTGAACTTGAATTGCCAAAGTATCTCAAGACACACACATCTCCCCGTTTGTATGTACAAGCTCTAAGACTAAGAATATGTAACTAGAATCCCAGGAGAAGATAAAAATTAAGGTTTAGAGAGAGGTTAGTTAACAGGGAACTCAAAGATGCCACATGGAATTACACGTCTACATAAAATATCAGAATTAGCAAAACCATTGAACAGTAGTATTTTAAAAATCCAAAATATCACTTATGTTCCTTTAGAGGCCTTCTATATTTTGCATTAATTGTCCAAAGCAGCATTTAATATTCAATCTCAGTTCAAGACTAGTTGACCTCTTGTGGCATCACTTATCTAGGTTTGTCTTGAACTCAGAAGTGACATTCATGATTTGTTTGCTTCAGTTTTATCTTTACTCAATGGGCAGGTCAGAAAAATTCACCAACAAGGAACTCCTACACATTCTTTTTCTATAAAAGCCAGTGTTACAGCCATTGTGATCCAGGAGAAACTCACAAGGAATTCATTTGACATCAATGCAGAAGGAAGAAAGTTTAGTAAAGAAACAGGCTGACATTCCTCTGAAAGACATACTGTCTGATGAAGTGGCAGTGCCTTCAAGACAAGCTTTTCTTCAGAACTTATGTACAAGTTTCAGACAGATAGAGGGCTCTGTCTGCCTAGATTTTGAGATCAGAAACAGAATTGAGACAGGGTTATAATGCTCCATTATGAACTAGATGGATGATTTCATTTATGTTATTACATTTTCATGGATTTCAGAGAGAGAGAGAACAGGATAAAGTGTACTGAAATTCTCGTGCAGCTCCACAGAGTAATTCTGCTCTAGACAACATCCAATGATTCCATTTAATCAGAAAATTATCCTTCTTCTCCAAAAGGTAAAGACCACACCACTAAACATAAACATAACTCAGAGAAAGTGAATGTGGAGGGACATTTAACTTTTAAAATGTTACTGTTCAAGTTACTGCTAAAAGTAACTTCATTCACGTTTCTATCATTATTTTAAGCCTTCCCCTCCCAAGAATACCTTCCCAACCTCCAGTGATTTGTGGTTCAGAGGTTTCTAAAGCCAGACAAAATGTCTTCACGTTTAATTGCTCTTAATGGATTTTTCTTCCCTGAATTTGTCCAGCTGCTTTTTTGAAAGCATTAAAACATTGCGAGTCGGCAGCATTCTGCAGAACTGATGCAACATTCTACACAACCAGTCATACAAAAGCTTCTGGAAGATGCAGTGTATGAATTTTCTGCAGCAGTTGACAATAGAATAGAAAACACCATCAGCACTAGTCTCCTTTAAATAAAGAGATTCCCCCTTCTCTGTCACTTCTACAGGTTTTCATCCCTTAGCTATAATGAAAATAGTCATTCAGAATGTTAATCAGTGTATCTTCCTTCATCTCTAAAAACAAAGTTCAAGCTAACTGCACATATGACTGAATCCCTCCTTTCTTTTTTCTTCCTTCTTCTCCCCCCTTTACTGGATCCTGTTTGATCTATCTCCCCCTCTACAGCGTTTACCAGGATTGGAATCAGGTTTTTCAGCTTGCTGGTTTTCAGAAAAAGTTCACAAAGTTCTGATTACCTGGGAATGGATTTGTGTCTTATCCCAAGAATAAGAATCTGACAGGTAAATGGATGAAATGGATCCCAATCTTCTTTGGGAACAAAGAAAAACAATACCTGAAATGCTTTTAGAAAACGTATTAGGCAGCATCAGTGTTGTTAGGATGTCTGGTAATACAGTTTTATTGCTCTTTTTCTGATGACCCTGAGAATTCAGAAAGAAGAGGGTAGAACAATGCCTGCAATAAGAAAACCCCTAATTAAAAACCTAATCCAGAAAGAAAGACTGAATGTGGAAACGAAGAAAAATAGCTACATTTATTTTGGTTGGTAATATCAGATAAAATTTAATTGAGGAACTTTTTGGCCTTGCAGAACAAAGGCTGAACCAGGAAAGAAGAAAACAGGGTGAAAGATCCATAACTGACTGTTATTTCTCCTGTATCTGCGACACTGGATTTCTCATCAGTCCCATTCCTCTGGCAAATGAGAAGAGAAAAATGACACAGCATGAGGAATAGAAGTTATGAGTTCCAAGTTATCCCTCAGAAGTCGGGAAGAGATAGCTTGTACAAAAGAAAATGATACTGCAGAGTGACTTAGGAATTAGTGCCAAATAATTTGAATATAGCAGCCCAGAGAAGTGTCTGAGGGTGACAAGTAAATATTTTCCCAAGTTCTTCTGAATGCTGGTAAATCCCTATTCACTTACTACAAGCCTGCAAGACGTATAAGAACAGATGATCAGCTACAGGTTTCTAAGTAGCTGCAAGACCTTCTCAGCATACATTTAGAAATACTTTTGCTTGAAATAATATAAACTCAGAGGTTTTGTTTGCTGTTAGTATGCTTTAGCACTTGAATCTCCAGTATTTTTTCAGCATCTGGCCTTCCCTTCAAGGAGAGCACTCAGTGGTTTCAGCACAGACCTCACTTGATGTGCCCCATGAAGGCAAGCAGGCACCAGAGATTACTTTATTACACCTTTATGCAAGTAAACATGAGATGCAGAACTGATTCCTATTTCTCCTCTAAATACTCATCCTTGTAAGAGTGCTTCACAGAGCAGAGCAGAATCATGTTAAAACACTACTCTAAAAACGTTTTAAATGGTTTGTCTTTTCTTCAAAGCATGAGCTTATAAGCCTCACACAAGCTACTCGTAGGCTCTTTAAGAAAGAGACCCCAAGTCTCCCCATCCTCCCACCTGCTGCCTTCTTCATCTATTTGTACTAGATCCACTCGCACTTCAACCACTCCTTCCCCACCCACCCCAACCACACAGAAAAGACTGAATCTGTATCCCTGGGAAAAGGAGGAAACGATGCAGCAGAACACTAATTAGGTATATGCTTGAAAGAGTATTTAAAAACTAGAACTGAAATGTCAGTTCTAGGGAGAGCAAATTCAAAATACACCAGTTCTTTGTTTCTAAAACTAAGCAAATATTTCAACCTTCAAATAAAGAACCTCAACATGTAAAAGATTCATTTCTGAAGAAAAATGTCACTCATTAATGAGGCACAGTATCTACTTATAGCTTATGATCAAACAGGAATCTACAAACTACAAATAAGAAAAATAAGGTGGTGTGTTTTGTTTTAACCTTTCCATGCAATGAAAGAGCAATCATACAGAGTATGAAGTAATTGTACCATTACTGTGGTTTCTGCAAGCAACAGAATGCTTTTGAAAAAGTAACCATCGCATGCACTGTCAATATAGTTTATATTTAGAAAAAGAAACATTTGTTCATTCAATATTATCAACATTCAAATAATATTCTTGCCTACTGAAGATGTGTCCTTCCTTCAAGTCAGAACTTTTCTACTCAACTAAGTACGCCTCTCTGAACAATCTGAATTGATGAGTTTCTCCACTGTCACGCTTCAGCATGTCTCATATTTTAGCATCGTACTGTCTTACCACAGGGATTGAAGAAAGGAAGCATGATATTATTCTAAGTACTAATAGTTGAGGGGTGACAGTTTTTTATTCTGCACAAAGGAAACTTCTGCAACAGGAGAACGCAACACGCATGAAAAGTATTTCTGGAGAGACTTTTCCATCAATCCTGATGATACTTATGTTATTTCCACCCAGAGTATTTGGACTTCTAGACAGAGATCATACATACAGGGGGACAAGAAGAGCATTCCTGCTGAATTTCCACAGGGAAACATCACCATTAGAAAGTGTTATGAATATTGTTTGGAAACAGATACCATGTCTAGAGTGACGGAGGTGTTTCCTTTAAGATTCTGTGCTGTCTTTTTCTCCTGACCTAAGCAAAGTTTCTCCCCAAAGCACACTCTTTCCTCTTAACCTTCTGAGTATATTACAGATTTGCCAGAGTTTTGAGCTCTTGTAAATCCATTGATTAAAAGGGATGACTAGCTTAATGAATGAATATACAACCGAAAATAAACCAGAACTCCAGACACTGAAATAAAAACATTTTTCTAATTTAGTGCACAAAAGCAAAAGATCTCTCATCAAACAGCAACAGAGATGCCATTTAGGCCCCTAAAAAGATTTAATACTTATTGTGACCCAAACAGGTACATGGTTTATGTGTGCAGAGGAGGATTCTGTTGGTTTATATGGTGACAGGTAATAGCAAGAGACACGAGAAAGAGACAATTTATGTAATTTATCTGGAGGTCAAAGTCAACATGTCAAAATTTATTAGTTAAATTGTTGCTCTCATTATTTTTAAGATCTTACACCTACTCTTGATTCCTTTCAAGGAGAGGGAATATGCTCTCCTGTCATAATTTCATGAGATAAATCATTTAATAAAAGAGTAAATTATTAGAACCTTGTACAATCTTACTGTACACAAAATTGGACATGCTGCATTATTTGCCTGCGTTAACAATAGTGAAAAACAGTATCTGATTCTTTGTCATGGGACTACCTAAGAATTCTCTGTTTCAGCTGACACAGACACACACACACAACACATACCACCCGCAGAATGCACAAAACCCAAAACTGTAACTCTTAAGATCTACCCTCTAAAAAATATCTGGATAAATGGTCCTTTTTTCTAAACTAGGGATCAGTTGTGCTGCTTCACTGTAATTAAGAGCATGAAATACAACGCATTTTCTCCTTAATCTTTCTAGGTGGCATTCACTTAACAACAAGTTTTCAGAAAAAAAAATTATACTTCTTTCAACTTGTCTGCCTTACTGATTTACAAGAAGCAACATTTATTTTTAGTATCCAATATTAAAAGATCTTTTTCTGAAACCCAAATAAGTTATTTATTTGCTCTATTTTTTCTGTATTTTATAGATGACCAAGTGCTACTGGTAACACAATCATCATTACCTTTCCAGCATTCCACAGTTTCTCTTTATTTATTAATAATTTCATATGAAATATTTTGAAAGCGTACGCATAATTCTTTCACCCTTAAGAGGCAGGATTCCAGTTAGTCTTCATAAACATAGTTTGCATTTAAGAATTCCAATTTTTTAACACCACTGAGTAATCATGCTAACTGATCACACCTATGGGATGCTGAAATAACCTCATTTACAGTGTTACCAAAGCTACCAAGTATTCTGATACAGAAGAGAGATTATATGGTGCACAATTCATAAATTTAGCCCTTCAATTTAGCAGTCTTCATACTCCAAATTTCTCGTAGGTCTTGCTCTTTCGACAACTTTTCTGGCTTTTCACATATCTTCTCACATGCAATTTCTATCCATCTTGACATTCTGAAGGGATACATTTATGATCTAAATCTATTCATACCTTTAAAAAATCTTTGAAGAAACAGATATTGCTAGCTATGGGCTTTGTTGTAGTTTTTTTTACTGATTGTTCTTTAAAATTACCTTTGATGATATTGTATGAGTTTTTCTTTCCCCTCTCTCTTTGTTTTGCCAGTATATCTTAGGATCAAAGTAAAAAGTTATCACCAACAGAACTACCATTCCTGTCCACTGCACATCAAAAATTTAAATATTATAGAAAATACATCCTCAGGTATATTTTTCATCAGCAGTTCAGTAAAAGACTTTGTGCAATTGCTAGATCCTTTGTTCCTGATTTCCTGTAAAACCCTTTTATGACAGAAAACTGTAATCATCAGCTCCAGTAGCAGCTAACATACATTAAAAATCTTCATTGTTTAATTAGTAAGAGAGAAGTTTCTGTCATCTTAACTCACTCCTCCCCTCACCATGGATGCTCCAGCAAGTCCAAGACAGAAAGCTCATTTGTATCAGCTGAAACCCCATTAATGTAACTTCCTCCACTCCAAACATACTGAATTTTTATTATGTACTTATCTAGCTCCCCAAGTGATCCTCAGTGCTTCATATTCTACCTTCTTCTGAGTTCCTCAAAATCAAAGACATCCTGGTCCTTTGATGGACTGCGATACTGTGCTTCTCACCTGAACAGCTGTAGTCTTCCTTCCAATTTTTTATTTTATTTTATTTTTAATTTCTCTCACTGAGCACGGTCAATTTATGACACAGAGGTTGTTGTTGGGGAGGAAGCTGGCAAAAGTCTAATTTCAGACTTCCCACAGTCCACTCCTGTATTATTCTATGTGTAACTCCTCACTTCTCCCCATATCTCTTAGCCTTAAAGTATGTTTTTACTTCTCTCGTTTTCTTTACATCCAAATTCTTAGCAGGGCTAAAATTTTCCTTCTCCCCCTCCCTGTGATCCTTCCTCTAGCTACACTTGTCTCTTCCTCATATTATAGGTTCAGTCTCAGCATTACAGTTTTTTCTCTCCTAACCCTTTTCCCTCCCCTTTTCTTATTTTATTTTTCTGGGAACAATAGCTTGCCATCCTATATTATGCTGTATGAGACTCAGACCATATTTCCAGATTGCTTTCCACAACAGTCTCTTGAAAACGTTCATCCCATTAAATCGCCTAAAAATGCTTTTTCTCTCCATTATGATGACCTACTGTCTTCAGTATTTAAAAATTAGGACATTCATTTCAAACTTATCTCTGTTTTGCATTTGCTGTTCCATAACACATCATTTCATGCTTTTCTCTCCCTCTTAGTCTACAATAGGTCTTGAAATATTTGTATTTCATACTTTCTCAGAACACGACCAGAACGCCTTTGTCAAATCCTTCTAGTGAAAGGATTGTAATCTAGAAACTGTTGTTTTAGTCAAAAGTGAGGGGTGGTACAGAATCCCATGTTCTGGGCTGATGAACACATTTTCAGACAGAAGTAAAGAGCATATAGACGGAATTAATAATTTCTCCCTTCTCCACACATTCAAGAGCCACTGAATCTTTATTCAATTTCTGTTTTTTTCACTTTCTGATTATCCATTTTCTCTCAAATATCTATTTATTCCATTCCCACCTCATCATTTTTATTTTACTTTGCAAATACATTCTGAATTGTAGGTTTTCACCTTATCCATCTTCAGGTCACCTACCGTATCTCCCAATTTCTTCTGTAATGCACTTAATCTCAGCAAATTTCACCTTCATTCAAGATTTTTGAAACTTGCTTTCCTGATCAAGTCTTCTTCTAAATGCTTCTCTGATTAAGTCTTCTCTGATCAAAGGGACTGTTTCTGTCTTTCCGCTTTTCCTGTACAAGCCCTGTGTTGCTACAAGGCAATAATTTATATTAAAGGCTTTTTGTGTCATTTTAAATCTGAGGACTCTTCAAGAGAAACCTGTCTCTTTATACAGGATATTCACTCTCTTTAAAAAGTCCCAAAAAACTAAGGGTTTAAATAAAAAGCAAGTATTCACAAGTCATGCTACTGCCTTCAGCTTTCATTTCAGGGAAGGTGTCTGCTCCAGCAATTTCTACTGATCCTATACCACTGTACTGTTTCAATTAAACTAAGTATTTATATCTAATTAAAAAAATAATGGAAGTTTTGATGAATTATGCCTAAAATCACTACTTGGTATTTTGAGGTTACTACAGAAAATAAAACAGTTGTGAGTCAATGAAGTGGAAAATTGCCATCTTAAAACAGATCCTCTAAGGTGCAAAATGTTCTCTTATTTTCTGTTATCAGTTTGTCTAGTAATTGCTTTTTTGTCCAACCACTTAAATAGGGGGAAATAGACTTACAGTTTGGAGAAAAAGAGACAGCAAAACACACAAAATTAAAGCATTAATGTTTTTTTAATTGTTTTCCTATTTTATAGCATTAAGAAAACATACCAAAAAAAAGACATTTGGCCTATCAAAACAAAAAAGTTAGAGAGATGAAAAGAAGCTGCATAAGAATATTAAAACAAGCAACAGGTCACATTCATAAACGTGGTCTTTTGGTACTTTAGTTCTTTGGAAAAACAAGCTTTACTACTAATTTAAAGTGGTTTTGCCATAAGGTTGATAATACTCCTAGTAACATTTCTACACAAATTTAATTATAAAACAGCATTGTAAAAAATTACCTGGTACTAAATTACACTTTAAGTCTACATAACAAGGAACACTGTGAAATCACTTTCTGTAACAACCTAACAACTCAGCACAGACTAAGATCACATCCTTCTTCCATGATTAACACACATGCACACAGTTGAGTTTTCCTGGGCTTTCTAAAGAGAATTTTAGTCTGGATTGTGTTGTGGTTTTTTTGGTTTTTGTTATTTTTTCTTTTTTAATAACTCTGCATGGGTTTGGATTCTCCTCAGTTTTATAAAGACTGAGAAAAGCGAGAGGAAATTGTTATTTGCAAAAATACAGACAAAATTAGATTTCTAAGAATCCTTTATTTTAAGAGACAAATGTGAAAAAGGCCTGCAAAAGGCCACAAATATACTTTAATTCAGATTAACAAATCAAATAGGGGCTGCAGTAACAGTGTCATGCCAAAGCAGAGGAGATCTAGTCAAAGTACCACACAACCACGTTCTTCTGTAAAATCCTCCCAGGAATCACTCTACAGAGCACTGAAACCTCTCGCATCCCCACATCTGTGAAGGAAGGTTTTTAGGTTTCCCCCGCTCTGGCCAACTATGTCAATGCAACAGATGCAGATCTTTTACACTTACACACACTCAATTCACTCATGTACTGTAATTTCTATAAAGACAGCCGCACCCAAACGCAGACGTTATATAAAAGAGTTCAGTACGATCAACTGCATTATGATACGACCACATGAGATGATTAAAATAACTTTTTCCAGGTGCCAGATATCTGCCATCATGTTTGGATAAAATCAGGAATATCTTACTCCTTGCTAAGCTTCTAATCCTGCCTCCTCAGAATATGTCAAAACCGATAACTGTGGCAGACACTTATTTTCTCAGTAGCATCAAAATCTACAAACTGCAGTTCTAGTTGATGTCTCCCTCTCCTGAGCTGCCCTTCCTATCCGTTCATCCCCCACAGTCCTCCTCACCTCCCCCAACATGTTGACACAGGGAAGTTTTAAAAAGAAATCAGAATGAAGTACATTGCACAGAAGGGAGATTTATTTTAGCATAGGCACATAAGAAGAAGAAACACTGAGAAAACTACTTGAATGCAAGAACTCAATTAACTTAACTTTCATCCAAGTTAAGATATTTACTTCATAAGATCTCAAGTCAAATAATTCTTTTAAATGTAGAGTTACGGTACTACAGTGTCTGCATAGAGCAAAAATTACAGAAATTCAGTAATTTTGCACAACATTTTATGCTGATCTGTGGGGGCCCAAGGACATTACTGCAAAAAGTGGTCTATTTAAGAATATGTGGCATAATGCAACCCAGCTCTTTCAAAACTATCCGCACGGGTATTACTTCTTTGAAGGAAGTATTATCTCATCAGAATGGAGCATCTTCCTAACCTTTCACCTTGACTTCTGTCACTATAAAATATACACAGAACATATTTTCTTAAGTGTTTTTTCTGTCTCTTTTTATTCCATAGGATCAATAAAATGTTTACTGTATTACCAACAAAACAATCCATGCACAAAATTCTGACCGAAAACAACCTGGTATAAAATTCAGACCATGAGAAAAATCTATGGCGGGGGGGGAAGTAAAATGTGTTTCTTTATGAAAAAAAAATAAATCGTAGAATGAATATCATATAATGAACAATCCATGAAAATAATACTCAATCACCAACCCCATGCAACAGAGAAGAAACAGAGAAGCAGAGACCAAAAAGTACTACGCGAGGACGCCAAACCTTACTCAAAGCAACCTAAGATCTCTCACAACCCTTCTAGAAGTTTTCTATTTATAAAACAAAGAAGATACAGGACACCTATTTTAACCACGTAAATTTGCACTGCACCACACGAAATAATTTCAGATATGCTGCCTAAGTTTCTAAGACTGTGCCTGTCTGCTCTTAAACCTGCCTTATATAATAACGTTCATGTGATTCAGCACTCTCCATCAATTTCTCAGTACTCTCACACAGCTCTCCTCACAGCTCATAAATGCCACCCTTTCTTCACACCCATCTCTCTCTTTCCCATCACAAATTCCAACAACTTAATTGATGAAATCTAACTCTGTTAAGGACTACAAAAAAAAAAAAAATCTTAAAAAAGCCCCACAACAGTAAAACAAGGAAATATGACTGCTTTTTTTTTTCCCAGTCATCTATATATATCACTGAAAATAATATTAATTACAAAGTATAATAAAATAGCATATAAAGGTGAACAAAAATACAATACAAACTTACTATTCTTGATTAAATGGTTTGTTATAGATACAAGGCATTAAGGACAACAAGAAATCGTCTCAGTTGCAAGGGGGAAGGGGGCAGGAGGGGATGATTTTTCTCTAGATCCAATCCAGGCAGTTTCCACTGCCAGCCCAGACTAGCTTAATCATACATTAATAAGATGAAATATGATTCACCTGCAATTTTTTATCAGTCTCAGCAAAAAAAAGTTCTTAACTGAAAAACGTTTTTGGACTCTTTCAGGCTCTTTTTCTTACATATAAAAATTAATAAAATCTCCAAAATTATTATGGAAAAGACTTCACTTTGGGCTACATATTTATAAGGAAGCTCATAATGAGCTCAAGAAGCATAGTATTTTTCCCAAGTGAGGCCAACCTGAAGAAAAATTATTGGGGTTTTGTGGGTTTTTTTCCTTTGTAGAAGTCAAAATGCTCTTTTGTCAGCACCAAACAGTGTTCTCATGCTTGCAAGTGGAATTGTTTGAAATTGTATCAAGAGATTTACTAAGTAGAGATCCACACAAAAAACTGGTATGTTTGAATATCAGCACACTGCATACAAACAGAAATTGCTTTCAATAAGTGAAGCACAGATCACACATTTTACTGCCATCCATGCTCTTGAAATGGAACTGCAAAACAATCAGAGTTTGCATTTATTTTAATTGCAGATAATATTCGGAGCCACGCTGAAACATTATGCCTATGGAAATACAAACAACTACACTTCACCCTGAACTCTCTAAAAATGCAGGGAAAATAAATTACTAATCACCTATCACTTCTAATAATGAGCCATTAGAGCAAAAGCCAGAAAAAATAATTCAAGTCACAAACTATTCTGAAATGCTTAAGATGGAAAGAGTACAAACAACAGAAGCTACTACAACAGACGTTTAATTAATTGATCAATTTCAACACTCATTTACAGCAATCCTTAAACTAACTCCCCAAGAGCATTTAAGAAGTAAGAATTGATGAATGCTCTTATTGTTGTAATTTTTTAACTACAGGGGTTATTTCTGAAAAAAACTACTTCAACTCCAAAATAGCTTGGTGCAAAAATGGCACTTGTACAACTTCCACTAGACCAGGGTCTTTCTAAGACAGCATGCACAATTTTCCTAGGACCCTCCAATTAAACCTCTCCTTCCCTGTGCCAGAAGACACTTATTTCAGTTCACTCTCTACCCTTTATTTACCCTGCCTTTCTCCCTTTCCACCCTCCCAAATGGGAGAAGTTGTATGTCTCCAGATTTTTCAGAAAGTACTTACATCCCTATAAAATGCAAAGAACACAGAAAATGTTGTTTCTCTAATGCCGGTGTATGCATGGTATTGATGGCTTTCCAGAGTGAGCCTTCCCTGTTTGAGACATACATTTACACACACTTTTAAGGGAAACAGCTGCTTAAGACCACAAAAATATCGACTGTGTTATATGCCCTGTCTGAATCATGAGCTTCAAATCATTTCATGTGACAATATAACAATGCCAATTATTTTTTACAATATTGTTATAAGAAACTTTTTAATTTTATTCATTTAAAGTCATGATACCTCTACATGGACTCACAGATAAGACAGCTATACTAACATGACTTGTTTCCTGCCTTACATAAGAATGTTATCCAAAAGATGGAAAGGGACTTTAAACAATTTGGCATCTGTGGAACTAAAAAGCAATCTGAGAACATTTTTTCTAGTACAAGTCCAACGCCTGCACAGGAGCTTTCAACTGCTTATGATTCTCTCAATACTCACACATATCCAAATACCTATGCTTACAGAAGAAAAACGGAAGTAATAGATAGTAATAATAAAAAAATCTAAAATGTGTCAAGTCAATTGATCCACTGTTTCAATGGATGGAGTGAATGTTTATTTCCACTTAGATTTATAATAAATTGCATATAGGTGAACAATTCCATTAAGACCCAATTAATAGGCCACAAAGTAATTGCAAGTAGATACTCTGAACATATTGAAATTATTCTACTCTAGAAATTCAATCATTTACAACAATACATTAAAAAGAAAAAAAAAACAAACCAGCATATACAGACCTTCCAGTAGTCAGATTGTAAACTGTAGTACCTCTGGTATGCAGATAATGCTGTAGGAAAGAAAAAGGAATGTTGAATTTCTTTTGTTGCATTTTCTTTGAAGAAAAAGATAGAAAACCTTAACAGCCAGAATACACAACATTAAAATGATAAATGGTTTAATAAAAGTAACACTGCCACGATAAGTACACTGTTGTGGGTAATGCATTCCTTAAGATTATAATTTTGTTTTATGAAATGTCAACACAAAAGTATATTTATTATTAATCTTACAAATGTAAATCAAGCCATATTTTAAAGAAAGCCTATAACAAAAGAAATAATTTGAAATTTGGGGATTTTCACCCTGGACAAAGCTGTTGTAAGATTTAAAAATTTAATCATGTAGCTCATTTACCATGCTCCCTGATGTCCTGTAATTTCTAAAGAACTGGTGCAGAGGGACATACAAAGAGAAATCAATTTCACATGCCCTTTCATTCAGTAGCTACAGAAACAAAAGTGAAAAAAGCTTACATTTTATTCAACATCTATGACCAAGGCTAACCTGGAAAACAGCGCTAGGTTTTCTGTTCAGTAGAATATTAGCTCTAGGTACTAAGAAATTCCTCAAATCACCATTCCTGCATTTCTCTTTCCCACTAAAAATTCGGTTGATTCATCTTGCCCTTCAGCTAAGATAAGAGGCCACATAAGACTTGAACTCAAACAGGCTTTACATTCTTGCAAGAACATTGCCACTAGGCACCATCCAAAAATGAAGAATTCTAAATAATGATTCACTGCAGCAAGATCAAGATTTTGGTTTTTCAAGTGTTTGCTTCTTAAGATTTAAGAATGGTTTCTACACGTATGTGTTTTCCAAACAACGAAACAGACAACAGACAACCTCTGCTTTGAAAAACTACAAACACTAAACGGATTAAGATGGTAAGAACAATATGTATTTTATGTACCCATTCATTTCTTGCAAGTACCATGGATAAACAATGTCCCTAAATTTTATCACCCTTCAATGCCCGTCTTGCATATTCATTTCCACAACTTAACAAAAGTCCTTAAGATTAAGCAAAGTAGGAACAACATACACATAATGACAAGGCACACAGAGCTTTCTCCTCTTAAGAGTATACCTTTGCACTCAGCTGTCTAGGGAGACTCACAACCTTATACTTTTAAATGCCTAACTCACACACACTGAATCATGCCCATAAGGTAGCCCTCACCACTGGAACTACTTGTGAAGCCAGCTTCTAATTTTGATGCTCTAAACTGCGATTTACTTAGAAAAGAAAAAAAACCTGGAATATTCATCATCCTTACACTATCAACATGTAGTATGTTTACATGCAACTTATATGAATAAAATCACTTAAAAATCTAGTCAATTAGGTTCTTTCACAACTTAAGAATACAAGAATACAATTCCACCCCCTTTTGAAGTCTTTTTTTTTTTTTTTGAAGTTAACTATTGCAGTCAATTACACAGGGCATACGGATAAAATAAAAAGATGGGAACATCAAAGAGAACATTAAATACAATGCTAAGGATATGTACTGGGAAAATAAAAGAGAAAACTTTTTCAGTGTACCTGTCAAAAAATATAGGAGTACCCACATGAGCATATCCATTAAACAAGAGAGCTGAAATGTGTTTCCCTATAGCAGTTAGGGTACTATTAAGCTTATAAAACGTCAACAGTTTTTTAAAAAAATACAAAAATAGAGAAGCAACAGAAGACCTACAAAGGAAAGACAGAGGGAACCAACCAACCAAAAGAAACAAAGCAGAACAAAAGCGGGGTGGGGGAAGCCTTACTGCTAGTGACCAAAAACATTCCTTGTGCAAGTACGGCAAAAAGGTGTAGAGCTCAAACCTATCTTCTTGCTGGGAACTCTAGCTAGTCACAGCATGCACAGCCCTGCTCTCCAGCCAAACAGAATCAACTGAACAGAAATGAGCAGCACTGAAAAAAGGGAGAGAAGACATCTGAGGGTATTCACCCATTCACACCTGATCAAGCCCCTGGTCAGGGGAGGAGGCAGCGCATGAAGCTAGGATCCACTAATACTTGCCCAGAGAAGTTCTAGCACCTCCATTTAACACAGGGAAAAGTTCTTATATTGAAAAACAGAGTCTTTGATCCATGATATTCTAGGCCCATGCCAGACTCATGCTCCAATTAAAAACAAGTACATAGAAAGCATGGACCGCTGAAGCATATTTCATTTTTACATGATTAGAAGAGAAGACCTTCAATCTAAGGAAGGTCACCTGACTCTTCCAGAGGAACAAAGACAGCACTACAGTCCTCTTCTGAAGCATCTGAAGTGCCTAATCCTACTTTTGGGTTCAGCGACCTTGTCTAGGGATCCAGCCTTTCCTTCTAGGGGGAACAGTATTCTGCTTCTACTTAACATCTTGAAGATGAAATGCTGAAATGCTGAAGATGAAATGCTCAGTGTTGTACCGAAAATGCACAACAACAAATCATGGAAGCATCCCTTGCACAGGAGCTAAATATCCCTTTCCTCCTCATTAAAGTTAGACAACTAGAAACTGTTATTGATGCACGATTTCAATATTTAACAAGTACTCAACTTCCAGTTAGTTAGTTACCTGTGAAAGTTGGTTTCAGTCCCCTTTACTTCTAGATTAAACATACGCTCCACAGGGACTCAAGCTCTGCTAAAAAGGATTGAAGTAACAGGCAGAAAAACAGAAAAAAGGGATTCAAGAGAGCAAACACTCATCCTGAGTTCTATGGTGCAGAAATAAGAGTATCTCATCTAAAAAGAGTGTGGAACTACAATCAACTTCTCCCTTCAATTAGGTTTATAGCTATAGGAAATGAGTGCAAACCCTTCAAATTACAAACTTCATTCTAGATTAAGAAGAAAAAAAGAGCAAGTGAATCTGCTAAGCAACAATAATTTTGCACAAGTCCCTGTCTGGAACTTAAGACTATACTTCATCAGGCTATGATTCTAATTATAGGATTATATTCTCTGGTTTATTAAAAAGTGAAAAGAAAGTCACTTGGGTCATGCATCACATTAGTAGTATTAAACAAAACAAATAAAAAGCAAATAAAAAAACACCATCAAAAAACCCCACAACACTAAATACTGCAATGTCATTTGCACCTTTACTTTTCATCCAAGACTGGTCATTCCAAAGCGAGAAAACTTTTGTCAGAAAAAATATTCTATGAACTACCGTCCCTTTCAGCACAGGGTCTACTCCCATTTTTTACAGATGCCACTGAATTAACCCATTTCTGTTAAGATGTTCCTTTTTTAAACATAGTGAAGTGAGTGCTTTGAAATCACTCAGGTACAGCAGAATTCTGTAGATAATTTTCTAATTAGGAGCTTGGTACGGAGCTTTTCCAATCTACAAGTTTGCCACTGAAATTCTTAAACATATAGAATTTTTGGAGGCCACATACATAGAAACGTCTTTTTTCAGCATGAAAACCACCCTGAGTATCTAGAAAATGCATATCTGGAATCAGAAAAAACAGGACTGAGTGTCAACAGTAAAGCAATGTTTCTTGCTTCACCCTCAACTATATTCATAAAATGATCAAAACAACCATAGAAAACTCTCTTAAAAGCACAAAGCTGAGAAACCACATTCACACATCTAAAACAATATTGGACAAGTGACTCAGGAATTCCTAAAAAAGGTGCTCATAGTTACCTATCTCCATCCTTCTACCCAGTATTTCATTACTTACTGTATCAGTTTACACTCATCCTAGTAACATCTCTCTCCAAAACATGGCAATCTACATTACTTACCTAACAGGTAATCCTTATGATCAGACTCTTGAAAACCTTACAACCTTCTGAGTGGCAGACAAAGCATTTACCAGCCTTCTCTGAATGGGAGGAGGGAAGAGCGGGGCTGGACTGGGGGAGTTGTGGTGGGGGTATGCCCCAAAGGTTTATGTAGCTTTTCAGATCGACCACCATCAGCTACATTGCTTGATGAGAACAAAAGAATGTTTACCTCAAAGAGCTCTGAAAAGAAAAACGCCACCTTTCTATCCAAAGAATTAAAACTGCTGGAGAGTAAGAAACCTCCTCAGTTCAGGCTCACTTTGGAATCTGTCTTTAAGCCTCTGCCACCTGGAGCAGAGCTGACTCTTGATGAGTTCATAGAACTACCAGAACTAGCCACTTTGCAATATCTACAGTTACTTTAACACTGACAGCCTTTATTATTTGCCCTTTGCCCCCTAAGAGTTTGATGGCTTCTCTTACTACAACTTGGGTCAAGGGACATCCCAGAATCAGGAAAGAGAGGATACTGGTTTCTTATTTGCTCCTGTTTAAGATTCCTTGATTTCACCCAGAGAATGCAAAATAAATTTTGCATAATTGATAATTGCCATGTATGTGTTTTCAGGACAGTTTTTTTTTTAAACTATTTAATTTCATAAGAAAATGGTAAAACTTTATAAAATACATAATTGTTTCAGTAATACAACAGACAATCTCTTTTCATATCCATATCCCATAACCTAAACAAATAAGTAAGGTGAAAATAGGGAGCAAAACATCTAGACTGAGATCCACCTACCTGTCATTTTTAACACTTCAAATCAGAAATCACGCAGTCACAGAAGGATGGCTTTTATGATCTGCTCTAACAAACCTATTTTATGACACCTAAAAATTTAAGAGGCCTTTGAAAGTAATGCAAATATGGAACAGTTTGAGTATTTTAGTGCTTGAGGAAGGAAAAAGTGAACTAGATACTGACACCATCTAGTGGCACTTTGCAAGGCTAAATGTGACTAACAGATTTTTGGCTTGCTAAACTTTAAAAAGTTAAGATGAAGCATTAATTTGATGACATACCCCTGAAAACAGAACTTTAAAACAACTCAAAGCTCCATAATCTTCTGTGTACATCAATACTTGTTTTCTTAAGTAGGAATTTGCAAACAAGCACTAACATTTCTTAGTGCTTATCTAATGTAAAAATGAAAATTAAGATAGAAAATTAGCTGAAGAACTGCACCAGGGAAGCAAAGGAAGGGCACATATGTTGCTTTAAACCTGACAATGCTTCCAGGAAAAATAAATCTTCATTAAACACCTAGAAGACGTGCACAGGTTATGGAAACAGCATATTACATAATTCACATTTTATCCACAATAGTATTTTAACCTAGGAAGATGAACACTGCCGGGCCATAAAATTAAAGGCATCAAAAGGTACAGAAATTCCGAGGTTGAGTCAATGGAATTGACCCTTCACATGGTAAAAAACTGGCTGGAGGGCTGGGCCTAGAGCGTTGTGGTGAATGGAGTTAAATCCAGTTGGCAGCTGGTCACAAGTGGTGCTCACCAGGGCTCAGTATTGGTGCTGGTTCTGTTTAATATCCTTATCAAAGATCTGGATGAGGGGATCAAATGCACACTCAGTAAGTTTGCAGGCAACACCCAAGCTGGGCAGGAGTGTTGACCTGCCTGAGGGTAGGAAGGCTCTACAGAGGGATCTGGACAGGCTGGATACATGGGCCGAGGCCAATGGGATGAGGTACAACAAAGCCAAGTGCCGGGTCCTGCACTTGGGTCACAACAACCCCATGAACACTGCAGGCTTGGGGAAGAGCGGCTGGAGAGCTGCCCAACAGAAAAGGGTGTTGGGGGTGTTGGTCAACAGCTGACAGAAAATGAGCCAGCGGTGTGCCCAGGTGGCTAAGGCAGCCAACAGCATCCTGGGTTGTAACAGATAGTGTGGCCAGCAGGACTAGGGAAGCGATCATCCCCCTGTTCTCAGCATTGGGGAGGCTGCACCTCGAATACTGTGTTCAGTAGAAGAAAGACATTGAGGTGCTGGAGTGTGTCCAAAGAGCAATAAAACTGGTGATGAGGGGTCTAGAGCACAACTCTTAGGAGGAGCAGCTGAGGTTGTTTAGCCTGGAAAAAATGGAGACTCAGGAGAGACTTTCTCTCTAGAACTCCCTGAAAGAATGCTGTCATGAGGTGGGTGTCAGTTTCTTCTCCCAAGTAGCAAACAAGAGGACAAGAGGAAATGGCCTCAAGTTGTGCAAGGAGAAGTTTAGATGGATATAAAGAAAAATTTCTACACCAAAAGGGTTATCAAGCATTGGAACACGCAGCCCAGGGAAGTGGTTGAGTCACCATCCCTGGAGGTACTTAAAAGACATGTAAATATGGTGCTTAGGGACATGGTTTAGTGGTGGACTAAAGCTTAGGTTAACAGTTGGACTCAATGATCTTACAGATCTTTTCCAACCTAAAGGATTCTATGATCCTATAATGAACAAAAAAAAAACGTTGTGGAAGCTCGAGCAGCAAAATGCAGCTTAGGTCTTTTGCCCAAAGGCCTCAGGAAAGAGGTTGCTCTCCATTTCCTCCAGAGATTTGTGCTGAAAGTACCAAAGAGATGACCAAAGAAGCCTAAAGCATGTCTTCCTTTTAACACAGAATGAAGGCAGGCACACAAAGGCAACACAATCCTATACTTAAAATAGAAAAATCACCAAATAGTCTTCCAAGTAATTTTATTAAAAACTACACGTCCTCATCTGGAAATATAATGCAGCAGCAAAGTGGTGAGAAGCCCACTGTCCCATGATCACATCCAACTATGAGCTGCACAGGAGACTACAAAATATTAGATGTTTAAGACATTTACGAGCTTGAGGAGGAGTTCACTGCTACATAAACCCTTTAGATAATGAACTTTATGAAAGGTCTTAGAAAATTGAGAATATCAGTGAAGGAACAAAATGGAATCACATGAAGCTCAAAAATCCTTCAAAGAGCATATTCCGCAAAACAACTTTTAACAATGAAGTGTTTTTTTAGAACTCTGTCCAAAATGAAAATTTTCAGACAGGCAGGCAAAAAATCACAGTCCAAGTATATTCTATAATAATAATCTTCTACTGCTACCCCCCCTCATTTATAAAAAAAAACATTTTAATGTTCTAAGCTTAAGGTAACATTCTTACTTCTTTCTATAGGAATTTCACATAATGGTTTGAACAACCTGAAAGTAAACCGCCCAAAATTTAATAACAGCATCCTGAAGATGAAATAAACAGCTCTAAATAGAAGCAACCCTTCTGCCTAGTAACTTCTGCCAGTTATTAACAATTGCAAACAACAAGACAAAAATCTTAAACCTAAAAATCACACTCATTTGAAACACAGTCATCTCTTCCTCAACTCATTCAGACAGCTATGCTACTTAAAACCCATTCCAGTTCTTCATGTCTCATCAGTAAAAGACAGACCAGCAGAAACCAACACAATCCTATCTATGCTGGGAAGTCTTAGATTTTATAAGATGACTCCTACAAGTCTGTACCTCAGAACACAGTGCAATTAAATGCTTCCTAATGAAAATACTTTCCTTCAAAGTCCTAAAAGACTAAGACATTAACCACTACAGAGAAATTCTGTCCATAGCTGGAATAGCAAGTACAAAAGAACACAAATACATTGTTGAATTTGGGAGTTGTTCTCGCAACCAAACAACTTTACACAAGAAAAATCAAGAAGTGTTTAAATTCTGGGTTTAGGTTGTAACTTAATAAATGAGCACCTCAATAATCATTGTGTATCTTTTTTCAGTTTTGTTTTAAATTTTAACAATTGTTAAAAAATTGTTGGACTAACTAACACTACCTTATAAATTACTTACAATATTTTTATATTAGTGCTTTTGACAATGCAGCCAGTATCTACAAACAAAATAAGTATTATTAAAACTGTTCTGCCATAGCACATAAAAAAATGTGATCATCACTTCAGTACAGCAGTAAGAATTACTTTAGTGCAGTATTTATTATGCTTTAGTAACTGTGATGTGAATAATTGCCTGTTTTTCCCAAATCATTCATTAATTGTATTATCTACTTCTGTGTCCAGGAATTTCGCTTAGAGAACAGCAATTCAAGGAGGCAAATGATAAAAGCATGTCTCCACTTGTGCAACTGTTAGCTGTCCTCCAAATCACAGGCTGGAACAGCCAATACATAGGACCCTTCTACAAAATAGATACAAGGATCCCTAAGAAAAACACAGATGATGTCAGAGTCCACGAGCTCATTAAAGAGCATTCAACTAGAACGCAAACCTTGAAGATCACTGTCTACACTTTGTACTCCTTATGGAAACCAGAGTCATGGAAAAAATATTAATGAAAAGACCTCCATCTGCTGATGTAGCATCAGTTTCCTCCAATACTAGCCGTACAGTAATTTTGGTAGAATCCCAGCCCTCCCTAGGAATGCAGCAGCAAACAAAGTTCACAGGTATATGCCGTGGAGTCCTAGCTGGATTCACAATGTTGCCAGCATCCAAAAGCCTCCACGACAACCCATCAACCTCCTCTGGCAAGACCAGAGGCTGAGGTTTCACATTCTGGGGCAATTGCGTCACTTTTTTTTCTGCTAGGTTATTTTTCAGTTGGATCAGTTCCGCACACAGCTGCACGTTCAGCTGTGCCAGCACAAAGCAGAGAGCAGCAACCAGCAGACAGGGGGTGGGGTGGGGGGTGCCACCAAAGACACGCCCAGGGAACAACCAGTTTGGAAACCTCTGAAACAATCAAACAGCTGGGGAATAGCTGCCTCGGTTAAAA
>VXAK01000825.1:0-30575 GCA_013399435.1 Arenaria interpres
CCCCGCGCCCTACGGCACCGGGAGGGGGGGTTCGATTCCTTAGGCCCGGCGGCCCCGCGTTGTTTGTGTTGCAGGCGGCGGCGGGGCCTGTGCCGCCTCGTTGCGCAGCCGCGGCGCCGGAGAGAGGTCCCCCCGCTCGAAGAGGTGGGAGAGAACGGGAGGCAGCGGCAGGTGGACGGGCCGAGAGAGTTGGAGCCGGCCTTTAGGGAGGGGGAGATGGTTCCCTGTGGCCGTACGGTGCGTCCGGAGGGCCCAGCTCTCTGTTTGCCGTCTCCCCGAGGCTGCCAGGTGCAGCACAAAGACGGTTTGCTTGCTTTGTGGTAACTTGTTAGCTTTCCTCTTCCCTCGTCTCCCCCCGCTCGGCTCTGCCTTTCTGTGTCTCGTTCACCTGTTGTATCCTGTCAACCCGGATTGCGAGCTTGCTAGGTCGCAAACTTGTCTGCTGTTAAAAGGTAACTTTGCTTACATTGGTGGTGACCCTTAATTGCGCCCTTTCGCTGCCCCTCGTTGTGCTAAGGTCTGCAGGTCCGTCACCGCAGGTCTTTCGTTACGGGCCAGAGGCAAACCTTGGATCACTGGTGAAAGAGAAAGACTTTACCTCCTGAAATTTCCTCCCACCCTTTTTTCTTTTTCCTAAAGGCACAGCTGGGCCCTTCACTAGGAGGCTTTTTTTGAGGGAGTCTCCAACACTGAGTCATGTTTCTGACTAACCGTTTGGATCGCTGCGTGTCAGCCGGTTTCTGGCTATGACTGCAGGTTATGTTTGTCTGTAGGGAAGAGTCCCCTCGGCTCTGCTGCTTGTTTCAAGGTACGTGGAGTGTCTGCTGTTCCACAGGTGTCAGGGAGAAGGCTGTACTTGAGAACAGAAAGAAGAAAAAGGAAAAGCTGGGGGTTTTTAACTTCTTTTAGTGCGTGGTGGGCTTGGTTTGTGGAGTGTCTGAGTCTTAAGACATAACCCCCCCTTGTTGAGGTAGAAACAGAAGAAGGTATCTTTTAGTTAGGGAAGCAAATGCAGTTTGGAAACTTCAGCCAAGTGTTGCTGAGCTCAGCCCTTCTTTCCTTTGGGCTGTGGAAAGAGGGCATTGGATGCGGTACACGTTGTGCCAGGACCAGATGGGGTTTGGCTTTGCCGTGCTCCTCTGCTATCGCACCTCTGGCACGTTTGTCAGAAGATTACGGCTGCTGCAAGACTCGCAAGGGCAGCCTGACTGCGTGGCTCCCTGATGTAACCCCTTTTTTTGAAAGCTAGCACTGAGTTTGGTGACATTTCTCTCTCGTGTGTACATGCGCCCGTGCGTCCTCCTTCATGCGGGAAGGCCAGCTTTTGTGGGAGAAAAGCAAGGGTGAAAATAATTAAGTCTCCTCCTCCCCCCAGATAAAAGGTGAGGGGAATAAACCCAAACCAGCCTCAGGTAGGAGAGAAGATGGGTTGTTGTGGAGCTGCCTGGGAGATGTGGAGCTGCTGGAGGAAACCTGCAGCTACTTGTGTTGTGAAGGGATGCAAGGAGAAGTACTGTAGCAGAGACTATGTATTATATAATTCCCTAATCTAAAAAAAAAAAAAGAAGAAAAGGGAAACTTTATCACAGAATTAGTGTGTCCTGGCTGTGTGCCTCGGGTTACCATCCCCAGTTGTTTCCAGTTACTGCTGCCGCAGCTCTCTGCGCCTTGTCAGCCTGTTTCCTTTACCGGCTGGCTGTGCGGCGAGGAGGCAGGCAGAGGGGGTGCAGGAGAACAGGCACGCAGCCCTGCAAGGACAGCGTGTGAGTTTACTGCCTTCTCCTCATCTCGCACCTGCAGGAAGAGTCGTGTTCCCCGTGTGTTCAAGTGCGCTTGGTGGCTATGACTTTTTACTTTCCTCCAAGAAAGATGCTTCCTTTAGGATGGAGTCCTCGCAACTCAGCCCGCTCGTTCTGTGGTAAACAGCAGGATGAATTCTTTGCTGCTGTTAAACGTTTGATCCGCTCGTGATGGTTTCAGGCCTCAAAAGTTACGTCTGTTGTGATTATAACTGGTCTGTGATTGTATAGCCATCAAGATTGACAGTTTTCAAAAAAATGATAAGGTTTGTAACTGTTGCTGTTTTTCGGAAGTTGTGTTCCCATCTGCCCAAGGAAGGGTATAGAATATAATGTGCTTTGTCTTGAATGCATTGAAGGGTGATCCTGCTCTCTGCTCTGGAAGCAGCTGCTGTGAAAGTCTCATTGTTGCTGATGTGTGGGTCTTTGCATGCTGAATAGGAAAGCTTATCAGATTATATGTCACTCCCTATCCCCTTCCCTCCCACCCCCAAGTAATAAGATTCACAATCCTGGCAATCTTGGAGAAAAATTGATGTTTCAGAACTGAGGTGAAACCTGTGATGGGTATCCCTGCCCGAGGCAGGGGGCTTGGAACTAGATGATCTTTAAGATCTGTTTCAACCCAAACCCTTCTGTGATTCTATACAAAGATACCTTGTTTCTCTGGGGGAAAATGTTCTGCTGGTCTGGGGTAGGCTGTGTTACCTTGTTTTCCTCACAGCCTGGTAATTTAGGAAGGCAGAATCACATTCCTTTGGCTGTGGAAACGGTCTGGTTGGGAAGGAACTTCATCTTGAGAGGGAATGCAGGGGAGTGAGTGTTTCCTGCTGACAGGTGCAGGTCTGCGTTTAGGTTGCAAACAGGTTGAACTTGGTCATTAGATCATACTTCTCCTAGTATACAAGTAGAACGTTTGACTTAGCATTTTCGTCGCAGTCACTGCAGCTCGAAGCTGTATTGTAGTCAGTTTGGGTTTGAGATGTGTATAATATTGTTACATTAGATGAGGCTGTCCACGTTTGGGCAGATCTTAGAATTTTCTCTATTAGAAGTGGTACAATGGGTTACTTCAGCACTCCTGTGTGGTTTGTGTTCTGTGACTTCCTGCTCAGGCCAAAATACCTTTTTTCCAATTTTTGGAGCACAGGCAAATTCCTTTCTTGTGTCCTCACTAAAGCAGAGACACCCCTGGAGCCAGCGTAGCTTGCACGTTTAGATCTGGAGATCTCAAAACCAGATTTCCTGTAAAGCAGAATTACTTGCTGTATTGAGTGTCAAAAAAAGAAAATGTTAAGGTGATGTACTCAATTTTGGTATAACTTCATAAATCACTTAAGCTTGATAGTGTGTATGTCAAAGCGCCTTATTTGGGGAGGGCAAAGGCTAATTAGGGTAGTGCACAAAGGAGAGCAGAGCGCTGCAGAGCTTCCAGTGTGTTGAAAGCCGGGGGGAAAGAATAAATCTTTATTTAGTGGGATGTCGATGAAGAAATTAAGAGAACAGCGTTAGAGAAGGAGAACTCTTGGTTCTTGTTTTGAACAGACCGTAACTAGTGTCTGTAGGATTAAGTAGGAGAACTGTCTCGTGGGACGTGAGGACTGAAGCAATTTAAAAGCCATGCTGCAGAGTCAGGTTGTATTGTGTACAGAAACCTCTCTGAGATGTAAATAAAAGATGTTAGGTGAGTATCAGACTGATTGCTAAAGCAGATGACTGACAAGTGAGTAGGTGTCTCCTGGCATGTAAGCCTTTCTGGTTTGTTTTAAGGTTTAAGAAAAAAAAAAATAAATTGGCAAGTATACTTGTAAAATTGATGGCAACGAACTGGGCATGGAAGTTGGATCCTCTCTCTCTCTCCAGGGAGAGGGGCAGTCTTGGCCCCCTGGTGCTACCACAACTATGAAACAAACAAGGTTAATTGGTTTAAATCAAGGCGTCCCACTTGCTGATATAAATCATGATTAAAGCTGGTGATTTAAATAATCTATTTAAGCTTTGTTTTGCACTTGATATAAAAGAAAGGTTTATTCTAATTGGTTGGACTCATCCATTACTAATTCTTGCTAAACAGGACGATACAGTGTATCTACATACACCCATTTATGCTATTATATCACAGTAAATGTTTACATTAGAAAATGGCCATTTGTATTTACTAGGTGAATAATTTCTTTCCTCGTGACTTGTACAAAACTGCATTTGAATAAAATGGTCACATTACATGTGCACATTTTTTAATAACTAGGCTATAATCACACAAATCACGCAGTGGATACATAAGAGAAAATATCCTTGCTGGAGTGTGCGCTATTAAAACTGACTCATTCGAACAGGGTAGTGTTATCTGTACTTAGCGAAATGAACTGGTTGTTTTTGGTCATTGTGTCCTTCCAGATCTTAGAATGAGCATAACTCATCCTCCCTTGTCTTGTTTTTATACAGAGATTGGAAGAGAGAAACACCTCCCCCCCCATTTTTTGCTGCCTCCCCCAGCTTTGAGTCAACTAAACTAATTTAATAAGTGAATTGAAGAAACTGATCTTTCTGCCTTTTAAAGAAAGGTTGGTTTGGCGCTTCAGTGGATTCTGGTTCTGCGGACTCGGTGACTTTCTCGAGTTTGGGAATTATGCTTTTTAAACGTTCTCCAGCAACGATGTGCTGCTTGGATAGAGTGTGTTTTCAAATGACTGTTTTGGGGCTCTATCATAAATTGTCATTAACTTAAAAGTACATTGAATGAGTGTAATCTTGAAAAATGTGTGTAAAATCTATTTAAAGGAAAACGTTTGAAATGCAAATAGTCTTTCTAGGGCCCTTATAAATTGAGAGCAAAGAGGTTGGCTTCTGCAACAGTTCCGTAGTATATCTTGGTTGCCAGGGTCATACATGCAGAAACGTGCCAGCCCCCAAAGGATTCCACGTGCCATGTCAGTGAACTTTCCTGGAGGATTTTACACAGTCAGGCCGTCAGATATGCACGTGCGGTGGCTTCTTGCACGCCTGCCAGCAGGAACCCACGTGCAAATGTTTGTGGGCACACAAAGTTGCACTGGGACAGCCTTTGAGGCTTGCTCTGGTGCTGCCACCGGGCAGCTCACCCGGCTCCTGCGCTCTCCGAGAGCAGAAGGAGAAGCTGTCACCTTGCCTTCAAATACCAACTTCGTGACTCTGGTCTTCTGATCGACTGCATCCCCACCCTTGGCCGTCATCCGTAGGAGAGGAATAATATTCTGATTTCTGTGAAAGGGCCAGGAAGAAGTTTGAAAGGTGGCTTCTGTGTTTACAACTGCTGAGAGGGACAGGTTCTCAGGCTGCTGCAGCTCTGGGCAGGAAGCCCTAGGGATAAGATTTAAGGTCCCTATAGCATGCAGGCAGGCAAGCTTGCGCTGCTAGACCTTTAAGGAAGGTGTCAAAACTCCCTTCTTTAGCAAAGGAAGAGAGAATATCTGTTGTGAGGAGCGTTGTAAAATACTGATAAGCACAGATCGTATAATGGAGCTTCTGATATCTAGGCCTATCTGAGAAGAGGGACCTTAGCTTTCTGAGCTGTATGGGATCGAAATAAAAATTCTCCCTGGTCTGCAAAAACCCTCTCAAGTTGCTGTTCGTTTATCTAGCAATAGAACAGGAGTAGAGAAGGCAGAAACCTTTGCCTGAAGAAAACATGAATTTTCTCCCTCTCACCTGTACTTTGAGGGCATTTTCTATTATGCCGCTCTTAACCGGCAGGCTGGGAGTGAAGGTTGAAGGAAAAACAAGGAGACACTGCAGACTTTGTCCTCTCTCGTTTCTGTGCCATCTCCAACTGCTACTCCCTGATACTTGCTCTGGGTGGTGCCTTCAGCAGTGTCCCAGAATCAGCGGGCTGTCCCCACCCTTCTCCCTTGATACAAGGATCCAAATAAGAAATCCAGCCACCTGTTGATTTAGCCCCGTTGCCTGCCCCCACGCACTCGTGTGTTGGGTCTGCGTTTTCCAGCGCTGATCTTGGGTCCGCAATTACTTCTGAGAGGTCAGGCGATAACGAACTGAGAGTATAACGTTTGCTCGCTTGCTTCACGCAGAGCCTGCCAGAATGTCTCTCTGCAGAACCACTAGCTCCTGGGTCGTCCGTGGTGTCTTCCTTCTCCTCGTGGTGAGGTTTCACCGGAGTTGGGAATGGGGTGGGCTCCTTGCATGCAGCACCTCGCCTGTGACAAACCCTGACAACCTGATGGTTACGTTCTTTTGCTTTTTTTTCTATTAGAGCCTTTCGGTCTGTTCTGGGCTACCTCACTTGGGAAATAGAAAAGCATTTGTCTGTTACTACCTCCAATCTCTTTGTGCCTTTTAGGGTTCTTTCTGGATGGATGAGGCCTCCTGGGCACTTGGAGATAACCTGCGAGGGGATTTGGTGGCTGTGGTTTCCCATCTGGTGGGTGTGCCGTCAGTGCAGCCATTTCACTGGCCAGTGTTTGAGCGGTGGACTCTGTCCGGCTCCGGACTGTTTTCCAGCTGAGTATTTGTGGTGATGTCAGGCAGTGTGAGAAGGGAACATGACTTGGCAGGACAAAGTCTGCAGAAAGTTCAGCTCCACATTTGGCCACGAGCCTCGGAGGGAATGAGATCTACACACACATTCTGCTACACAGCCTGTCACACGCCCTCTCACATGCTCCCTTCCTGTCACACAGATCCTCTTTCTCTCATTTTCAGACCTTTAACCCTTCCCTCCTAGTTTCCAACCTGTGGGTTTATAAAAAAAAAAAAAAAACCACAAAAAAACTCCTCCTTATTTTGCTGTTATTTTGCCTTCTAAGTGCTTAGTTGCAATGACCCCCAAAGCAGAAATAGACTGCATAGGCCAGGATCCAGAGTAGTAAAGTCAAAAGCAGGGAAGTTTACTTTGTAACAGAGCTCTTAATAGCCCTTTATTTTTACCTGCACCCCTATGCCAGTCTTCACAGTGTTTCTTGGCAGCTCTTCTGATCTCTCTTCTTCAGCCTTCTGGCCGATCTAGGTTTGGATACGTTTATCTGCTGCAGGGTGGGAACCCATGCCTCTCTTCTCCTGCTCTTCTAAGAGCAGCATTAGCAAAATCTGCCCAAATATATCCCTGGTAATGGATGAGTGGGGAATAGACTCGCAGTCGATCTTACTTTGAAGCAATTTAAAATTCCATTCCAGTATCCCTCTGATGTGTTCTTTATATGGGTGTTTTTGAGTACTGTCATTTCTTCCTGATCTCTGTGCTACATCTAGGGGTGATATTTCTATGAATGGGAGTTGGTACTTTTCCCCTACTGCCCTTAAGGGAATCTTAATGAGTTTCCTGCCTTGTTTTGCAATCCCGTACTGTATTTCTGTTTTGCCTGTGAGCAGTAGCATTTGTTTTGATTGATGCTTTTAGGTAGGATGGTGCTTGGATACTAAGTGCAATATAGATATATTGTAAAAAGGCTGTTTCCCAGAAACAATCTTGTTTGTTTCAGTTACGGTGATGTGCATCATGCTGATGAAAGAACTTCTGGGGTGGGAGGAAAGGAGGAAATCAGAAAAATGAGCAAAGACTTGTGCTGCAAACAGCCCTCCCCTGTATTCTGTTCTTTTATCTTTTGCCTCTATTCTTCGTGTTCTTTTATTTCATAGCTTCTAGAGGATGGAGATGACCAGTTTGAAGGAGGAGGTGGTGTGGACAAGGGCTAGGAATCGAGGGCTTTTACGTTCTCTTTCTGGCTTTGCTGTGATACATCCTACACGTTGCAGCTGCTTCTTACTGCTTTTCCCTGGTTTAGTAGTGGTTCGGTGCTGGCAGCGGATTGGGCTGTGTTCCTGCTCAGAGCAGTCAACAGCAGTTTGGGATACTGATGTTGAAGAGATGGGCTGAGCAGACTTCCAGTTTGTGATGCTAACTGATAAAGGCACTTGGCTAGAATAGGCATGGGTCATGGAATCTTATTCCCTTACCACATAGTTTAGTGGAGATGGAATTATTTTTAAGGAAACAGTCAGGAAAACAGTATGCATTGTGATTATTTATCGTTATCATTTTCCACGTGCAGAAAAAAGTGCACGTGGCTCTCCTGCAGCGCTCTTTTCTAGACATGATCTAGTTGGTTCTCTTACTGCTTAAGGACTAGGTTTAACCCTTTTCTCTGGCATCTCCACTGTCAGTATGTTATTTCAGGTGCTTGCTGAAATATTCTTGCTGCTTCTTTTTTTCCTCTTTGTGTTTTGTTTTTTTTTTAAGTTCTGATCTCTCACTTCAGTTTGGAGATGGCATTGGGATGACATCTCAAATCCACCATGAGTCAGACTTGTGCTCCCTGAGGCAGGGCTGTAACATCTGCGAGACTTAAGAGTTGGAAAGGAGGAACGTAGGATCCAAGGTAGAATTTTCTTTTGTTCTGTGATGTGGTGCCCCCGTGGAAGTCCACAATGATTGAAGAGAGAGGCTTCTCTAACTCCTTTTGTCATCTTTTGTGTTTTTTTTCTTTTTTTTTTTTCACTTCTGTGCAAGCCCCATTTAAAAAAATAAAACAACAACAAACAAACCAACCCAAACCAAACAGCTTTTTGTACCTAGCTGGTTATTGCCATGACTTCTGATCTGTGTGACACTTGTGTATTTCCTCTGTCTCTTAAACCTTGTTCTCTGGGAAGACTAAGGAAGCTCTAGGTCTTAAAACTGTTGTTTCAGAGAATGGCTGGCTGTTATGTTTTGCATAGCTATGTAGAATTTTGTAGAACAAGATATTGATGGCTGATTAATGCTGGAGAAGGAATCCAGAAAGAAACAGAGTCTGTGAGCATGTTTTTCGTGCTGCCATGCAGTGGCATTTATAAGGAAACTAAGGTGGTGGGGTCAGGTATCGTTTTCAGCCTTCAGGTAGCATGTGATGAGCTGTCACTGGACGTAGTGTGTAGGGTCAGCAGCAGGAATAATAAGCTGCAAACATCTCAACTTTAATTTTCCAAATCAAGGTCTTGCCAGTTAGCAGATTATTTTGTAGTAGGAATTCTTCTAGTTTGCTTGAATACTTTCATGTTGGATTTTATTCTTTTGTTTCTCTGTGTGTGTGTGTCTGGTGGTGGGGTTAGAAGTGTGAAAGAATTACGCCGTTAGCCATTACAGGGGCGTGAGGAAGAAAGACACCAGACCAAAACCACCTTTGCATCCATACATTTAGATGTGCAAGGGAAAAACGAACTTGCTGGTAGGATAGCTTAATTTGCTTGGGGAAATTATGGGTGGTACTGGCAAAAGAATGCTGTTGCCATTTTAAAGTGAGTTTTCATAGGGAGCTCTTATAGCTGATGCTGACAAACTTACTCTGTGGACAAGGCTCCAGGCTGGATCCCCTCCCTTCCCCTTCTTCCCAAGGAGTGGCAGAGAGCTTTGCCCCTTTGGTAGCAGCAGGGGGGGCAGCTGCTGTGCTTTGTGTGTTCCATCCTCCTGGGAGGACCATAGATGGGATTTTTCCTGTTGGAAGCCCCTGTCAAAGCCTCAGTTGTGCTTCCCGCCGTCTGGAGGTAGGTCCTGATAGTGGTGTCGAGCTGTCAATGAGCTGGATTCGCAGCCAGATGTGGGGTTCAGCTTATTGCAGTTCAGCTACAAAGGGCAAGTTCTGCATGTGTTTGTCCCCGAGGTGGTACAGAAGTTGGTGTCGCTCCGAAGGGGCTGTATTCCTTCTGCTCCCCACATTGGGACACTGGTTCACCTGGCAGACAGAGCTGAGAAAGGGTGAAGGAAGGTGGAGGGGGGCTGCTACTGTGACATCTTCCTTGCTGTAACCTAGTGCTTGCCCTAGTTTTTCCTGTTCCTGAGGTGGTTATGTTCTAGGTGAGCCAGAAGCTTGAAAGCTGAGGTGAGAGTAGAAAGCCTAGAAGGGACTGGAGCTCTGTTACCCACATCTGGCTTGTGCTGTTTTCCAAAGTTCAAAGGAACTTGTGTCAATGGCCTTTGAAGGAATTTCATGGCAGCAAGGTGGCCACATCACTCCCGATAGCATTCGTTACTCATTTCCAGCTCATTAACCTGGGAAAAGTCTACGTTACCATCATCTCCTCTCTCTCCCTCTCTGCCTCTTTCTCTCTCCCGTTGTCAGAGGGGCTGATAGTTCCATGCAAACAGGAAGAGAGGCGAGCGCAGCCCTGTGCGCAGTGTGAATGAACTCCAGTAACCTCCTCTCCTTTCTCCTCTTTTCAGTTGCAGGACCAAGGGCATCTGGCAGTCGGGAGAGAGGAAACAGAAAGGCACAGCCCACTTCAGGATCTTTTCCACCCTGAAAGCAGTCACACATATCCTCTCTTTTTCTCTTGCTCGTCATATTGACGTGGCGCTCTTTGATCGGGCAGAAATGAAGAGGTGAAGACAAGGGCCTTTGATGCTCCAGGAATAATGAGAGGGGAGGGAGCATCTCCTGCTCCTGAGGCATGCGAACGGGAGCCCTGACTTCTTGCAGAACAGTTACTGGTGGAGTAAGGAGTTCCTTTGCAGAGCTTGTAGGTTCTTGGGCAGGACTGGAGTCAGCACGTTCTGTCTTCATCTGATGTACAATTTGGGAAGCCTTGTTCCCAAAACAGCGGGATCCACTGCCTGCGTAGGAAAGAAACAAATTCTGTGCTCTGGAGATTATAGACAAGGAGTGAGTTTGGTTGTGGGGCTTTTTTTTTTTTACGTGTGGAGCAAAGCAAAAGTACTTTGGGCTGATTTTGCCCTGACTTACTGCATTCTGTTTGGTAGTACAGTTGTGCCTTATGATCCTAATTCACTTGCTAACCGATTTGTTCAGTGGAGAGACACTTTTTTATTTCAGTCCTATGTTCCTTCTTACCTGAGGCAGGGTGAAACTGGCTTGCAACTTCTGTTGCTGCCATTGTTTGTTTATAATAGCATATTCTGTGGGTTTAGAGAATCTAAGTTGTATTAGGTTCAGATTCAGAAACGTCTGCAGACCTCTTTGCATTTCTGTTGTAATGTAAGGTATAATTTTGGGAGGAAAATTATGGAGACTGTCCTCCAATCTCCCAGAATTCACCTTTAGGGTGTTTTTCTGTCAATAGCCTAACTTTCACTTCCTTGGTGTCCTTCTATTCCTTTTAGGCGTACCATCTTTGAGAAGAATGCCTTTCATCCTGCTGTACACCATCATTACACCTTCTGCTTCTATCCCCAATTATTCTTTCAACCAAGTGACACGTGTTTATTTTAATCTGTTCAGTTGTTAGTCAGTTTTGCTGCTGTTCTCTGAACTCTCCTATGGCATCCATACCTGACTTGGGTATGAGATGGCATGGTGTGTGTTGAGACCAGACTAAAGCCAAGGGTGGAGACGCAGCCCAAAGGAAGTCTTCACAATGTGAACTAGGTGCTGCGGTGAGAAACCAAGCAGGCTTAGGGATGCTCCAGCTCAAAGGAAGAGACAAATGTGCAGGCAAAGGCCACGCCAGAAGTCAGCAAAGTCATGGATAATAAAGGAGTTGGTCAGCAGCAGAAGTAAAAGCCAAAGTAAGAGGGAAAGGGTGGGGAGGCTCTAAAACTCAGAGCTAGAGAGGCAGAGGTGGGAATAAGACCCTTAATGTGGGGGCAAGGGACCGGAATGCAGCTGCCCATTCCCGAGGAGCAGGCTGTGCAAGCAGGAGTGACTGGTAAGATTCTTTTGGATAGTTGGCAGAGGTGGCAACAACTTGCAGGGCTCACAGGCCGGTGCTGCACGCTTGGGCAGCTGCTCGTGGTCAGCTGAAGCTTAGCTCCGCAGCAAATGAAAGCAATCAGGAGGCTGTAGCTTTTTGCTTTTTTTTATCAGCTTGGGGGACTGATGGTAGCTAGCAAACTCCTTCCAGTTGTTGTCTTTATGCTTCCGAGAGCTCAAAAAAACCTTTTTTTTCCCTGCCATTTAGATCTGCAAACAGCTCTTGATATCTGAGGTGGCATCACCGCTGTACAAGTTGCGTTTTAGATTCCAGCAGAGACCCTTATGTGTTGTTCTGAGCCCAGCTTTGAGAGGTAGGTTCAGATTGGGTGACTTGTACTGCATGTCAGAACACACTTAGAAACCAAAATGCCAAATTATATGCCTGCTCTGGGTACCTCGGAAAGGTTGCCCTTCCTCTCAGATGCGTTTGTTCACCAGCAGTCTGTTAGGCCCGTGCAGGATGGCACAGCGACACAGAGATGTGTGAGCAGTCATGTTAATGCGTATACAAATGTAAGGTCTCTTCTGCTGATGCTGACGTGCTGACGAGTGCACGCTTGTCAGTCATTACAGAAATGAAACATAACCATGAATTTTCTTTTGGCAGAAGGCTGTAGGATTTTGTAATTTACAGGACCGGGGCTCTGACCTGTAAATCCTGTTTTGAAAGATCCCAGAGACTTGTGCAAACTTCCTAAAAAGCTACCACTTCCTCTGAACGTCCAGTATTTGGAGGAAGAGGGAGAATTGTCTTATTCCTCTGAGTATTCCTGCGCTTCACAGTACAGTTTCTTCGGAGATGTACTTGCATCTGGTCTGGTTCCTGATTCTTAAACTTCTCACAGAAGGCACCAAACAAAGAAGACCAGGGAGAGGACAGACCTGTTTAGCAGAAGTGTCACAGTAACTGCATCTAGCTTGTTTGCTTGCTTTATGTGCCGTGCTGCCCAGTGCTGGCTCTTCTACTCGATAAATGTGGGACAGGAATTAGGCATATTCTGTAGCTTTGTTTCTGTTGACGACAGGTCAGATCGAAGACTTCCAGAGGAGTAAGCGGGTGCTTCAGCTGGGCTTGGAAGAGGGCTCAGCTGAGGAAACGGGATGAGATGAGATCGTTACTGGGGGAAGTGATGAACGCTTCTGGCACTCAGCATGAGGTGCAAGAGCCAGGGCTGCCACCTCTAGTCTCTTGCAATTTTTCTGTTGCAAGAGCACTGATCTTGAGACCATTGGTGTCCAAGTTGTTCTGTTGTCTCAAGAAAGAAAGGGAGAGGGAAGAAATGGAGTAGGGTGTGTTTGAGACACGGGTGGCAAGGGCTGGCAGTTTCTCTTAGCCTTTCATCCATATGTGCTTCCTCACTGGAGTATGTCATCAGGTTCCTCTGTTCTAGACGCTGCGTTAGAGACAAGTGATTGCTTCATCTTTTGTCACTTGGCCAGTCCTGGTTTCTAAAACTGACAGACAGTGGGAGGCAGCACAGCAGATCATGTCAAGAAGACAGTGTTCCCTCTTGCAGTTACAGCCTGCATCACCCTTCTTACCTTTCTAGTGCTGGTGCAAATTAGAAGATGTGAACCTCTAACAACATGGTTATTAGTACAAAATTTGGCAAGATTTTTAGTCGTTTGAAAACGATCTTCATGTACTTCTGTGAAAACTAACTCCCTGGCCTAGTCCTACAGCCTCTCACTTGTGTGCCTGTAGGGAAAGTGATAGGTAAAGCAACCTAAACTAGCACCTGAGTGCTGCTGTTCGTAGTTAGGTCAGTTTTCCCCAGCCTGCAACTGTTACTGGGTCTACAAAACTAAAAAATGATGTGTCTTGGCAGAGAAGACAAGAGACCTCTCCTGACTGGCCCGTGGTGTTCTGGGAAGGCTGAAGGCTGGTACATGAAGTAGGAATTTGTGGGTTGGTCATCGTGAAGATAGTGGGTGACAGCCCTTATCTTTCACCATGTCCTGGGTGTGCGCATGGATTTATACTCCCCTGCCTGTTGGTAGCTGCAGGCTTCTCGGACATTGAGAGGAAGTGTGCAGTCTCTTAGAAACTCCCCTTGGGGCTCCAGATGTCCTGCTGACGGCAAGTTTCGTTCTTGCAATGTCAGTCGTGGCTGTGCGGATGACACAACTTTGAAATCCTATCAGGCTGTCCTCTTTTGCTTTCCAGAACATACATAGCAGTTGTGGCTGGGATGCAGCAAGACTGGGTCACTGAACTGAAGGCAGTGGGGCCTGAGCACTGTCCCTCAGCTGAGGGATCAAACTCTTCCTTTGAGACATTACTGCAGTACTGCTGCTGGTGATTCATTCTGCACCATAATTAATGTTTGAGTGAGTCTTTTGCATGGTTTAAAGGAATGTGGAGATGCACTGAGTTAAGTATGCTTAACTTTCTTGTTCCATGCCCAGACATGTCCGGAGCCATCCGATACCGGCATCGGTGAGGAGCTTACATGGGACTAGGAATGCAAGTTGGGTTTGGGTTTCTTTCAGTGATGTTCCTATCAGTCGCATCTGATGCTCTGTGCCTCTCCAACAAGGTTTTCAGTTGCTGCAGGATTTACTGTGGAGGCTTTTTTTAAAAAAAAAAAAGAAGTCAATTGCGATAGCCACGTTGTTCCTTTGAGGTCTGTGAGTCTCTTTGAATTGGCTCAAATCACATCACTTAGGTTGTCATCTCCCCCAGCAGGACTACTTCTTCCTTTCTACGGCTCTGAGTTTCATAGTTGCTGCCACTGCTTTTATCCTAGATAGTCTGGTTCTCCAGTGATTGAGTGGCTGTGTGCACCAAAGGGGAAGGAGCTCTGAATTCCGTATACAGTCCGAGGCTGTGTTAACGAAGATCACGTGAATTAATTTGCCTGGTGGTTTTTCACACTTGCCCACAGTGTAATGGGGGATGGCAGGAGTTCAGCGGGCTTGAAAGTACGACTGCATTTATACTTAGCGACTGTTTCAGAGTGCTGGGAGGGGGGTGGTTTGTGGAAGTGTTGTTTACATCCTTGTTATTCTAAGGCAAGTGGCACGGCCTGGTCCGAATACCCAGGAGGGAAGAAGGGACTTGGGACTGTGGTCCTCTGCCTCTCCCGGTCAGCGCTGGGGTGTGTGAGGCATGCCGTGCCCCTGCTTACCTGCTGCTTTTGTGCCTGGGTTGCTGCACAGCGTTCTGTCACCTCCTACCTCTCAGAGAGTGGCAGCCTTCCAGTCCTGAACTCGGATCACTCCAGTTAAACTGGTACAGGCCTTTAAAGTAGTTGCTTTTTAAATCAGTTAATCCCTTTAGCTTGCGTTGGCAAATCACTGAGCGAAGATCAACTGATCAAATGCATGTTCAATCAGATTAGGGGTGTTTACATTAGCAGTTCGCATCGGTTTCACTAGGTCTGTGCAATCAAGCCAGTCGGGCCTTTTTTTGTGCAGGTGGGGCTTTTTGGAAAAAGCGATTGGATTCACTTTCCAGGTTCAGGTCCTGTAGTGGAGTTCGTGCTGTGTGACAAAGGTGCTTTGCAGTATGGTTTCCAGCTTTCAGAAAAGGGTATCCTCAGGAGGTTGGTAGTGAATCTGTTTCCTGAGGGTGGCGTAATGGTCGTTTCCTGCAGGTATGACGGTGGCTTTCAATTTCTTGCTGTAGGTGAGGGAAGGATTTCTCATCCTCATCTTTGATATATCGTTGATCTCTGGCCCGGTCTTTGGCTACTGATACTAACAGGGAAGTTAGATGTTTTGTAGTCTTTGCTAAATCACTGTATCAAAACTGTCTTTCACAATTTTCTGCGTGCTCTGCAGTACATGCCACAAAATCCAGAGCAGCTGGCAGCGATGAGCTATTTGTTACTGGAAGCTTTAACAAAGGCCACCAGCTGTAAAGCCTGGAATTTCCCTCTAACACACTTGGAACTGGTCACGGCTGAAGTCCCATGGTGGTGTTAGCAGTAATGAAGACTTGTCCGGCTTTGATAAATATTTTGGCAATAAAAGGACAGTTTTGTGCCTGGGTGTGCTAATCTTGTACCTTTTACCACAGTTTGTTAAAATATTGTGTTTCAAGAGCATAAACGTTGGTAGAACAAAGTTAATTGTCCCTTTTAATACATAAGGAAACAAAATCTTGAAGCTTGTTTTTGATGAGGCTTGTAATAGATTTTGGGAATTAATAGCCTCAGTAGTTGAACTCTTGCCTCTTTTGCATCTGTTTGTTGTTTTTTTTCCCCACAGGTACTTCCTTTCTGACTTTCAGTAGCAGAGAGAAACTAAAGACCTTGAAGAAAGACACCTGCGGCCCCCTGCTCGGCAGTAACGATGCTGCAGCGATGAGATTACAGTGAGCCCTTCCTGTGTGGCCTCCATGGGTCCCACTCAACTCAGCACACAGGATCATGGGAAGAGGGTGGCAAGTGTATTTGAGATGGAGGAGCAAGGGCTTTCGCTCTTCCCTGGCTCAGAGAACCCCCCTGAGCATGCAGGTATGGAAAAATGCTTACTCAATCCATGCAAGCTAAAGGCTTTCCTTTCTTGATACTTGGTAAAATTTTCATGTGAGTTTTGCCGTGCTTCAGGCACTCGGGGAGGATGTCTGGGAATAGAATCGGTTATTGATAATTGAATTGGGTTTATCCAGGTGATAAACGTATTGAATATTTTACTTATTTGGTCTTCTAGAGGCTAGGTCTGTGGTAATAAAATGGATTTCTTTTTGTTAGCCTTATCAAAAGCTGCTGAACAATAAACCTCTACTGGAGGTGACAATCCAACAAGGGTCAGTGAGGCAAAGAAATAATAAATTCTTGCAGGTTTCTATAATGGAATGACCATAAAAGTTTCCTCTACACATTTCTGAGGTTAACTGAGGTTAAAAGAATATCAGGAAATAGGATTGAGATTTTTGCAGTTGTAATTGCTGCTGACACACGCAATTCTATACTTTCAAACTGTAAGGCAATGTAGTATAACATCTCTGGATAGGTAACGGGGAGGAAAATGGAAAGCACAAGGGAGGTGTCCAGCACTGTGTCAGCAACTTAACGAAAATATGACAAATAAATGTATTTGTTGAACAGTGAGGCAACGGGCAATCCCTGATATGAAAAAAAGAGGTGATCTGAACATCAAACTAAGACTCATCAGCACAGTAGAAAAAGAGAGTAGTTGAAAGTAGTTAAAACAGATTTGAGGACAGGAAAAGAAAACAATTTGTAAATGCCCTACAAAAATGCAAGAAAAAAGCCACAAAATGTGGAAAAAAAATAAAAATTAAATAGGGGATCTACTGAAGAAGGAGGACCCTAATGAGAGCTGAAGGTGAGAGATGGCATTCATGCTTGCTACATCTCAAATTACTTCTGTGTTATCTTTGACTACAGAAAATGACAATAACAAGCTGTATAACTAAGATGGTTAGTGTTCGGAGGTGGAAAATCACTTGCATAGATCAAAGAATAAGCCTCTCTATCTCGATAAAGCAATCATAGGAATGGTAATCAGGCATTTCTGTAACTTCTTAAAGACAGCTAAGAAACCCACAAGATGGACAGATCCATCCTGTGGAAGTCATTGGATTACTCTCCTGTCCCTCAGAAATGTATGAACATCACTTGAGGCTCCTGCAAAATTATGATACCAGTTAATATATATATATGCAACGGCAGACTAAGTAATTTGAAGTAACCGTAGGCATCACATAATTTCCTCTTGGTAATAGATTGTGTGAAGAGAAATGCAGTAGAACAAGAGAGGGGGATGTCAGAAACTTGACCTTCCTGATGACATTTTCCTGCTGTCCAGTCTGCAATGAGATAGTGCAGGCCAAAGCGAGTGACCTCCAGACCTCAGTAAAGTCAATGGGATTGAAAATCAACACCAAGATACTCAAGACTGTGAAAACCAATATGTAGTGAAGAACACTAATAATAATTTCTGAGACTGACCTAAAACTATTTACCATTTCAGGAACTCGAGCAGAATAGTAAGCGTAACTGAGAGTAAAGATAGAAGTATTAGAACCATACGGACGAAGATGAGACATGCCATTGTAACCCTGATGCTGATCAGGAAGTGCAGCAGCCTTGTCCTGCAAACCGGTCCCAATGACTCAACTCCAGTGCAAAGGCTTTCCAGGCATATCTAAACATAATCTGGAGACTTATCATGCTGTTTTGTAATCTTTATGGACAGCTGCCATAGGAGGATCTATAAATTTTGACATACAGGAAAATACTTGCTCTGTGAGCTGTGCGGAAGGACGTGTCAGATGTCAACGTGGCTAGAATTAAGTGGAATTAAGAGAGAGACAGCTCTCTCCGAGGTCCATCAGAATGACATAGGAAGAACTGGGAGCTGCCGCACAGGACCATCTGAAATGTGAGGCAGAAGTAAAGGCCCCCTGTTTCAGATGAAATAACAAGGTTTAGTAAATGAACTGTCAGTGTGAGTGCTTCAGTTTTAGGAGTGGGGAGCGCTCTTCTTCAAGAAGAAATGGTGGCTTCGGGATTCCAGAGGTTCTCAGAGCTTGTGCAGTGTGCTGCTTGCCTCCTTATTGCCCCTAAATCCCCAGAGTTTTTGTCTTGGTGGTTTCCCCAAGTGTTCCGGTTGCAGGGATTGCCTATTCAATCTGCTTTTTCTACAGTCAGTCACAGTTTCAGCACCGGTTTTCTGACTGTTTGACTGCTGAACCAGTTTTCCTTATCCTTACGCACGAGTATGGCAGAGAATAGAAGTAAAAGAGCCGGAGATGAATTCTGAAGAAAATTACCTTCTGCCCAGTCTTGGATTTCAGCTCAATATTTTTGCAGCTCTTTCTCACATCAGTAGCTTAACTGTCACTCCTGCTGATGGAAAGTGCGTAAGATGATCTGGCTGAGCATGTTTTAGCTCTGTCACTCTATTATGGAGGGGAACAAGCATAGAGTTGAGGTGAAACTGTCTGGATTATGTCAGTAGTCGGTTTGTTGCAAAAGATGTGCTTGCCCAGGAGGGGAGGCTGTGAGATGGGAGACTTGGTCTTTTAATCTGTGTGTTTGGGAGACAGGGGGTTTGAGTGTGGGTATCGGTTATTGTAAGGAACGGGGCAGTCCGCTGCCAGCACCGTGCTTCCTTCATGTGTGTGGGTTTTCTTTTCTTTTTTCACCCTCCCCCTTTTCCTTGGTACTGTTTGTTTCGGTAGAAAACCCCCCCTTGAAGCGGAAGAAGGGCCCAGCCCCTAAGATGCTGGGAAACGAAGTGTGCAGCGTGTGCGGGGACAAGGCTTCTGGCTTCCACTACAACGTGCTGAGCTGCGAAGGCTGCAAGGGCTTCTTCCGCCGCAGCGTCATCAAGGGCGCGCAGTACGTCTGCAAGAACGGCGGCAAGTGCGAGATGGACATGTACATGCGTCGCAAGTGTCAGGAGTGCCGGCTGCGCAAGTGCCAGGAGGCGGGCATGCGGGAGCAGTGTGAGTGCAGGAGACGGGAGCACCGTGGTGCTGGGACAGGAGGGGGTTTGGGTTGGGGGCCGACGGGTGCGAGGAAGGGGGGGGCAGTGCGAGTGGTTTTTTGTGGGGGGGGGGTCACGAGTGAGCCGTTTGAGGCCGCCTGTGGAACGTGCGTGGGAAGTCACCGAGGGGCTTAGCAGGGATCAGGCGGAGAGGTGAGGCTGTCGGTGGAACAACGCTGGTGTGCCGAGAGCCCCGGCCCTGCTGGATTCCTTGAACACTCTATCTTGTAAGAACTCGTGGAATATGACATCAGAGGAAAGACTCGCAACGAAGATTTACGCGTTCTTTAGTGCACTGTCGACTGTATCGGTAAAAAAAAGGTTTCTGCCTGTCTTGGGGTCAGGACTGCAAGATTGGTCACCGTGCTCCTTGAACAACAGGCGCTTTTCTTTGCCTCGCACTGTGAGCTTGTGACAAAGGTCAAGGGCAGCACCACAGCACTGCAGCTGTGTTTGTGCAGACCTGATCTCCCTGCTCCCTTTAGTGATCTCTGCTGTTTTTCTCACACGAGCCATAAGGCTGCTGTTTCTGAATGTTCAACAACGTTCCCGCTCAAGTATCAGGAGCAGCCCTCTTCTGCCGAGGCATCTGGGTTTCATCCTGTTGCTGACTGACCGAATGGATGCTCGGTTAATGTTAAATCTGTGTGAAATCTCCTTTTTTGACATCCAGCACCCGGAGCAGTAAGGAACAGAGGGTATTTCAGAAAAATCTTATAAAAATACTTTGGCAAAAAGTATGTCCCATTGAGCTGCACGAAGGAAACCTGCTGTTCGGTTGGTTTTTTTTCAACATGAAACACGGCACACCTAACATATGCAGTCAGTATCTTTGTCACACTGGTTTGTATCAGCATTGCACATGCTGTCTTTGCCCCACTTCCCCCACTCCTGAGAGCTACAAAATGGATATATTTGAAAAGCTACCTAGCAAAGCTACCTGTCCACCTTGCTACTCTTCTGTTGCAGGTAGACACTAGAGAGCCTCAATGTGTTTCTCCTTGTACTCATTGTCTTATGTTGAAGACAGCTTAAGAAAATTGGGCCAAAAGGGGTCTTTGGGTTGTTATTATCAAGTGCTTGGCAATTCTTGTTGACAGTGTAATCCTTACTGCAAATTTGCATTGTTAATCTTGACAGAAACTGAGGGATTTATTTTTTTTTCCAGCTGTTTCACTTGGAAGTTCATTCCAGAACTTCCCTCTTACTAATTGTTGGAAACATTCTTTTAATTCCCAGACTGAAGTTACTCATGGTCAATTTACTGTTCTTAAACTAGTATGAACATGAGGTTAAATAGTTCCTTCATGGCAAACCAAGTAACTTGGATTGCTTTGAATCTAGCATGGTGTAGAAGCTTGCACACATGCAGTCTTCAGGTTTCAGTAGTATCTGGTACTTCTTACTCAGCTATAAATTCTTTGTGCATCTGAGTCCCAAGGTGACGGACTGTAATCGCTTGGATCTGTTATTTCCCTTCCTAAACTAACACCGTGGCTAGCGTTCTCTAATCTTACAGATCCCCCTTAATTTCATAATTGCACTGAATGTCTTTGCTGTTAGAATTGTGATTTTTTTGAGCGTGCATGTACCTGTGCCTGCATCTTCCCTTTTGGAACTCAGGAATAAAGATTACTCTTACAAATGTACTATGTTCTTTGTCTTTCCCTCCGGTCCTGTGGACCGTCAACTTCAGAATGCTCTCACACAGTAGTTCTCCATTTCTTGTCTTCATGTTTAACATGATTCTTTTAAGAAGTGCAAGTATGTGCTTGTTCCGTTTTGGGGCCTGCCTTCCTGTGTAGCAGCCATGTTTCCTTGTTACCTGGGCATGGAAAATGGTCAATTAATCTTTCAGCAATTTTTAAATTTTGTTTGCAAAGTCAAGCTTCAGTTTTTTAAAAATCTTAGTTCCTGAAGATAGAGTTTCTTTTCCCATCAGTCCCTTTTCTACTTTTTGTTCTTTCATCACAAACTCACAGCATGATTCTCTTGAAGATAATCCTTGAATCCAGGTATGTCTGGTAGTTTTCTTTTTTTTTTTTGATGCAGCTTGCAGATAGTTTTTGCAGCTTTGACTTAAAAAACGTAAGGCCAAACCTTCCCTACACTCAAATCAGCGAATGCTTCAGTTAACTTACAGGACGTTAACAGGGTTTTGTATTTAAATTAGCTAATGAGCAGTTGGTCCAATAAGATTTTTCACAACACACGCCTCTGACTTGTTGTATTCCTTACAATGTTAAATCTAAATGGCATATCCTTTGACTTCACGACTGAAGAAGGCTTCTGGCCCTATTCCTGAAGGGCTTGTGGTCCTCGGTACGTTTGACACAAAGCTATTCTTTACTATTCATCTTGTGGTTTGTTGCTGCTCTACAGTCTGCTGCAGATGGGCTGTGTAGAAAATTGTCCTATTGCTCTTGACCTCCATCCAGTACTGACTCTGACTCCTCAAGAGGAAGACGAAATGGCACAAGCTGTTCATTTAGCAATATCGGAAAAAGACAGAACAACAGGATAATATGAAATACAACGGACACACCATGGCATGTGAAGAAAGCGCTTGTTGGAACCTGTTATAACATGACCTTTCGGGCAGTTGCTTAGTGGGGAAAGTCGCTGTTGTCTTCTCGAGATCTGCAGGGCATCACGAAAGGAGCTTCCGGCCTTTGTGAACGCTTTGCATGACAGTATGATTAAAAGAAAGGCAATGGAAGAACTTCAGGTGGGGAAAAGAGGGAGAAACAAATAAGTATCACTGTCTGCTGTCTGTGTTGTGTACTCTCTGATATACCACATACAGGCAGCTGTGATCTCTGCCTCTCCATCCACAGCGTGTTACCCTCTGTTTAGTGTGGTTTCCAGCATGTTCCTATGTCACGATTGATCTCTGGCTATTCCTGCTTTAGATGTTCTGTCTGAAGAACAGATCCAACTGAAGAAACTGAAGAAGCAGGAAGATGATCAGGCTCGGACAGTCGTGGTGCGTCCAAGCCCTCCGAATCCACCCAGCCCTTCCCACAAACTGACGCCTGAACAGTTGAGCATGATAAAAAAGCTTGTGGCCGCTCAGCAGCAGTGCAACCAGCGCTCGTTCACAGACAGGCTCAAAGTCACGGTAAAAACCTCTACCAGTATACCCAAAGTAAGAAAATGTGCAGTTTGGGGAGTCGGGGTTGTGGGTAAATTATTTGGGAAAACAGTGATACTTTAGGCATTGCATCTGCGGGCTAAAGTTCTATAGAGAATAGCAAAGGGTGATGTTCTAGTGTCTCTGTTCACTTCATCTTCTCATTTTTCTGCCCTGGTTCCATCTTTCATGTATGTACACCATCTCTCCTCATTCCCACAGCCGTGGCCCCAAGTTCCTGACCCTAATAACCGTGAAGCAAGGCAGCAGCGTTTCGCTCACTTCACAGAACTTGCAATTATCTCTGTGCAAGAGATTGTGGACTTTGCCAAGCAACTACCTGGCTTCCTGGAACTCACCCGGGAAGATCAGATCGCTTTATTGAAGACATCTACCATAGAGGTGAGAGTTTGGCTCCACCGCAATAGATAGTAGTAGAGATTAAAGAATTTGGAATACCCACCTGGAGAACTGGTTCTGCCCCCCTTTTTTGGGGGGGATGGCAGGCTGAAGGACCTCAGCTACAGGATCATTACTGCAGTGCCAGGTTATGCTGGCAAAGGGCCATGGAGGAGAATGAGGCAAGAGCCTCAGTAGTGGTAAGCCGGTATTCCCCCTTCCCAGAAGCAGACACTATAAGGGATGCAGCAGAATTTACCTTGGAATTTTTAAGCACTCTCACCGAGAGAAACCACTTGGATGGGTTTTGTTTGGTTTTTTTGTGTTTTACAGAGGTGCTCTAACAGCAAATTATCGATGTTGTAACATTCTTTCCTGTTTTCAAATCAAGTATATCTATTTCTGCTTTCAGGTGATGTTGTTGGAGACGTCTCGGCGCTACAATCCAGAGATTGAGAGCATCACCTTCCTTAAGGACCTGAGCTATAATCGGGATGACTTCGCCAAAGCAGGTGGTGCATTAGACAGGTGTTTCTTCTTTCCCTGTGTCTTGTGTTCTTTCATCTCTTCCTTTTTAATGTGGGCTGCTGGAAATAGTACGTAGGGCCTTAAAGCTGAAGTCAGGTGAGATGCTGAGAACAGGACCAGAGCAATAGCCTCACAAACCTTTTTTTGTTTTTAATATACGATACTAGCTCAGTTCATGTCTTGTTGTTGTTGTTGTTTTAGCTGGGAACTTCCTTTAGGAAATTTGGACTCTCACAGCATGAAAATCTTGCTGTAAGAGTCTGAATTTTCCAAATCCAACTTTCCAATCTTCCAAATCTTGTCAAATTTTCCAGATCTTGTTGGAAGAGCGCCCCTAGGGCTAGCAGCTGGTGTGAACTTCCTTGCTGGTAGAGATCTAATGTGGGCACGTGGTCTTCGAGCCATATCAGATCACAACAAATCAAACCCCAGTCTTCGCTCCTTTGCAAGTATATCGCTTGCTAATCTAGATGAATGCTTTGAGCGATGACGTTACTGCGATTGCATTTCAGTTGATATGAAGTCTGTACTGCGCGCTGAAGATCCCCACAGAGTACTTTAGACGTGTCATCAGCTCAGTATACGGTGGTCTGTGGTGATATGATCGCTGAAGTCTATTTTTCCAGGAGCAATGAGTATCTGTTATTTCAGATGAAGTAACAGGAGGTGTTGTATCTTCAGCATTTCTGAAAATAAGACTTTGGCTGTCCTTCGTGTGATTTCTTGATTCCTTGAGTAGCTATTTAACCATTTATAGCTGAGATGGCTTTTATAGACAACTTTGCTCTTTGTTCTTCCTGGTAGCCTGGTAGGTAATCTTCAGATTATTAGGAAGGCAAAAAGTAGGCAGCCAGAAAGAATCCCTCCATCTTCTTCATCCTTCTCTGATGCAGTTGTACTGCAGGAAATTAGAAACTTGAATGCTCTTTTGGGTGAAAGGCCTAAGGTTTTCAGCATGATAGCACAAAGAGACCTGATTTGACAGTGGCCTCTGTGTGTTATGACAGTAAATAGCAATGCGTTTCTGCCTGACCGTGTTTATCAAAGGCAGTGGTGATTGGAAGCCCAAGTCAGGCTCTGCCTCAGCACTCTCAGCTTTTTGAGCTGAAGGAAATGACATAGTTCAGACTTCTGGAACTATATTTTTTTTTCAGCTCAGAGAGGCTTCATATGAATCTGGAGCACGGGATTAAAACTTTATTTGAAAGCAAGAAGGTTGCTGGATTTGAAGGAGATGATGGCGTGAGAGTGGAAAGTATAGATGTTACACTTGTGGGCTTTTGAGTCTGGTGGATTTACCTGGTAGTTGATGTTGTGTTCCTTTAGCTGTTGCCTAGTAATGTGCCCTGGGGCATTTAAGGCTCTAAGAAAACCCAGAAACAGCGTCATTTTACAGTTGGAGCCTGACTCCAGCCACTGTTGGTGCTCATGAGTAGTGGTAGGATGTATAAGGAGATTTCAGCCACCCTTGAAACATAAGGTTGCCCAGAGAAGTTGTGGCTGCCCCATGCATGGAAGTGTTCAAGGCCAGGCTGGATGGGGCTTTGAGCAACCTGGTCTGGTGGGAGGTGACCCTGCCCATGGCAGGGGGGTTGGAACTCGATAATCTTTAAGGTCCTTTCCAACTCTAATCATTCTATGATTCTGTGATTCTATAATATAAGTCTTTTCCTCTGCTTGCTTGTCCTCCTCACTCCCTGGCGCACTGCAGTGGGTTTCTGGCAGCTTATTCCATGAAAGGGAGGGGAAAGGGAGGAGACAATTGTGGTTGCCTCACCTTGTTCTCTTCTGTTTGTTGCAGGTCTGCAGTTCGAGTTCATTAACCCCATCTTTGAATTCTCAAAGGGAATGAATGAGCTACAGCTCAACGATGCTGAATATGCACTTTTAATCGCCATCAACATTTTCTCTGCAGGTAAAAAGCCGGGGAGGTGTGAAGAGCTGCAGCAGTGAGTCAGAGGGCAAAGAAAGTAGAGTTAAGGAGGGTCACAAGCTGAAGAGGAGTAATAGAGGGTGCATAGGGCCTAGTGACAAAGGGAGTGTGTTACTACTTCTGCTTGGGGTATTCATTACATTCTGAATTCTCTAGTGCAACCCACAGAGGAAATTAGGTGTTCCCCACTGCTCGAAAAGTGTATAGAAAAATCAGCCAGTATTTATCTTCTTTGGGAACTGCTATTTTACTGTCCCCTTAATGCACTTGGCACGGCTGTGGTATGATGCAGGTCACATGCCATGAGGGACATCTAGTGGTGAGGATGTGAGACCAGCGTGGCTCTGGGCCAGGACAGGGCGTTGCAAAGAAGCCACCTCTACTCTTTACTTCTGTGTTCTGTCTTGTAGCCTGAAAGATATATATATATTTTTTTTTTCTTTCTTCTTTTTCTCTAACTGGCTCAGCTGCTGGAGAGACTTTCCCATTCCATCCTGAATGGGCAGCTTCTCTTCTTCACTGGGATGGGAATGTGAGACCAAGCATACTTGTACGATGCTGTTTGGTCTCTCTAACCTTCTACCTCTGTCAGAGTCAGATGGGACTCCCCCTGCGCAGCAGACAAGACTGAGAATAGTTACAGAGAACTGACGTAGCTGCTGCAGTTGTGGGTGACTCTCCCAGCTGTGCTGCGTGAGTGCTAGATGAAATTTTGGGGAGAGACTGTAGTGGGGGACTGGGGGTCAGGCAGGGACGTGAAATCCAGGTGAAGCTGCCTGTGACACCCTGCTGACTTCCAACCTGCTTTTTGGCAGACCGACCGAATGTGCAGGACCAGTCCCTGGTGGAGAGGCTGCAGCACACCTATGTGGAAGCCCTTCATTCTTACATTTGTATCAACAGACCAAATGTAAGTGCCTGACCAGAGCATCCCCAGCGATGATGCAAACTGATTCTGTGTTCATGCAGGCGCAGTTCCTGCAGTTCCGTCTTGTAACAGGACTCTTGCTGCCTGTACTGTCGTGCTCTTCCCTTCTGTGGCTGTTTGGTAGCAGCTGTACATGCAGGATTTGTGAGCCGTCACAGCCTGCTGTTCACAGAATCACATGGGGTTGGAAGGGACCTCTGGAGATCATCTAGTCCAACCCCCTGCCAAAGCAGGTCCACCCAGAGCAGGTTGCACAGGAGCATGTCCAGGCGGGTTTTGAATGTCTCCAGAGACAGAGACTCCACATGTTCAGTATCATGTTCCATACTCTAGCCAGCATGGAAAGTCTGGAGTTTTGGAACATGGTGTAGCATTTGTCTTCCGTCCACACTGCCGCCTCCTGGAGAGTTCCAGCTCTAGAGGAAGTCAGGGCTGTGGTTACAGTGCATCATCCGGTGTGGTAATTTTATTTTGTTTAAACCAAGTTTTAGTGTGAATTTACTTATGGCTGCCTATTTGTCTGACTCTGCAGGACCGCCTGATGTTTCCACGGATGTTAATGAAGCTGGTCAGTCTTCGGACACTAAGTAGTGTCCACTCTGAACAGGTGTTTGCCCTTCGGCTGCAGGACAAGAAACTCCCTCCCCTGCTCTCAGAAATCTGGGATGTGCATGAGTGACCGCATGCTCCCAGGGCACTGATGTACCGACATAATGCCATCTCCCAGCCTTTGCTAACGAGAAGCCAGCCTCCCCCTTCCTCCAAAGCACTGAACTCTGGGCTAGGCGGTGCGGGGAGCGAGGAGCCTGGGGTTTCGGTGTTGTCATGAGGTTCTGCAGGAGGCAGCTGGGGTAGATCGGATGGGGGGGTTGGTTTCCATGTAGTGCCCATACCCCAAAGGAATAACACGAAACATCTGAAAACGGTAGAAATGAAGACCTTCCCCACACACGCATACACCTCTTTCTTCAGAGTCTTTCTCTTCTTTAAGCATTTCCTGAGGGTTTCCCCATTAATCCTCTCCTCTCTCGTTGATTATGAAAATGAATTTGCAGGAACTTGCCAAACCCTCTCTATTGAGAGTAGCCCAGCTCAAAAGGCTTCTGCAGGGTCCCCAGTGTACCTGGATCTGAGGAGCTCAGGGAAGTCAATGTGGATGTTCTAGGGGTTTCACTGGGTTTTCTAAATAAAATCTCTTGTATGTGCTGCCCTTTACGATGATTCCAAGAGAAGTAGCTGTTATCTCTTTATTATGAGACTCCATCTCTAGAGCTGCCCTATCATTCTGGCCCTCCTTTGGAAAAAGGACTCCTCTAAAGTGTAGTGCCCTTTGTCTAATCAGGAGGCCATCTGGGTAGGGAACATTCGTACATCAGAACGATGCCAGGCATAAAGTAGTGGATTATTTTAATGTAATACATCACAGTTTTATCGCATGGTGGTTCTCAGCCAGTTCACTTTACCTTTGATTTGCTAACAGCTGGAAAACTTTAGTTCAAAACAAATCAGGGCATAGATTTTTATCTTTAGGGGTGGAACAGAAGAAGGATAGGTGGGAAGGACTGGTACCTCGGCAAGGTAGGTGTGGTGGAAGGATCTCAAAAACTTCCAAGAATTTGGAGCATGTGGCATGTGTTCCAAGGTGGGCGTGAAGATGTATCAGCCAAGGAGAGAGGACACGCTGCGTTTAGTGAAATCCGTGGGCATTGCGTAAGCTATGGGCCGCACAACTCTCGGATCATGGGCTGCAGGAATACTGGGTGTAACCAGATCCACTTGCGTCTTCTTCCTTTTGCCAAAGTCTTTCCAAGGTATTTGCTCAAGGTTTTAATGATGGTTATGGGATATGGAGGTCCCTCCTGGATGAGGAGTGCCAACTGCTTTAGAAGGACACTTGGGTCTTGTATCCTTTGTTTTTCCACTTTGGGCACTGTGAGATCCACGCTGGATTTATGCCCCAAATTCTTGAGTATCCACATCCGTAAGTATTCTAGGATTTACAGCAATATTTTGTCTGACAGAAGAGAAATATACTGTTGTAAAACACGTTCCTTTTTTCCAAGAAACAACATCTTACGGCTGTTCTCAGAGATGTAACCTTAAGTATCCTGGTAGCTTGGTCTCATGAGTCTTCTCTGTCATAGGGGTCTATGTTTGCTTGCCCGGTGAGCATCCCGAGAGCCTAGGTTCACATGGCTCTTTGTTTTGTTTTGTTTTATTTTGGTTTTGTTTTGTTTTTTGGTTGGTTGTTTTTTTTTTTGGCTGTGTATCTGAGCGCTATGCCCGTGGTGAGGGTATCGTGTCCATTTTGCACTTGAGGTTGGTCCCCTGCCACTGGCCTTCACTCTGCACCTTTGTAAAGCACTTGTAACAATCTGTAAAATAATCTGTTGTTTTTTATAACTCATTGCAATTGCAAAAATTCTTGTTTAAATCTGTATTTTTAACTAATCTGTTTGAGAAATGTTAATGTTTATATAAAAGAATAAAGCCTAATACAGGATTTGGACGTGCTCTGATGTGCTGTCCTTAGACTGGAGGAGGGTGGAAGAAGTTCTTGATGTAACGAGCTCGAAGCTGATGAGAAAGTGAGTATATAAGTGTTGTGGAGAAGCAAGAAGTGCTGAAAAAGAAATAGCAGTGCAACCCCAGGCGGTGCCTTTTGGCCTCTGGTATGAGATTTTTAGCTTGCTGGCAAAGAGGTGAAGTGGATTAAGCACATGTCCTGAAGACCATGAATTATCCATACGTAGTGCATCCTGATTTGTGCAGCTACAATCAGAATGTAACCCTCCCATGTGCTGGTCTCCATTTTCTGCCTGTTGCGTGGCACCCTAAAATTGAAATAGGGGTCTAGCAGGCCCCTGGCTGTCGAGTGGGTTCCAGCAGGATCCTAGCTGGTCCCTGGTATGTATGAATCCATCGGAAGCGATGGGCGGAGGAGAACAAGAGGAATAGGTGTCCCTGGGCAGCACCTCCAAGGGGAAGGTAGAGCAGGGGGGTGCAGAGAGAGCTGCTCCAGCGTTACCGATCCCTCCGGCGCGATGGGAAGGGAAAGAGCACTTGTTAATTCGGTGAGGCTCCACGCCACGGGCCGTTCTGCCAAAACCTCTGCGTTAGAGGCTAAAATTTAAATTGGAAATGACTAAAGCGGAGGAGGAGGAGGGAACAGAGTAGGCTTACAGGAGGCTGCGGCAGGGTTTGAGGTGGGGAGTCATGAGCAGAGCTCAAAGCAGCCCTGGGTGGATTAGAGGGCGGCTGGGCCCTGCTCCAAGGATTTGCTAGAGGCTGAGGCTGTCACCAGTCAGAAGCGGCAGCGGCAACAAAGCCGCACCTTCATTATTTTTTGTTTTGGCTTAATTTTGAGCTGCATCTCATTTTTTATTAATTTGAAGAGGAAAAACTGCATGCAAGTGTGAGGGATTTTCAAGGTACATGAGATTTTTCCAGGTTCCATGTTCTCAATTATTTTTTTTTTTTTTGATGTGCAAATCAGTACAGAATTACTTTGTTTTACAGCAGTTTCCCGGGTTAGCTGGGGGAGCTTGAGTAAGCAGGTGTGGGGAAGAACCCTCTTTGAGGTCAGTGGCTCTTTGTACCTTTATATTTACAAAATGCTCCCTGGGTTTGAGGCTCGGCCCTGCTGCTCTCGGGCTCTGTACCCTGAACGTCTCAAATGAATTTTGCTAATTTGGCCACTGGAGAAATCCTGGAGTGCTTGAGCTGTGATCTCGGGAGGTGTTCCCTCTTGGCTCTGCCCTTACACAACTGCTGCCTCTGCTCATCATCGATTGGGATCAATAGAGGGAGAAGATGAGTGTGTTTTTGAATTCCCCATTTCCCTACAACGGGCAGAGTACAAATGGGAAATAGCAAATCAACTATTTCATCTTTTTGCTCCTTCATTTATTATTTATTTCTTAAATCCATAGTGATGCTTCTGGTAGTCTTGGTTGCATTTTGAGTTCTAGTAATTGTGGTTTTGTTAACAAATGGGTTTTGTCGGGCGGTGTACTGGTTTATAGGAACTTGGGAGGAATTTAAAAAAAAAGCTGTGTCTCAAACTTCTAATAACCAAATTCTCTTGTCCTCTTGTGAAGCTGGTAGGAAGGAAGCAGCTTGACAGGTAGAGGGTGGAAGTATGGAGCGCTGGATCTCCTTGGCGTAAGGTGGTGTTTCCTTATCCCTGTGGCTCTTGCTGGCCTTGCTTGTGAGTCTTCACCTTCTGCTGGCCAGGAGCAGGTCTGAAAGCAGAAATTCAACCCTTTGTAGAATCACTGAATCATCCAGGCTGGAAGGGACGTTTAAGATCAAGTCCAAGCGTCAGCCTCACTTTGCCAAAGCCACCGCTCAGCCATGTCCCCGAGCACCACGTCTACCTTCCTTTAAACACCTCCAGGGGTGGCGATTCCACCACAGAAATGCTGGAATTGTACAGAATCACAGAACCATCATCGTTGGAAAAAGGCCCTCTGAGACACAGGCTAGAGCACATAGACACGTTTCTTAAATCCCTCCAGGGATGGTGACTCCACCACCTCGATGGGCAGGCTGTTCCAGTGCCTGACCACCCTCTCAGGAAAGTCATTCTTCCTCATATCTAATCTAAACCTCCTCTGCCCCAACTTCAGACCATTCCCTCTGCTCCTGTCATTATTCCCTTGGGAGAAGAGGCCAACCCCCACCTCTCTACACCCTCCTGTCAGGG
>VXAK01000825.1:31395-57487 GCA_013399435.1 Arenaria interpres
GAGCGATCCCCTGGGTGGAGGGTCGGGGGGGGGTGTGTGTGGTGGGGGCTGCGGCAGCGACGGGGCTGGGAAGGTGTTTTTACTCCTCGGTTTGTGAACAGCAGATCCTGTCACACCCCGAGATAATAGAACGGGAAATGCACTTGACGCTGGGCAGTTTCTGGTGGAGTAACCCACACATCAGCATCGTTTTCCCCTTAGAAATGGGTGTCACCACCTTGCCGTGTTGCTCACTTTTATTTTCAGGCGGAGGAGGGAAAGAAAGCTTGGTCTGCGTTACTGTTTGCGTGGAGTCACGATAAAGAGGTGCTTAGAGAGATGATAAGCCTTGGAGGAAACTGATTTGTCGCCTGCCTTTCTTCTCTCCCCTTTTTCTTTTTTTCCCCAGAGCTTGCCCATTTTACCACGCTGTTTTCAGGCGCACGCAAAATAACACGCATCATAAATTCGCAGCCCCACAGTGATGGGGTGGAACTGTGAATCTCTCGATCCCTTGTGCTTTCCCTGGGCGAGCCAGCCATTTTCTCTACATTCGGTGCAATTCTGGGTCAGCATTTCTGACGGTACGCTCTCAAGTGTCCTTGCTGTGCGCTTTGCAGCGTCACTTATATGCAGAAAGGATGTTGCTGGTAGAGAGAAGCGAGGGGAGGGAAGACGTATTGTGGTGTCCTGCGGGTCACGTAACTAAACCAAAGTCATCCAAATATAGGCTACTTGGGAAGTGTCTCCATTTTTGGACTTTATGCCGCTTGAATCTTGGGAACTGTTTTTGGATGGGCACAAAAAGTACTTGCTGTTTTCAGCACTAATGAAAAATCTGCAATCCTGACACATCAGAGAGAGCACCTGGGACATCTAACGTAGCTAAAATGCATTTTTTGCAGGATCTCATCTGACCATCCTCTCGTAGCAGGTTATATAATACTGAACTGATGGAGCATTCAAGCTCTAAAATTGTTCTTTTGCTTTACTGTTGTATTGTGAGAAAATGCATAGCTCTTGGACCCAATTTAATATACCCCACAATTAATTATACACGCATTAAGCATCTTACCGTGTGTTTGATAAAATGCAGAATCATCAGCAAGTCTCTAGAACACTTTTGTTTGGAAAATAATTTAGCCTTGTCTGCACTGAAAGATCTTGTACATGCCTTTCCGGTGGTGCTGCGCTTGTATTGCAAGTCTGGACTTTTGTGTTTTTACCAAATTAACAGTATTCGAGCTGTAAGCTTCAGAGTCCTCTTGCATTAGTTTCCATGGCATTACTACCTTGTAAACAGGTCTAATTTTACCGCGTGGGCAAAAAGGCAAATAATGTCCACACTGAAAGAATGTTTTCCCTACACAATGCGTAATATGGCCAAGATATATTTTGATGATGTGTGTGTTTTGTGCCAAAGCCGTGAATGGTGGTGAACCAAAGGCTGTGTAGCAACTGGCAAAAAATACATCTTCTAGTTTATAGTTTTCATGGGAAAACATAAATATACTAGAGGGCAAACCTCTTCTTCAACCTTCATGCCATTCTATAATACTTTTGGAAGCAGACAGGGTACCCAACTTCAGTCTGTTTCAGAAGGATTTTGGAGATGAAGATGGAGAAATAAGAGTTTCAAGGATTTTTAATAGCAAGTCTTGCCCACCTAGCCAAAGTAGCTTTTGATTTTTTAGAGTATGAGGATTGATGGTTCAGTAGAAATGGTAGAGGGAGCACTGCATCTCAAGTCTCACTAAAGCACTCGTTCATACCATCTTCCTAAATTAAATTAATGTTGGCTTTGATTTTATCTGGCTTGGGCTGAAGGGCATAGAGGCTCATCATCTATAGCTTTCCCCTCCCCCTCACCCCAAGCGATATCAAATATTCAAGTTTTGTATAGACAGGATATACTAGAGGTGTCTCTGGAAAGAGATTCAATCTCGTCTATTTAATATCTTTTGCAACGAGTCAGTTGAAAAAGCAAATATTTATGAAAAAATTTCTGGTATTAAATTAGCAAGTCATGAGTAGTGCTGCATTCTAAGAGAATAAATCTTCACAGTTTTTAATTTACAGCGCTTGAGTTAGTAGATTTTCTCTGATACTTCTCCCCGGATAATGTTTCTTAGAGAAATGGCTTTCTTTTTTGGGGGGAAAAAGTACTGTTAAGAGATTTAGTGCATGACGGCGGATAACAAATGATGTAAAATTTAGTGGCTTGGTTGTCATTTCACACTGTAGTCTTTTAACTAGGTGGGTAGTGCCATCATACTCACAAGATGGAAATTGATACTTTTCTGTTAAAACCAAGGACAGAGTTGGATGTTTCACTTACTTTCCGTTAGGAAGGAATCGGAGACAGGCAATGCATACGTTAAAACCCAGATTAATTCTTGCAAACGTCCTTTGGCCCCACTGTGCCTGCATTTAAGATATGCTGCATTAAATTTCTGGGCAGCCCCTTAGCAAAAAGGCTTTGACGTAGTTATTCAGCACAGTAGTAGAAAATACAGAATACAGCTACTGGCTGGGGATTTAAAGCAACGAGGAAAGGATTTAGAAACAAGAATGAAAGAGCTTGATATGCAAGATTAATATCACTTCCCCAGTTTAAAAGATCTCCCTCTGTCTCAAGGTATACATTTTCATGAAGGAAAAGTGTCGTCAGTGACCCAGCGAGACACGAAGTGAAATAAAAATTAACATCGTGAGGCATCAGGTAGAAGGGAATGTTTTTTAGTGGGATAATCTGTTAATCTGTGGAGTAATTGTGGTATGTCCTTTGCCGACAGAAAGGTTTGCTGCTTTTCCTTCTCCATCTCAAGAGCTGTGAAAAACTGTTACGACGACCTGCTGTTTGCTCTCTGTAACCGAGCCTGTATAATTCAGCTGGTCTTTGCTCTGTTGTCTGTGCTAGAAAATAATTTTAGAGCGATTAGATTCTCTGTTGCTGGAGGCCTTTAAACCTGCCAAGGCCACAGGAAAACTGCTGTTGATGGTTGAGAAACGTGCTCCTGATTTCTGTCTCGCAACTAGAATAACCAACTGAAACCCCAAACCCAGCAAAACTCTGAAGGAATTACCCACGTGCTGGTAGGAGCTTTGAAATCTCTTTGTACCGGAGAATTCCCAAACGGAGAGGGCTGTGCTTTTTGGTGTCCACAAACCGCTGAATTGTGAGAGGTGGTGTTTCCTTTTAATCACTGCTGCTAGCAATGATTATCCCGTGCAATGCTTTAAAAGTAAGAAGGGCCGCTCGCATATGCCTACGTGTAACCCCTGCCGAGGCAGTTCTCGTGCTGTGTTCCAAGGCGTTGCGGTTAAATAAGAGACTGTCATGTTTCCAGGTCAATGTAAGAAATAAGGCATCAGGGTAGCAGCAAGGGACAAAGTTTGGCGGTTTTCTGTTTCTTCCACAGCGTTCAGCGTTTCACAGCAGCCCTCAGAAGAGGGCTGGTCATCATGTTGCCTTTGATGTATCCTGTAATGTTTGTCGGGTCTCTCCCTTTGGCTTTGTTTTTGTCTCATTTCTAAACTGTTGTTCAAAGTGGTATTTGTGAGAATCAGGAAATTAACCTTGGGGTTTTTTTTTGGACAGGTTTGTTTTTTTTTTTATATTGACAGTAATGTATCTGATAACCTCCAGGAACCGCGTGTTATCTGACGACCAGAGCAGCCTTTTTTCTTAATCTGTTCCTTTTCTGTGTCACGTCTGCGAGTTCAGCACCGTGGTTGCATCCCGCTTCCCTTTACATTCTAACTGAATTTCCCACCATCGGTATCAGATGCTTGGTTGTCTTCTTGCCCGGAGCTTCGACACCAGCTTCCCTGGATCTCTGCTTGCCCAGGTGTATTGTCCTGGCTCTGGAAAAGCCCTTGGGGCAGGAGATGGGGAGTTCTGCCTCCGCATCAGATAGCGGGAGGAGTGCTTTTTCTGATAAAGAAGGTTAAGAGTTGAAACTGGTATTTGCCAAAATTGTTTCACCCGAGAGGGCTGAGCCGCTCTGCTGCCGTGATGGTGTCTGTTTCCGCTTGATAGCGCCCACACCGTGCTCTGCTGGTGGAGCTGGCCGTGCTCCTTCTTTCCTCTAGGCCACCTCACTTCTCCCTTCTTTCTCTCCTCAGTCTTCAGACGTTATCCAGCGGGTGTTGTGCCTTCCCTCCCTCCTTTGCCGTGGCGACTGCCGATGTCTAGGAGATCCTCTCGGGACTCCTTGTTCTGTCGCTCCCGGGCCCCAACAGTCGCTTGAGGCGGTTCCGATGCCTTCTGCGCTCGGAGCTTGCTTCCTCCCGTGTTTACGTGGGGGGTGAATCTGCCAAACACGCGCTTCCCACGTCCCAGACCTCGAGCAGAGAGAAAACGGGCTTGTCTCTTTGCTTTCCTTTTCGGTTTTTCACCAGCTGGCACTATGATTTATCACCAAAATTAATAGTAGGATCGGTTTGAGGGTAGGAATTTCTGATCTTCCACATCGCTGGTGAAGAGAAGGGGAAGGCGTGCAGAGGGAAGGGATAGCAAGGCGGGTGGCACGCGCGGGGAGATGGACTGGGTGTTTCTAAGACGAGGCAAAACAGAGGTGAGGCTCTGAGTACCAGTTCGGTGGTGCTAACAGCAGCCAAATAACTGGATTATTTCAAATATTTCTCTTTATTTTCTGGTTCTCGTTACCCCAAGATGTGTTGTGAGTGTCCCCCTTTTCTGCCTTGGCTGGAGTTTATTGTCAGGATCCTGGTGAGCCCATCATTTGTCCGTGTGCGGCCCATCTGCAGGAAAGAGAGTTCAGTCTGCCTGTATTTGGTGGTGGTGGTGGTTCCTTGAGTGATGTCACCCCTTAAAACGAGTAGGTGAATAGCCTGAAACCCATGTGAGAGGAGAAAAGGTGTGTCTTTTCTACCTGCTGTCCTCTTGTACGAGTCTCTTCTCCCAGCTCCTGGCTGGGAGCTGCTTCCCGTGGCTGGGGGAGGCCCCGCGGCAAGGGAGAGCGCTGAATAATTTAGCAGTTGCAGCTGCATCCAGCAGTTCTCTCGATTTAAATGTCACATGCGTTGTTGTTTTCTTGTTAATTTTTTATGGCTGTGCATTTGCAGCGTTTGGCTTTTGAAAAAAAAAAGAACAAAAAAAAAGAACAAAAAAAAAGAACAAAATCACAGGCCTGCTGGTGCCCGCATTGTGGGAACTGTGGCCTGCTCCTCGAGCGGGAACTGGGCAGAGGGCTGGGAATGGGAACATCTCCTGGGTGACGGGGTCCAGGCTGCCCTCAGAAGCAGGGAGAAGGCTTCTTAGCTCAAAACTTGAGCCGAGAGCAGTTCTGGTTTGGAAAATAACGTGCTGCCATAGTGGTTGCGGAAGGGGGAGGCTGATTCAGCTTGGGGGGGCGTTACGTAGGTTGTGGGTTGCCTTCCCCCCTCTTTCCTCCTTGCAGAGCGTGTGAGTGGCTACTGCTGGGGTTTTGAGGGTCGATGAAAAGCTGATGAGGTAGAAATAGGTGAGAAGGCTCTTCTATTTTGTGATGGTGGCATTGCACAAGGAGGGGAAAAAAGGGACAGACTTGAAAAGAGTGAAGGGCAGGGAGACAGAGCTCCTGTGTTACAGACTCCTGGAGATTATTTTTAAATGAAGATGAATTTAAATTCAAACAGTGTAGAGCAGGAGAGCCGGCTGGTTCGACAGAGGGTTTTTATGCCAGAATTCACGGTCTGTGAGAAGACGGTGCTCTGTGTGCCCTGCGCTATGAGGAGCAGCGGGGAGCATTGCCGGAGAGGAGTTTCGGGCAGTGAAGGAGGGGAGGAGAAGAAGGTCCTTAACTGAAATGGAAGTCTGTGAAATGGACTGGAGCTGAGCTGAAAATCTTATCATCTTCTTCTGATGAGCGAGTGGAGCACTGTAAAAGCGTATGCTTCTCCTGCTTTAGTTTATTGTTGACGGTTTTCCCCAAGAGTGCAGTAGAATGAAATGGATAGCAGTATTCGCACAGCGTTCTTTCTCACATGCTTATCTCTCATGGCTCATTCAAGGTCTTGATTTTTCATTTTGTTTTTCTTATTTTATTTTATTTTTTTTTAACGATGAGTAGATGAATGTCCCAGCCGCGTGGTTCTCAAATACCTGCTGGTGGGTACAGCTGTGCTTCTGCACAGGTTCACAGATTCGACAGAGTTGGAAGGGACCTTCTAGAGACCATCCAGTCCAACTCCCCTGCCAAAGCAGGGCTGCCCAGAGCACATCACTCAGGACGGCATCTGGGCAGGGCTTGAAGATCTCCAGAGAAGGGGACTCCACACCCTCCCTGGGCAGCCTGTTCCAGGGCTCTGCTACCCTCACCCCAAAGAAGTTCTTCCTCAGATTTGAGTGGAACTTCCCATGTTCCAGCTTGTGCCTGTTGCCCCTCGTCCTGTCACTGGGAACCACTGAAAAGAGTCCAGCTCCATCCTCCCTCAACCCATCCTTTAGATACTTGTAAATGTAGATGAGGTCTCCCCTCAGTCTTCTCTTCTCCAGGCTAGGGAGCCCCAGCTCTTTGAGCCTTTTCTTGTAAGGGAGGTGCTCTAATCCCTTAATCATCTTGATTGCCCTACGCTGGACTCTCTCCAGCAGTTCCCTGTCTCTCTTGAACTGGGGGGCCCAGAACTGGATGCAGTTTTCCAGTTGTGGCCTCCCCAGTGCAGAGCAGAGGGGGAGAATGACCTCCCTCGACCTGCTGGCCACACTCTTCCCCAGGCAGCCCAGGATCCCACTGGCCCTCTTGGCCACAAGGGCACGTTGCTGGCTCATGGAGACCTGGTGGGACCACTCCTCTGCCTTCGCTGCTGCCTGCAAGCCCCTGGTAGGATGGCACATTCGTGCTGGCACGCTTTGCACATCCTTTTACTTTTTTTTGGCACGAGACTTAGAGGAGGAGCTGCTGTGGGTGCCCGTGGAAGCGTCCTGCGTGTAGCTGGATAAGCAGATTTTCTCAGGGGCCGTGGGTTCTCCGTGAGCGACTTCTGATGTCTGCCGTTTTCATGGATGTGGAGAACCTCCCCACCATGGTGTTTGCCATGTTGCAGATGCTACTCTGCCGTCCCGCTTGGGTGCCGGGAGGCGTTTGGTTCAGCCTTGGTGCCGGGGTGAAGCTCGTTTGTGGCGCCGGCAGCGCTGGGAGCTCTGGTGGTGGAGGGTTGGAGCGCTGCAGCTGCTCTATAAATAGCCCCGACGGGCTCAGATCTGGGGACTAAAGATTGGGTTGCTATGGAGATTGATCTGAATCAGATTACCTGTGGGTCTGTTCTCACAGCGTGAGTGCGTGCGTGGCGGCTGCCGTGGTCACGCGTGTGCAGCAAGCTGCTTTAGCCACGCGTTTGGCTGAAGCCGGGGATGGGGGTTGGCCGGGGGGGGGGATGGGGAGGAGAGGAGAGAGAAGGCAAGGCTGAAGGGCCAGCATATGGCAAGGACATCTGTTCCTATAGCAACCGAGAACCTGCTTCACTCTGTGATGCTGCGAAAAAGGTTCCTGCCAGTGTGGCGTGATACTCCTGTTTGTGAACTAATTCTGGTCGTGTTCCGTCTATTTGTTGACATCCCTGTCCACGCTGCCTCCATTTTGCTCTGGAGAACGAACGTGGAGGCTAAAGATGTTTGTGTTAGTACTGTTTTCAGAAGATAAAGATATGATACCATTCCGTAGTAGGAAAGGAAGAAATCTTTAAATTATTGTCGTTCTTCTGAAGGGTTTCCAAGGATGCCTTTTTGTATTACCAAAAACCGTTTTCACAATTCATTCTCTAGTTTTCTTTAATTTAGTCTGTCCTTTCCCTCAAGCTTTATGGATAGATGGCAAGTGGAAACAGTTGGGGTGTATCTGCTGTTTGATCCATAAGGAACTCTTACTGACTCAACTGATGAGTGCGCTCCAGGGAGGATGCTTTTGGAATCTGCCTGCGGCCCTGTTCTCTACTGGGTGAATTCTTATGCTTGGGACTATCCCTGGGCATCTCACAGGACCACGCCTGTGTCAGAGACTAACCACACCAGATAAATACACCATTATCTGTTTTAGGCATGCTTGCAATGCTTTGAAAATATCTCCTTTTTTTTTTTTTTATTGGGCCATAGTGCTAGTATCTTTTTAGGAGTCACGGCGTTGGCATGCACTGCTGCCTTGCCAAGGTGGATGGTAACACACAAAGCAGCTGCACCAGCACAGCAAGTCCATCCAGGTCTGACTTTAGAACTTATTCAATGTTCTGTCAAGCTCTGGAGAAGCGAGGGGGGTGTGTGTGTGTGTGCTCAACTCATCCGTGCTGTCATCTGTGTTTCCTGTGTTAGCAGAGCCACTGTAGTATCTGGCTAATAAGGATAATGGGCTTCCTAGAATGTGACGCAATTTGAAGTATAAAATTACTAGCAGTGTTTAATGTTAATATAGCTGTTAAGCAGAGAAAGTGTAAAACGGCTCACATGAAATGGGAGCTGCTTGTCTGCTTCTTCAAAAGCTTAGCAAAAGGAAAAATAGTATGCGCTATACCAGAGGTAATGGCTGGAATCACTTGAAACAGGTTCAGAAGAAGTAGTAACAAGAATTTCAGTGGTAAAGATTCCATAAAGATTACTAAAATGTCTAAAGACAGGTCAAAGCTACCATGAATAGTTCTCATTGTGCTGCAGACTGTGGTGGTTCCAGTTCTACAGTGAGTCAAGCGGGGTTCCTGGCCACACAGATGAGGTTGGCTGGTCCTGAGGTACTTGCACCTATTTCTCATCGCTTAGCAGATAGCTGTTCGGTATACTCAAGGTGTGTCATGTGAGAATAGGAAACATAAATCAACCAAAAATTGGGCATTGAAACTCCTGGCCTTATTTGTATTTGTTTCAGCTTTCAGTCCAGTCTGTTTGGTGTGGATCTTGAGTTCACGGTAAACAATGCAGTAAGGTCAGGCGTAGTGGCTGTAGATCTGAACTGAGTACAGACTGTCTTGGCTGAGAATAAATAGAAAATCAAGATGTTCCAAGGAGATGTTAGAACTGAAAATTTAGCTCCTTTTGGACATGGCTGGGAAATCTGGTCTTTCACAAGGCCAGACTTCAGTGAACCAGAAGATGTGGCTTCTGTCCTGTCATTCTTGATGTCTCCTTCACACCTTTCTCTTTTTTTCTCTTAGAAATTAATGTCCCACTGTATGGTTTTCGCTCAATCATTTAGTAAATTAAAAGGTGTGACCCAAACTTATCTTCTAAAGGTATCCATGCGCTGGTGAACTCTGCAGTCTGGTACCTTGTATGAGATAAAAGCTGGAGGTAATGGAGGAAGGGACCTCAATCTGGTACCGTCCTGAACTATGAAAGAGTTGCAAGGAAAACAGTTCAGGCAAGGAAAGCCTGAACGAATGGCTGTTGGAAAATAAGTTCCTGCTGTCTTTGTGGTGTTTTTTTTTTCAAGCAATGACTTAAATACCTGCTGAGCCTTACACAGTTGAGTGTAAGGCTGGCCTACCAAAGCTGGAAGCTTCTGTGTGAGGAAAACAACTGTAAGCGAGCTCAGTGGGATTAACAGTTTGTTGTCTTCAAGTTACACTTCAACTGAATGACTTTTGTTCCTCTACCTTTGTGTCTAGAAAGAAAAAGACACTTTTGGAAAGGCCTCCAAGGGGTAGATGAGAAAGGAGTGCTGCACAGTTCATGTCTCCCGGGAAGAATACCGGGTATCGGTCTGAGACAGATGGCTCTAAACTGATAAAAAGTCTACGGTGGTTCTTTCACGCTGCCATGTCCATTCTGTGGTGCGGTGCTTTTCACGAGAGTGTGTGTGTGTGTTTATGTAGACTTTTACTTCTGGGAGACTTGAAATTGCAGAATACCATGCAGATTGTCCTCTGAGGAGTTGTGCTACAACCTAAACCGTGGGTGTTTGGGGAATTTTGAAGTGTAGAGTAGTGCCAGTAATAGAAGTGTTGTTTTGAACACCTTTTTTGTCTTGAGTTGCTGGTAGGCCGTGGGTTAGTGCTGGCGCTGGCCTTTGTCTTTGTGTCTAGGCTACTGTGCCAATTTCTCCTCATCCGTGAGTACTGCTGACAGCTGCTACAGTATGTGGGTAGTGTTAGTTCTCACCAGCCTGTTCACCATCCGTATGGGTGCTTATTAAATTATGGTCTTCTCTCATACGTGATATGTTTGTGCTTCTGTTATGTCCTTCACGTCTTTATTTTTTCTCCTTTTCTTGAGTTGAAGTTATAGGAAGTTTCTTCTCAAGCGCTGCTTGAGGATTCAGCCTTCAAAGGGCTGGTTCCAAGGCGTTTGCAAATAGAAAGCACACTGCACAAGACTTTTTCAGAAAAAGCAACCTTAAATTAAAGCAGCTTGAGAGAGATAAGAGGCCATCAATGTCAAAACCTGTACCATCTCAGTCAAGGTAATCTCTCAGTTCAGGTCCAAATGCCAACATGTAAGAGGAGAAATGGAAGTATCTCTTGGTGGTTTGATCTCTTTCTGTTCTAATGTACTTACTTTGTAAAATGTAGGAGCTAGAGGAAGGATAATAGCAAACCTCTGAGAAAGAAACTGCTTTACCTCTTCATTGCCTGTAGAGAAGCTATCATCTGTAGTTCAGATTCCCTTAGCTGCTTGCTCCTACCTTTTCTTTGTGCCTGCAAAAGCATTTGTGTGGGCACTTGGTGAACCAAGTCATAGAAATAACCTAGTAAAAACAAAAGTGGTGAGGGAGGAGAAGGGAGGGTGTTGGTTTTAATCCATATCAGTTCCACAATCTGGTTCACCCTGTAACGCACAAGCACTTGTACCAGCACAGAGGAGGGAATGACACTGGCCTCAGAGCAAGCTTTTTGGCAGAGAGGGAGGCCTGTTTGTGTTGGTTTATAAAGATCATCAGCTGCGGTGTCTGATTCCAACCAGGAGGAGGAAGGTGAGTTCCAGCAAGTATTGATCTCATGCTCTGTAATTGCTGTCACCGGCCGCTACTCGATCTCTGAAGAAGCAAGTGATTGAGTAGGGGACGGCAAACAACCTCAACTTGGTTCTAATTCCTCTACCTCTTCTTCTAATCCAACAAAACTTCACTTTCAAAAAGAAAGCCTTTCCCCTCTTGTGTCTCACTGTAACTATGGCCTCGTTAAGAATAAATAGCCAAGTAAAGGAGACTCTAGAAGCCCCTGCAGACTTACCCACCTCAGTTTGGTCTCCCTGTGTTGCAGTAGAAATCAGGTTTGTTTTTCAGAAAGGGCTCACATCTTTTTTTAAAAAAATTAACAGAAACTTTGATGTATGGCATCGCTAGTATGCAGCCTCAGCCATTCCAGGGATATTAGAGACCTTGCGTATGTTCCTTGTATTGGTCTACTCGGATACTCTTTTGAAAACTTAATGGTTTTGCTGGAAGTTTTCATATTGCATACCTCGCTAGCTCCTTTGCAGAACTGTGGGAAAGGTGTAAAATGAATTGCAATCATAAGAGATGTTCTCCAGGACAGAGAATAGAAGTAAGCTAAGGTTGTGGTCTTGTAGCCTCTCAGTAGTCATTGTGTATATTTTTACTCCATTTTATGTGCAGTTTACTTTCTCCACTTTCACTGAAGGGTAGGATAGTCTCTGTTATGGAGGAACAACGCATGTTTCATTACCGCTGAGTAGCAGAAGTTCCTCGAAGTCATACTTCTAGGTTACCTCATGGTAACTTATTCCTATGCCCGTATCTTTCTTCTTTAAGAGTTCTGGGTAAAGCTTGTTGGAAAGAATACAGATAAAATAGTTCTTCGCACCGAAGGCAAAAAGATCCACTTGATCATCCCAGCTTCATCTTGTTCCTCTCAAGTTTATCTACACCAAGACATTTGCAGAATATGTTGGATCAAGATCTGTTGCAGGACAGATTCTACAGCGTTTTCAACGATATCATTAAAATGAAGAAAGAGGAGCTTTGCTTCCCGTGTCTGTATTTTCTTTGTTGTTCAGAGAAGATGATTTATAAAAGTATTGCTGCTGAGAGAAGGTAATTCATAGTGCTGTCACTTAGGAACCTACAGCAACTATAATTGAGGATCTAATAAAACCATGCCACAAAGTCTTACAACATGTGGGGGTTTTGTTTGTGTGTGTGTGTGAGAGAGAGAGAGTGAGCTAAGGTTTCTTTCAGCTTATTATTCCATAATTAATACTCACTGACTGGTATGATTTTCCTTTTTTTGATAAATCATGCATACTTTTTGTGTGTGTGTGTTCTTACTCGTATTTGGAGGGCTAATGAATAAAATTCCCTGACTCTGTACCTGGAATGTGAAGGGCTGGGAAAAAAACCAGATAAATTGCTAGACTTTGAACATGGTTGCGGGATGTTGACAGTTACGGTGCCTTTAACTAACTTTTAGTTGTGAAGTAATGAGAGAGCCATCAAGAAAATGACCTAATTTTTGCTGAGATTTACAGGTTGTTAGTAAATCTTTTATACAAATAAAATCGAAACTATGCTGCAGAACTGAAAGGTTTTAGTACAGTAATAATAATTCTGTGATGATGATCAGAGGGCTGGAGCACCTCTCCTATGAAGGTAGGCTGGGAGAGTTGGGGTTGTTCAGCCTGGAGAAGGGGAGACCTTATAATGGCCTTCTAGTACCTGAAGGGGGCTCCAGGAAAGATGGGGAAGGACTCTCGATCAGGGAGTGGAGCAGTAGGACAAGGGGTAATGGTTTTAAACTGAAAGAAGGGAGATTTAGATGAGATATCAGGAAGAAATCCTTTCCTGTGAGGGTGGTGAGGCACTGGAACAGGTTGCCCAGAGAAGCTGCGGCTGCCCCATCCCTGGAGGGGTTCAAGGCCAGGCTGGATGGGGCTTTGAGCAACCTGGTCTGGTGGGAGGTGTCCCTGCCCAGGGCAGGGGGGTTGGAACTGGGTGGTCTTTAAGGTCCCTTCCATCCCAAAGCATTCTATAGTTCTATGTCTGTGGTAGCCTTAGGAGGTAAACATGAACTGAAATAGAAACTTTACTCTGAATATGACCCAAAAGGCAATCAGTTCAAATTTTTAAATATAAAATAAATTTATTAATGCTTTCATTGGGATGCTCAGTAAACTTGTGCAGTTTTAACATCTCTGATTTTAGAGTTTCACAGAACTTTCTGTTTCAGAAAATTTCTGTTTTCAGATTGTTTTCAAATGTAGGTAGGGAACGTTGTAATATGGAACTTGATTACTTTTTAAGTTGTTTTGGTTTTTTTCCTGTCATGAATTCAATGAAGTATGAATGGTGGGATTGAACAATTTTACAGTGCTTACTGAGTTCTGGATGTCTGTTAAGCATAGTTACTGACAAATAGTAATACGGCAGTAAAATATCGATTGCGCCAAGAGGATTTTTCTGTTATAAAACGAGCAGAGAAAGTAGCAGAAGGCATGGGTATCAAGAGGAAATGGTGAAGACACACAAAAGAAATGAAATTGAGTAAAGACTGTGAAAGAAACAGTATGACTTAAAACTTTTGGTATTGCAAGCTGCGGAGTGCAGGTCTGTATCGTCACAGAAGAAGTGTGAAGAGATCACAGTCGTTTGGGACTGTGGAGATCATTCTTGCCTTAGCCCACATCCACATCTGGGAGGGTGAGGTGCACTATATCTAACTGGATTTTTTGGATATAACTCCTCCTTTAGTTATTCTGGTTATGACAGCTAAAGTTCAGGTTGAGTTTTTTCCTTCAGTCGTGTTTAACTGTGCAGAATTGCCAACTAAAGCTGCTTTCCCAAGCACTGTAGGAATCTCAGGGATTTGCCTAAACAATACTTTTGCCTCAAACTGTTTCGTGAATAGGTCTTTGCCGGTGATACGCTTCTTGTGGTCTTTCTTGAGATCCTCTTGTACTTTTTTGTGTGTTTTTCAGCGCTCTCTACTTTTGTGGGCACGTGGTGGTGGTTTTGTACTCATGAAGAGAGAGATTTGTGGGTGGCCACGACTGCACAGAACACTGAGGCTTTTTTGAAATGTAATTAAGGTCATGAAGTTGCTTATGCGTATTTGGTGTTCCTGATGGTGCGTTTCACACTCTTGCTTTTCTTGATCCTAGGTTGGACTCGCCAGACAGTTCCAAGCGGATTCTGTTCCCCGAGGCAGTCGATCCGGGCTGGCTGGATAACTGACTGCTGGATCGATGAACAGAAATTCACTGAGATGACATAGGGAGGAGTGCCAAGGACAATGGTGCAGAAAAAGAAAATCTGCCCTCGGTTACTCGACTACCTTGTGATCATTGGAGCCAGGTAATGGAAAAGAGTCTCAGCTCTGCTTTCGCTCGGGCAGTAGAGTGGGACCCGAATAGCTCGGCATCCATTGATGAAGCCTGGCTTGGCGCTGAGGAAGTGCTGTCTGGAACACGTGCAGAATGCTTCCATAATGGGAGCATCTCCTTGGGCCAGGGCACTTTTTTGAAAGATACTAGTGCAGCCAAAGGTTTTTCAGTTGTGGTCTTCAGACTCCTTTTCAAGGAGCTGCAAAGGGTGACTAAGAATAGCCAGTATATGACTCTGTGGTGGCCTATGGGTCTGAACTTCTTTGTTTCTACTGGCATCAGGATAGAGGGATTCACAAATTGAAAATACTGAAAGCCGCACGCTTGTAAAACACTGATTTGGGGTTACTTTTCTAGCTTTTGAAGTGTAGATAATTTAGAAAAAGTTATCTGGAACTTGCCTTACTTGGCTGTTTCTCCCTCAGATACTTGTTTATCCTCACAGGAATGACACGAATGCTTTCTCTTTTTAGTCTTATTAACTGTCAATAGATAACATGTTACGCTTATTTACTTAAAGCGTGTATGAAATGTGTATGCTGTTTGTCAAATACACAGGTGTTTAGTAAATGTTATTTTTCTTTATTCAAGGTTTATGCAGTAACTTTCTGCAAGTATATTTAATGGGTGTGTTCCAAAGTCTATGTTACTTTCATTTCTAAACATCAGTGGTTTATGTGCGTCGGTAGGTTGCTTTACCTCTCACTTTCTTTACAGAATATTTTGAATGCAATATTTAAATAGGCTAAGTGGAGGAAATTACATAATCCTAAGTAACAATTATGTTTGTTGTTGCATTTTATGGACAGAGTAATTTAATAGTTTAATTACTTTTTATTGTCTGTAGAAAAATAATCAAGTTTTCCACATTTGTGTCACCAGCTAGGAAAACAAGGAAGAAGAAGTGTTCACTGACTCCTCCAGTGATGCTTATGGTATCTGATGTTCTGACTTAAAAATTTGCTAGCGTTGCTTCTGGACTCCTGCAGTCCTCTTGGTTTTTGCTTGGCAGCAGCAGTTAGATGGCTAATGCTCAGAGGTCTCTTGTCTCACTGGGCACTTTAACAAATGCCTGTGACAAGAGATGGAGGTGACTGAAGTAAATTCTACTTCAAAGTCCTTAGGAGCTCCACGTGGCCTTTACCATTGCATCTCGTTATCCACCGTGCACAAATAGCTATGCCTTTTGGAAGTACTCCTTTTTATTAGATGCAAATTTGCTAAATGTCTGAGAAGACTCCGTCTTTGCAGCTAATATTACTGCAAAGGCATGAACCAATGATATATTCACTGGTACTTTGTTGATGAATTTTTTTAACCATTTCCTGCCGAATAGACTCTCTAAACAGTACCAGCATTATTTGACATTTCTTCTTCAGCAGGTGATGCATTAGTTGTGTCCATTAATATATAGAAGCTTTTTAGGGTGTCTTTTTTCTTTTTGTACAGTATTTTGGTACTTAACTGTACAGGGCAGAATAAATTTTGTTAACAGTTTATGCCTTATAAAGTACTTATAAAGTATTAGTTTGGGAGAATTAGTCAGCAGAGCTATTTACAGTAGTATAAATACACTTTTGTAAATTACAGACATTCTATTACTACTTATTTGGGTTTTCTCACCTCTCAGATAAGAGAAAAGCAAGTGTCATTTGTGTTTTGAAATGGGCAAATCCAAAGTATCAAGGTGAGAAAATGTCTTTTATGAGATCCCACAGGAGAGTGATAGTGGAGCCAGGTCTCCTACATTTCGTTTATTTAACATGATACTAAATGCTCATTACTTTAGAAAATGGTGGGAGATCAGACTTTATAGCAAAGGGGTTAAATCAGAGAGAGCTTGTTCTGGGGACGTGTTTTTCTTCCTTCACTACGTGGATCTATTATTCCTCTGGCAGTTTTTCAGTAACTTTCATGGAAAACTAGTGGTAGGAAAATAGTTAATACTTTGAAAGAATCTATTCTTCTAGTGGAAAATCAGGAGTAAACAGCATTGCCGTTTTGTCTTTGTGTTCCATTAGTGATTTGTGGTACAAAGGTTGGCGAGCCACAGCGTTAAATGGGTTTACATGTTACTACCCAGCTTTTATGGTAACTTACACTTCAAATCCAGCTTGAAAATCAAACACAGAATTATATATCCATGGTTGTTAGAACTTTTTAATGAAGATTTTTCAGGATGAGGTCCATATCACTCCATCATTTATCTGAGTTCTCCCCTAGTAAATTCTTGTTTTTCCCAGTTAGGAATTGATGCTGGATTTTCCCATTTGATTTTTCATCTTGTTCATAAATGGCTGAAATTCAGGGGGTTTTTCATCTGACTGTATATTTGGAGAGGGACAGTTTATTTCCTACCCAAGTATTGCCCAGAGACCTGTGCGGTTAAATTCATTTTGGAATTCAAAGTCAGGGAATCGTGGCAATACGATGTTCTCCTGGGAACAACATACTCTTCAAAGCCTTTTTCTTGGTCAGATTTGAACAGGCTCCTTGTTGGGCCTTGATAATGATGGTATAGACTTTTTTATTTAACCTTTCTGCAAGTGTGTCCCATCGATTCAGCATTGCGGCTAGTGAGTGAGAACCCACGCTTTCCCTGGAGAGTAGGGGAGAGAAGAACTGAAGATGAAGCTGAGCCCACAGCCTCCTGACATGTTAGTAGGGAGATACAAAAGATTTTTATTGGCATTGGTTAACTATGTGTGGTTTTTTTGTTTGCTTTTTTTGTAGGCAGCCAAGTAGTGATAGTGTTGCTCAGACTCCTGAACTGCTGAGACGTTACCCTCTGGAAGACCACGTGGACTTCCCTCTACCGCCTGATGTTGTGTTCTTCTGCCAGCCAGAAGGATGCCTGAGCGTGAGGCAAAAACGCATGAGCTTCCGTGATGACACTTCTTTTGTCTTCACGCTCACAGACAAGGATACGGGTGTCATTCGCTATGGAATCTGTGTCAACTTCTACCGCTCCTTCCAGAAGCGAGTACCCAAGGAGAAGGGAGAAGGCACGGGGGGTCATCGAGCTCGGGATGGACAGAAAATCCCCAAATCTGGGGATGCAGCTGCACCCCAGGAGGAAGTGGGGACCGAGAGCTCGGAGAGTGGTTCTTCACTGCAGGCTCCAAGTACAGAGTCTACCCCAGACGTGAATCGATCGCCGCGCAGTAAGCGTCTGGCCAAAGGCAGCCATCGCTCTCGGAACAGCACCCTGACTTCTCTGTGCATCCTTAGCCATTACCCCTTCTTTTCCACCTTCCGCGAGTGTCTGTACACCCTCAAGAGACTTGTGGACTGCTGTAGCGAGAGATTGTTGGGCAAGAAGTTGGGGATTCCTCGAGGGGTGCAGAGGTATGTTGAGGGGGAAGAAAGAACTTTTTCCTCCCACTGTTGTGTGCAGGGCAAATTGTGGCTACAGGTGTGGATGCAGAAGCAGGCAAACGGCGACGGTTGACCTTTTTGCTGTTTTAACCCAGGATCGCAGTAGGAAATGGAAATTTTTGTAATGATTTCTTTAAAACTGTCTGATTCTGTAACCTGGTATGATTTTCATTTTTGATACACCTAAGGAGGCACTATCCTGCTCACAACTGACTGAGCATGATCTTTTCTGAAGCTGAGCACTGATGATGTTACTGTTGCTGTGGCATACAAGCTCCCTGGCAGTGTACGTCAGGGTTGATTCTCTGGCAAATTAGAAGCAGCCAAGAAATAACAGAAAGAATTTCCACTTGGGGCAAGAGGGAAATGATGAAAGTGTTCTTAATGAGCTTATGAAACAATCTGAACTTCAGCATGGGAGAGAAAAGAGTAGAGAAGCAGGAACGGCTGAAAGAGATCAAAGTGAAATATTTGAAGGGGAGAGGGAGGAGAGGTAGAAAACAAAGGAGTTGTCTAGGAAGCATATGGGAACGGGGGTTGGTAACAGCAAATTAACAGGAACTCGGTGTATTTTTAATGTAATGTAGTAATTTTACATATCTGCTATTATAATGTTGGGTATGCAACAAAAGCTGTTGCACTGTAGGGTACAGAAGGAACAATGTCTTTATGTATATCAGCCATGGATGTATATCTGTGCTTTTGTGCTGTCATTCCAGGATGATATTTTCCTTTCCAATCTGGTAACTAAAAAGAGAAAATACAAAATGAATCTCTGGAGAAGGAAGGGATTATCTCAGTAGTAAGAGGGATGGGGCTGTGAGATAGCTCATGACGTGAGTTAAATACCTTGGTAGACTCCAAATCAAACTTGTCAAAACCAAAAAATGACAGGGCATCTATCATTTTAATCATTATAGGCACTTTTTGTGTGAAAGGGAGAATCTGTCCCATTCACAGGGTAGTAGCCTACTTCTTGGGTTATTGCCCTGGAATAGTTCTAGGGGATTGTCCTAAGCTTATGACTAACTCCTGTATTAACAGATTTATCACCTGAATCCACTGACTGTTGGGGAAAAAATTATTCTGTCAGAACAAACTTTTTTTTTTTTATTTTATTTAATGGCAGCATCTATTGACAGAGCTTATTTTGTGACTTGGTTTAGTCTGATAGGTACTGAGGCAGAAAAAAGCTAAATTTCATTATTTTCATCAACTCTATAAGCTCATCTGATTTTTGAAAGGGGTGCTAAAGTATTCCAGTGCTTGAATGGCATGTGGTATTTGAAAACTTTGCTCTTGTTTGACATAATTCTTAAAGAGAAGAGCTGAGTGACATATGAGGAGGGGAAGAGCAGGAATGCTGAGCGTACGTCTCTGGGAAGAGTAAAGCAGCAGGTTTAAATTACCATGTGGTTTGCAAACCCTGACCTGGAAAATTAGAATAATTTTGAAGTGGTGGCAGAATAAAGCTGTAAAGTGAGTCCTTACAGCTTGCAGAAGGTTGAGGGTGCCTGTTAACAACTCAAATGTCCTGCAAATTACAAGCGGCAGAAGGAAGAGTGGAGGATGAGAAGCATCACAGTTCCTCAGAGGTGTATTGCTTACTCAGCGTAATCTCAAATCGCCCTTCTTTTGACCTCTCCAAATTTCTCTGATTTTTCTTCCTTTCTGAAGCCTCCAGCATCATCATATTTTCTTGGTTTTGGTTTTTTTTTTAAGTTGTGAACTGTAAGGTAGAACTTGAATTGGAACCCATACCGTTCTAAGGGATCTATTACAGTAACTGAAGATATTTATCAGGCTGAAGTTTTTTGCAGAGTGGGTACAGCAGCTTTGCAGCCTTCGCTGCACTACAACATTAAGGGCTGAAGAGGACAAGCCACGTTGCTTCCCTCGTCAGACCCAGTTTCAAGTTTTGAAGCTCTGAAGGCCCTGAGCAATACTGTGCATGTGTTTTGTCCAGCCTTTCTGTGAGCTTAGGGCATGGAAAAAAATGCTGTTTATTTTGCTATTTTGGTTTCTAGACAGCTTTCAGAAATGTATATTCTCAGCCAAAATGCATCCACTTCTGCCATGGGTTATTCAGCTCTTATGAATGATGCAATGCCATTTAGGATAGGATGAAAAAAGAGTATTTTTATCATGCCAAAACATCTGGGAGATCTTGATGTGGCATATTTTTATCAGCTCAGGTTTAGTTCCCATTCTTGCAAAGGTTTGTAGGACCGCTGGAAGCAAAATCCTACAAGCAATCAGTCCGTCACGATTCTGGACAAGGCCTGAGAGTATCCTGTGTGCATGCTGAGTTTCAAGCACCAGGGTGGTGAGAGATCTTCAGAGATCTGGCCCTAACTGAACTCTTTAAATGACTGAATGAACTCTTAGGTGGAAGTGACATACTTGTGTTGATCCCCCCCCAAAAGATTTATCCTTCCCCACCATGGTTCTTTGAGTATGCTTAAATCCCCGTCGCCAGTTCCTCTGTGTGACCAAGTGTCTGTTTGCTGCGTCTTTTAATTCCTGGTGGATCTTCCCTTTCCCTGGAAGAGCCGTTATGGAATGGCTGGAGTATTAACGTTGAAGCTCTTGGAGTATTAACGTTGTCGTTCTCTCTGTACAGGGATACGATGTGGCGGATTTTCACAGGCTCCCTCCTGGTGGAAGAAAAGTCCAGTGCGTTGCTCCATGATTTGCGGGAGATTGAGGCCTGGATATACCGGCTGCTCCGGTCACCAATGCCCGTTGCTGGTCAGAAGCGGGTGGATGTGGAAGTCTTGCCACATGAGTTGCAACCAGCTTTGACCTTTGCTCTTCCCGATCCATCCCGCTTCACCTTGGTGGATTTTCCGTTACATCTGCCTTTGGAGCTGTTGGGAGTGGATGCTTGCCTGCAGGTGCTGACCTGCATCCTTCTGGAACACAAGGTGAGAAGGGAAGAGTTGATCTTTGATAGCTGCGTAGGAAGCTCTGCCCTCTCCAAACCCAGGGTAGGCTGGATGTGTAGAACAGCTGTCTCCTGCACTGTCTGGAGTCAGATTTTCTGCAGCGGGAAGGAGTACCTCCTTCTGAGGTTCCTGTTTTGAAAAGTTTTGTTCTCACTCAAAAAAGCAGCTGAAGCTTGTTTTCAGAGAGATTAATGGAGGGTCATCCAGTTCCCAGCTATCAGATGAGAGGCCTGCAGGCCGTGGTCTTTGTATACCCCTGAGGGGAGCGTCAGAAGTGAGCGGTTGCTGCAGGGCTAATGTGAGTTTCTTTGGTTGCAGGTCGTGTTGCAGTCCCGAGATTATAATGCTCTCTCAATGTCTGTGATGGCCTTTGTGGCTATGATCTATCCGTTAGAGTACATGTTCCCGGTGATCCCTCTGCTTCCCACCTGCATGGCCTCTGCAGAACAGGTACCTATTTCTCCTTTATTGGTCTTTTGCAAAGGATGTTCCTGTGATGTCTGAAACTTACATAGGAGTAGTCCTTGTTTCCTTCCCTGCTCTTTTCTCAGGGATTGTAGCAAAGTCTACCTTGCAAATGCTGATCTTTGAGCACCACTAACTATCTAAATCGCGGTAACACCACTTATTTAGGATATCTTCAAAGCGTGCTTAGTGAATAGTGGGATTCAAAGCCATAGTTCAAAAGCAATCAACTGAAAGGCCATTATGACGAGTATTTACCCCCTGCCCTGTCCCCCAGCTGAGTATTAAGGTTTGTTGGGGAGAGTCCAGACTAATACTGAAGGATGCTTGAGGGCTCTTGATTCAGGGTTTAGAAACTATTGCCTGCAATTTATTCTCCTCAGAAATACGAAGTGTTGAGTTACTTCAGCTAGGAGCCTGGGTTTTGTCAATTGTCGGCTCTCTGCAGGAGCTCGTTATTTTGTTTGGAAAGATAGAATTCAGGCCATCTTAGTACTTCAGTGCTATGCTGCAGGTTTGTTCTTGTACTGCACCTTGGAGGTGACCAACTGTTCTAGATTTAAAGAATAAATTAGCCTCTCAAGCTGCTGCATGCCTTATGGATTTAGACTTCTTCCCTCTGCTGATTCCCTTATTAGAACAACCTGAATTTCCCCTTAGGTTTTCCATGTACCTTTCCACATACGTGCACAATATATGTCTATTTCTCCTGCTTCCTAGAGACATTAATGTTTTGAAACCAAATTACCATTACAAGGTTAAGGGTAAAGCCATGTTTACAATGGCACAGACTCAGTTTGAGGGGAGGGTGTATTCATGTGTAACTTGCTGCTTCTCTAGTTAGGCTCTAACTCTGAATGTCTTTCTTCTTGGTCCATGGTCGACATAGAAAGCTGTTAGATTAGCTGACTTTTTTTCCAAAGAGCCATGCAGCCATATAAATTAGGTGATATCAAATGCAGGTCTTGTCCTTAGTAAAGTCTCTCTTTCTCTCAGTTGCTTCTAGCTCCTACACCTTATATCATTGGTGTTCCAGCAAGTTTCTTCCTTTACAAACTGGATTTTAAAATGCCTGATGATGTATGGCTTATTGACCTGGATACCAATAGGGTAAGTAGTGCCCACAGGGACTTGTGGCTTTGTTTCCAGGGAACTGTGCACTTTCATCAATGTACCCACTGATAGTTTAAGAAAGTCTGGCTTTGGTCTGCCTTTGCCACTCCTGTCTTCAACTTTAGGATTCTTTTCCTTGTTGTGTCTCAAGGTCCCCATTTCTTTTGCTCATTAAGGCATTATTTTTCAGTTAATGCATCTGGCTTTATTGTTAGAAGATAAATCCTCAAACAAATGACAGAGCTGTCTTCTTGAGTAATTGTGACCCTGTCTCTTATAGCCCTACCTAAGAAACCCAATCTGGTAAGAGCCTTCCAGCAGCACTGGTTGTCATGATTCAAATGGGACCATGTGTTCTGTTTTCTGCTGGGGTGTGAGCAAGGCTATTTCGAGGGAAATGTGTATAACATCTTCTACTTGATGGGAGTTCCAAAGGATGAGTGTGGGTTCATTCAAACTTCTCTTTTTTGTCATAAATGATAAAGTAACTCCTCTATTGCTTGTGACATTGTAAACAATAACAACTATAAAGAAGTGAAAATCAAAGTTTTGATGCAGGTATCTGTGTGTGGGTTGTATTGTGGGGTTTTTTTATTAATTATTTTACTTCATGGCTTTCATTCCTTGGTCTCTGGAGTGGTGGAGATGTAGGAGATTCTGTTTTGGTAATGAGTACAGCTGGGGAATTTTTAGTCTGTTGCTGTGCTTAATTCCAGGTGATCGTTCCCACAAATGCAGAACCTTTGCCAGCATTGCCAGAACCAGAAGCTTCAGAGCTGAAAAAGCACCTGAAACAGGTAATAAGCACTTTGGGGAGAGGACTGAGATTCGGTAGAACTTAGCAGTTGTAGTATTGCACAGATCTTCTACTATACTGGGCAAGAACGCAAGTCAGCAAACGTAAAGCAAAATGTGTTAAAAGCAGGTGTGTATCCTGGCAAATCAGATGGGTGTGAAAACATATCAGACTACGGGAGTACTCTTGTTCAAGAAAGTGGCCCTTGGTCAGTCACGAAGAGGTCTGCTTTGAATGTGGAAGTGCGCTAATCGATAGGGTGGCTGATTAAACAAAATTATAGGGATATCTTCTTTTGGGCTCCCTGATCTATATGACTTCCTAATGTTGTCTTCTCCTGACTAACCTAAATCTGAGACTTTCATCTTGTTTCAGATCTCTCTGTAGTTTCTCCAAATTTTTTGTTTCATTTTCTGCTATCTCTGCTGCTTCCACCTTTGTCACTTGTAGGGAAAGCACAGGACTAGGAATTTTCTGTCAGCCTGTTTTGTGTAGCTGGCCAGTTAGAATATCCCCCACGTTAGAATACAGCAGTGTTTTGAGCACCAGTTGATACAGATTTTAAGTGGTAGGTATCCAGTTGCTGCTTTTCTGTCTTAATGGAGAGAGTTAATTTGGAAAAGTGAGTGCTCACTGAGGCTTATAACTGCAGTAAAGGTAAAGGATAATTTGAAATGCTCCTGGATGCAACAGATGGCTTCTGTTTTTTACTGTTGTTTGGGGCTAACTTGTTTCCAGTTGGTGCAGAAAGTTCCAGATTTCTCCTTACATTTGCCATGTGGGCTTTAAACTCTGAGCTGATCCATCAAGCTATGATCATCTTTGTTTCCCCTCCATTCACAGATCTGTGTGTGTGGTCTCAGTCTCTCCTCTCAGGTCCTGCTAATCCATTAATCAGCTTGGGTCATCCTGGCTGATCATGTCAAGCAGGTTTTATCTCTTTATTTCTGTTTTCCTTATGCACGCTGCATGCAGTATCTAAAGGTAAAGTGTGTTGCTAATGTGATGAGGTCTGCTCTTTCTGTCTCCTCGTAGACCAGGAGAGCAAAGTGTGTAACCTCAATGATACCCCCAGTACCGATGCCCAGCACAGATGGAAGCGATGCGTTGCTTGAAGTTTTGTTAGATCCCTCTTCCCCCCACTTCTGCCTCACCCCCTTGCAATTTCAGCCTCTACTCAGTGCAGAGTTGAATATCAGAAGAACACATTGCAATTTCCTTGAAGACGTATTTAAAATTCTCAGAGCGGTCACCCAAATTCAGGCTGCATCAGTGTGTAAGCTGTAGGCATTATCCTTAAGAGTCAACCATTGGCAAAGGAGAATGAGTGCAACTGGTTGCTGTACAAAGTAGAGAAGGCTAAATTGTGTCCCGTGTCACTAAGGTTAACAGCCTTGTGTGCCTTTGGGTCTTAGTGTCAATGAATAAAATAAAATAACTGCTTTTAAACCGCAGTAGAAAGTTCTTCGCTGCGTTGATAAGAACAGCAGCCTTTCCACTTTCCAGAGCGGCCAGATGTTAATGTTTGGGGGTGGGGCAGTTACACCTCTCTCCCAAGATCCTGCCTATTTTGTGGTCCCTTTTATTTCCTCGCATTTGTGATATTTGGTAGTAATAGATATTTTTTATTTTTTTTCTTCCATCTGTTTCTCTGTGGTCATGTGTTCGTCTTGGCTCTGATGGGCTGCTGGTGTTATCATATGATCTTCCATCTTGTCTCCAGTGTCTGGTTAGCATGACTGCAATCACTCAGAAACAGCTGCTCACTCCTGACAACAAGGTTCTTTATTTTATTCTTTTCCCCTAGATTTTCCATTTTACCCTTTTCCTTTGGAGTTTTCGTTTTATTTTAGATATTTATTTGTTTTTGAAATAAAAAGATGAAGACTCAATGGGCAAATGGGAGAAACGAGGAAGATTTAGGTTAGGTCTGGGTGTTCAGGACTGATTTACCACTCGTGCTGCTCCAGTGCATTTCCCTGAAGATGTTACGAGGGTTGAAGAGGATGGTAGCTTTATGGAGAGATGAAGACCTCATTCTAATAGGAAGTGGAGGTTTGCAGACATACAGGCCTGTGTAAAGGTGTCTTCACATTGTCCTGGGATATCAAACTCACTGGTTGAATGGCCAAGTTATAAGGCAAGTTTTAAGGCCTCTAAGTCCCAAGATGTATTCAATTTGCACATGGGAATAACTCGCCAATGAGCTGTACACAGTGCCATGCTAGTGGTCCAATTTGGATCTGTTTCCACGTCATGAAGGATCTAGCAAAGTGGACTTTTGTGCTACCCCTTGGCTGGCTCCAGGACTGTTTCGGCATTGAGGAGATGGTTTTGCCAATGCACATAAAGGAGGGCCTGGAGACTTTTTGACTCGGTGTAGGAGCTGGTTTAAGACAAACTAATGGAGCATGCACAATTGTTTCAATTGCCTAGAGGGCAGGGTAGCTCTGATCTCTCTCTTGTTCCTTAAATAACTTTTGTTGCTAAATGTGTGCATAATGTTGTCCTTCGTTAGGCACTGGCCAGCATGAGTCTGAATACTCAGCCCATTCTTAATCTAGAGAAGTTCCACGAGGGGCAGGAGGTGCCACTGCTGCTGGGAAGACCACAGAATGATTTGCAGTCTACTCCCTCCACAGAATTCAACCCTCTGATCTATGGAAACGATGTGGACTCTGTGGACGTGGCTACCAGGTGAGGCTGAACAGGAAGGTAGTGTTGAGTCTTCATAATGTTTGCACTTGAAGGCAGCACAGGCACTTCTGTTGGTCCTGTGGTGGAAGCAGCGTCTTCCCGGTTCTTCTGCAAGTTCTACTTTGCATCCTGGGGAAAAAAACAAAGCAGAAATTAGTGTTTATCTCAGATCTATTAACTGTACAAACGTAACTGTGTGTTGTGAGGGGGGTGTTTTGTTCCTTGCGTTTTCCTGTAGATCATCCACTTTACCCGGACTTAGTCTGATATTGTGGCCTTACCTTAGGTCACAAGCCTTGAACTACAAAAAAAGCTTGAGACTTAATTGTCACCTCAGGTAGTGGCTGTGAGAACGATGTCCCTTTTTGGGTGGGTGTTGGTGTTGAGGTGTTGAATTAAAACAAAGTGATTTCTAATTTTTGGTGGGTTTTTTTTATTCTTTTTTAAAAA
>VXAK01000845.1:342-23173 GCA_013399435.1 Arenaria interpres
GGAATATTGCATCTTCTTGGGGGATTCATGAACGCAGAAATCTTTTGACTACCTGGAAAGATTTTAGAAAAGACTTATGTACCTGCTGAAAATATAGAACATCAGGTTCTACATTGAAATATTCTAGGAGCTATATTCATTAAATTTATCAAAGATTGTATATGCGATACATATTGGTAAGTAATTGAAGAAGAAAAGTTATAATGAGAGTCAATCACTGGAAAAAGAAATTAGACAGATTAAGATGAGCAATAAGGAAGAATAAGAATCACTTTTCATAGCAACTAGGACAATTAGCCATTGAAAAAACTACCATGAATTTTAGTTGGATCACCTTCAGTGACAATGTTTAAGCTCTGAAAATTTTTCAGAAGGACATGTTGTACTTGAAATGGGAAATAATGCAAGAAATTAACTATTTACAGAAATCAGTCTAGATAGATCACAACTGCCCTTACTGTCTTTATTATCTGTGAAGCTATAAAAATGATTAGGGTACAAATATCTGTTATTGTTTTTTTAAATTGTTTGAGGCTGAAGGCACACCCCTATAATGTCTTTAAAAGTCACTTTCAAAAGAACAATTTGCAGTAAGATTTCTAGTGTAGTAGCCACTGTTTTTCACTCTCTCTGTAGAACACATATAATGGTAATTTCCACAAGGTAACTTCCCTATTTTCATTACATATCTTGTAGGTTAGGGTGCTGGGTTTGGTAGGTGAGTGCACTAACCCAGAATGGAAAATCCAGTGTCCCCAGATTCCTTCACTTGTTTATTTTATTAAAATGGTAACTAAAGTGCCATGTAAAAAGGAACTCAGAAAATGTCCTCAGTGCAGAGATGAAATTCTTCAATGCAACTTTAAACAGGATCGACAGTGCAGTGCTATGCAGGTAACATCAAAGGAGATTTACAATAAAAGCACTAGATCAGTTTTATTAAACTTTTTTTGTTCTTGTTCACATAGACAAATTTGTCATCCATTCTCAGTTGTGGAAAAGCAGAAGAGCTACTTATGTTAGGAAAAAAAGAACTTGACTCAGCATTTCCTCCTTTTCTATTTTTTTCTTAAAAGATTACAGTATAGCCTGGAGTAGCATTATAATGAGGCATGTTACAGTTAAGGGAATTATGTCTCATGTCCTACCTGTAAGTCTCAGAGGGGTAAAAAATATTTTTCATGGCTGCTACTTATCACTAGAGTTCTGGAAGGAATTCCTGTATGTCCTATGCCAAAAGAATACATATTTAGGCTGTAAACTAGAAAACTCACTTTGCTTTGCTAGTACATGTGGCGTTCATATTCATATTATCAGATTTTTTTCTCTGGCATTGAACACCAAACACCAACTCACATTTTCATTTTTTTTCTCTACATAAAGCATAAATCATGAAAAAAACAATGATGAAAATATAATATGCTGGGGATCACAAATGACAGATTTTAATGGACCTTGCAAGTAAGTCTTGCAACAGAGGGTGTAAGGGCTGATCAATCCTTGTACTGGATCACCATAACCATTCCTGAAGTTTGTACTTCTAAAAGGCTCACAAAGAAACCCTGAAAAGATTAAGAAAAACAGTCACAGGAGAGAGAGACCTCAAAAGGGAGATCAAAAGGGTTCAATTCACTCAGATGAGAACTCCTATTAACATGGATGTGGGTATGCGGAGACTTTTAAGAGAAACATCTTTCATGAGGAACATCCTTGTTAATATGGTGAAAGCAGAAATTCTGCAAGATGAAGACAGAGTTACGGCCAGCCTTCTAATCGTGTAGATGAATGATCCAGGAATTGCAGGATAAGGGTGAGGGGTATGCTGCCGCTGTTTCTGTAAAACCTAAGCCAGGAAAAGTTGCTTCATTAATTTAGGTGTAATACTCCATAACAACTACTTTATAAAAACTCTTACTCAGAAAGTTACAAATATACAAGCATACAAATTATAAAACACATTCCGAGATCCTAGCAAATTAGAATAATACAGAAACTTAAGATGTAGTATTTAAGGTGAAATAAGCCATTGGCAATATATACTCCCAGTCCACTAACCCTCACAGATATTTTTCTGAAAGCCTCCCTGATTTGTTTCAGAACCCTAATAAACAGGGGAGATTAGTGAATTTCATCTTAGTGTTTATTTACTGTGAGCACTAAGTGCTGTTAATATATATCATCAATTCAAAAGTTCAATCTTTTGAGCAAACAGGCTACTTTGAACTTCAGCATTTTTTTGTGTTGACAGCACTGACCTTCATCAAACAAAGCAACTTCATTAGTATTAAAATTAAAATTAAATATTCGGGATGTTAAACTCACAGCAAAGAGAGCCTGACTTACCAAAGACAAAATGCTTTTGCTCTCAGATCTTTTTTGGCAGCGATCATTTTGTGCTGTTGATAAATTGAATGTAAGATCTGAGTGAGCAGAGAAGCCTGCACATTGCAGCAGGGAAGGTACATGGCTCTTCCTAGCACTGAGGAACCACCGCAGGTTCCTGTGCCCTGGATCAGGTAAGGGAGCCAAAAACTCTGGATCTACTCCCTGTCCTTCACAGCAGCAGTCAGGAACCTGTGCAGCACCACCTCACCTGGATCTTTCCCATGGCAGTAAAATTATGTGTGTCATAATCACTGACCTGTCTCCCTTGCTGGGCTTGCACACTGTCAAGGTTGGCCTAAGGATGGTCCTCCCCTGCAGGGACTTGTAGCCCGTGCTGCACACCAGACTTTCTAGTTCAAGCGTGGAGCCCAGAGGTACAGAGCTTGTGGCTTTTCCTGGTTTCTCATTAAGTGCTCTTCTGTCACTCACCCTCTGCCCTATTTGTCTACTCCACATAGGGACTATGGAGTCTCCAGCAAGGGCCTGAAGGGAAGAGGGGCAGCAGCTAACAAGCCATGTGCAGGCTCATCTCCAGAAACTGCCTGCTAGGATGGTCAGAGTCACAAGTCAGAACAGCTCACTGATTCAAAGGGAAGACAGACAAACTGCTAAAGTATTGTCTACTGAGATCATGCCTGCCATGTTTTGATGGGTCTGAGTATACCTGAGAGTAGCATGAGTTGCCTTGAAATTATCCACACACACATACAAACACAATAGTAATCACTGCAGGGCACTGAACCAGATATTTGAAATGATTAACTGATTGTGTGTGTGTCTGCACAGGTGGGAGGATTATTTCAGAGAGCAAAAGGTCGTCTCCACAGACCTTTCCCAAAGTCAGAATGAGTTTTGCAGGATCAGAAATACGTGTTTGGAAGCAAGTCATTTAGTGACTTATATTTTACCCAGGAAACACGTGAGTTCCTCTGGTGACACTGTTATTTGTTAGCACTTTCTCTCATTGCCTGCGGAGCTCCAGGCTTTGGGTATGAGAAGGAGGACTGAAATTATTTGCAAGCACTTAGTACCAGGGGAGCTAAGAATTTCGAAAGGGCAGAAAAGGTGAAAGATCCACAGTAGATTGCTATTTGCAAGCATTTTAACGCACTGTCTATAAAATGACTCATGTGAATGCAACATAACCTGAAAATATTCTTGCTCAGGTCCAAAACTGTAGATAATTTTAACATCCATGCAGTGTTATATGCTGACCAAATATTCCCAGAGGGCCAGAGTTCAAACATTAATCTAAAGTCAAGTGAACTAGAGACTTCTTTTTTTTTGTGTGTGCGTGGATGGAAAATGTTTTGGACACTTTCTGGAGTTCAAGAGCATAGACTCTGTAGATACAGTCAGAAGTCCATTAAGACTGATTGCACACAAAGTGCTCTTTGGATTATACCCTGAGGCAGAACTACTCAGAAGAAGGCAAAGGAGCTAAACACAGGTCATGTTCTTTGGATCTTAAAGTTAAACAAAGTATTCTTATAACATCATTATGTATCCGCAGAAATAAAGAAAACAAAAGTGCAGGTTACTACTCCTTAGCATCCTTCAAGTCTGTGCTGCAATGAGTTGGTTTTCTATAAGCAGAAGAAATGGCTCCTGAAGTAATTAGAAAAAAAAAAAAGAGATAATTCAACAAAGTATATAAATAGGAATCTTCATGTTGGTCATTTCTCCTGCTTAGCAAGCAGCTTTGCTCTCTGATCCACTAATCCTACGCTGACTACTTTAAATGCTGAAGATATTAAAGACACCACCCTGTGGATTTTCCCCTCACATGAGCACATACCTGATTGGATTCTCAGGGCTTGGATTTACTGGCTGCACCTGTAACAAGACATGAAAAGTACCAAGGTCTGTCCTCTGGGAACAGAATCGTCTGCATTTGCTTTTAGCTTCCAAGGTGAAATGACCATGTCCAAACTACCTGTTTGGAAGTTTCCTGGGTCTAGCTCCTGAGGAGCTCTGGGGAACCATTTACTGCCATGTAAAACCAAGCCAGGCATGTCTAACATTGTAGTGGGATAGCTGATTGCATGCTACTGCTTGTTTTCTAATGTTGAATATAGGGGTAGAGGTGTGCCTCTCAAGTCACCTAATAGTCCAGGCTCTGTTGCCTCCACTTGGCTGCCTGAAGGACATACGGAGCTTTGGCTGAGGCTGGGACATGACAGGCATAGAAGAGAACATCATGAAGGCTGAGTTTGTGCTGGGTGGATACTGTGCAGCCTGGTACTAATGTGTTAGTGGACTTGAGTATAAATGTCTGTATTGTCATTGTACTTCCAAATTTGCCTCAGAAACAATTAAGAATTCATTCATTATTTCCCTTTTTTTTGGTTTTGTGTTCATACAAGTAAAGAGCTTTCAGATTGGGAACCCCTTCTTGAATATATCAAGGGGCTGAAGCCCCTTGCTTATGAGGAAAGGCTGAGTGACCTGTTTAGCCTGGAGAAGAGAAGACTGAGAGGGGATCTCATCAATGCTTATAAACATCTAAAGGGCAGGTGTCAAGAGGATGGGGTCAAACTCTTCTCAGTAGTGCCCAGTGACAGGACAAGGGACAACGGGCACAAGCTGGAACACAGGCAATTCCATCTCAACATGAGGAAAAACTTCTTTACTTTGAGGGTAACAGAGCACTGGAACAGCCTGCCCAGAGAGGCTGTGGAGTCTCTTCCTCTGGAGATATTTAAAACCCGCCTGGATGCATTCCTGTCCAGCCTGCTCTGGGTGAACCTGTTTTGGCAGGGGTGTTGGACTAGATGATCTCCAAAAGTCCCTTCCAACTCCTACAATTCTGTGATTCTGTGATATAAAGATGCATCTGGCCTGTTAGGGTCCAGCTTTCTTTCAGGTTACTCAAGAAACCCTTTGGCTTGCTGGAGGAGACCCCTTGGCTTGCCTACTTAGACCTCCTCTTCTTTTTTTGTTTTAACATTCATCAGTATTTTTTTGTTTCTTTAAGTAAGTATAGCAAGTTTCAAAGCTGCTTCTGTTTCTTAACTGAAGAGTAATACGCAATGAATGGCTTTCCCCACAAATTTTAGTTGTGCTAAGGGCTGAAGCAGAGTACTACCAAGAGGAAAACTAAGGAAGTAAATGAACAAATTTGTTTGAACAGTGTAAAAAATGGTTTATGAATATGATTATCCTTATCTTTGGGATTAAAGTGTCAGCTTCTATTTTTCTTAATGTACAAATAACTCTAAGAAGAAATTTTTTTACTGTGATTTTATATTCACATTCCTTCACTTCTGGGAGAGGAGGAGAAAGATTATTTAAAAAAATAATTGAAATTTCTGAGCTGGCCAGAAGACCTTAATCAAGAAACTCACTTCTCCTCCCCCCTTAACATCAGAAAGATTAATTTTTAATAGCTAAATATGTCACCACTCTTAAATATTCAGTTCTGCCTTCCAGTACTGATTTACATACAGATGATGCAGAAAACACTATGCCAGAAAATGCTGACAGAATAAAGATGTCTGAGTAAAAGAACCTCTTTAAGTTTAAAAATGTATATCATATCAATTTTATGTGCAGACTGACAAAGGCATACAGCACAAAAAGCTTAAATGTTAGGTGTCTATTTGCAGACGTGTACAACTGAAGTACTGATCTGAGAAGAACTTCCAGGACTACTGGGGTGTGAGTCATTTTTTTTGTTTTGGGGTGGTTTTTTGACATGTAGATTATAACAAAAGGAATTTCACCATAAAAATGCTTATTTTCCTATACTCACTCTAAAGGAACCTGGATCACTAACTCAAATGAAGATGTCTCTCTCATGACTGCCTGTCACTGAATTCAGGAACAAAATCTGCTTTCTCTCTTTCCAACATTATTCAAATTGTCAAAGTTTTCATGCCTTCCTGTGAAAACAACAGATAATATTATATTAATGTTATCTGTTGATGATTTCTAGGACCATTAAGGAATGGACCTAGCCCATTTAGTAGCATGGAAACTAGAAAAAAAAAAAACATTCTTAAAATGGGAAGGCTCAAAATAGCAAAACCCACTTTTCCTTTTCACTTTTTACTTTGCAACTGTAATATTCCTTTAACACAATTATTGAAATATGAGCACAAGTAAATATTTTTCTCTGAATATAGTAGAGTAGCATTGCCTATTGCAGAAATAATACTATTCCTTGTGTTCTTTCATTAAAGAAACAGGTCCACAATGCTCCATGTTTACTCTAGCCTTTTGGTTCTGAACATTAACCTACTTTTGAAGGGAAAGTATGGAAGCCCCCATTCCCTGTTTGTTGGTTTGGTTCACACACCAACTGCTGCACACAAAGCAGTCTCAACCCACATGTGTGGTATAGACATTCCTTCCAGGAGACAACATTATAGCTAGACTGATATAAAACCCATGAATAGTATAGGGCCTGAGCTGTAAAGACTTCAGTTTACTGGTACACTTCTATTTCACTGAATTACCACCTGGTGTGGACATATCTGGTTCTTTCATACATAAATTAAAACATATTGTGGGCTGTGTGGAGGTTGTTTTTCCTTTGTTTTCTTTTTTAAAGTAAGGAGTACCACTGTAGTGATAGATTTTGTGAAATTATTCCAGTGAGTTACCACAACAATAAACTGTGTTACAAATGCAGAAGATTTTTTGGCAGTTTGTATCTTGGGAAGACTAAATATTTTCTCCTTGCAAACACTGCTGGAAGTCTGACTGATACTTTGGAACAATTTATAGTCATAAAAATAATACAGAATAGTACACTGGTTTCAACTTTGGTCTTAGATGTTTCGATTTACTCGATAATTAAGATGAAACATAGTATTTTGAGTAATAGATGCATGTATAGAACTCTATAAAATCACTGCTTTATTACACTGGTAATGCAACTGGCAGCACATTTGCCTGTTTCCTAAATATATGGTAGGTGATAAATAAATATAGTCAACGAGTTTTAAGGGCACATCTACCTTCATAGTTTCTTTATAGACATTCTGAAAGACGAGACATTTCTGTTTATATAAGAAATGATTAATACAATCTAATGCAATTAATAATGTGCTATACTGTATATCTACTTATAACACCTACATCATAGCAAATGCTCTTTTTATTGGAAAAATGTGATTATATCCTTCATCTTTCATTAATAATAACTTCTGCTTGTCTCATCTTACTTCTGTCACTGTTAATATTTGGAATGAGAGTGCTCTTGTCTCAGGGAAATTAAAACTTGGAACAAAATGATAAATTGAGCCATGCCTTGGTCTTTTCTGTACTAGGCAACATCAAATAGCAGCATTCAGCAAATGCCATGAAGATTCTTCATACAGTATAATTCACCTTGTCTGACAGCAGCATCAGATGACCTTAATGGTGGGAGGGACTGCTTAGTATCAAGGAAAACTTAGTTCCTTTTTCAAGTGTTTACTCTGACACCCAAACTTGTAGATTCAGCATGACAGATCTGAGCTAGCTTTGGACACTAGTTGATTTCTGGGCCAGTAACTGCTTCCAGTAAGTAATGGAACTTTTTGCTTTAGAGTGACGATTTTGTTTGTTTCTTTTGGTTTTGGGAACATTTTGAGAGATGTACATCTGCAATCAGTAGTTCTCAGTTTACTTTTAATCATGGACTTGATCATGCTATCACTGAAGTCAATGATAAAACTGGCATTAAAGTGAAGAATCAGGTTTTCTTTGAAGACATTGTGATGAAGAACGTGAAGAGAATGTCCGCAATAAATATATCTCAAGTAGTGTATGTAATTATGTGGAAAACAGATTGTTTTGTTGCATATCCTCTATTTAAAAAGTGAAATATGTTTTGTCAATATCTAGATAGTAAATCTATGTTACAAAGCAAGCTTGCCTGTCCAGAGCTCCTCTCTACCTCTCTTTCAAAATTTACAGAACCAAAATAGCCAGATCTCTTTCTTACAGAATCCTTTACAGTTTTCTGAAGCCTTTGTTTTACAGAAAACTCAGATAATAGTCACTTTGTTCCTTATGAGCAGGCTTTACAGAGGAGACTGCCCATTGCATGAAGGGCTGAAAAACAGGAGGAAGTCTGTCAGGATCGAGATGCTTCCTCAACTGCTACATTTTAATCAATTGATATTTTATCAGTGAACATCAACAGACTATTCAAAAACCCTCAACAAAATGACTTTTTTTCTGACATCTCTGCATGATTTACCATTGATTTCAACAGAAACAATTATAAATATTCAGATAGGGATTCACTTACCCAGTCTCCAACATCTACTATATAAACATCTATAGTGAGTCCTGTTGAGTCCCTTTACAAGCAACGGAGCAATAGAAATCTACTAAGGGTAATTAATTTGACATATGTTAGACTTTTGTTTTGTGGTAAGTGGAACTGCCTCTGGAAACATCTGTTCCTTTCTATTTGCTGTAAGAGGGATACAGATAATTCAAATAGATGCAGAGGTCTGTTACAAATGTATATATTCAGATTAATTTCCTTTCTGCTCCCCCTAACCGCATTTAGTGAAGCTAAAGGGTCAGTTTGGAGAAAGGATCTATCTTACTTGTGAATTGCGGGAGAGGAGACTGCAAGAGGAAAACAGTATTGTGTAGGAGAAAGGACTGAATGTGCTGGCTGAGATTACACTGCAGCGTATTTCTATTTTCTGCCTGCATGTCACAAGCTTTTCATCTGATGACCTTTTAGAAAGTGTTTGTTGTTATTATTTTGAAGACAGCATGTATTCTGAAAGCTTAAATGTGAAGTAGATTATTAACATGATTATCTTGCATTACCTTAGATAGAATGCAGCAAGCAATGAGAAAAAATGGAGAAAGATGGTGTGGTAAGGTCAGTAGAGGGTTCTTTTCTTTATTAGCTAGTGCTGATCATTACATGATTTCTTTGTGTAGCCATCTATTCAAAAGTTAAGTTAAAGACACAGATCCTTATGCAGTCGTAACCACCTAGTCAATTATCACCAGTTCCAGCCCTCATCCAAAATTCCCTCCCTGGACTATTAAAGAATAGCAATTCAGTACTCATAAACCCATACAGAATATAGCATAAGGGATAATAATAAGGTAAAGTGAAACATAATAACACTGAGATGGGAAAACAAAGGAGAAATACATCTAAATACATGAATGACAAATAATTTACAATAACTCATTTCTGGCAATAATATTTCATTACCAAAAATCTCATGTTCTGATGCAATAGATTCATTATCCATATCTTTTCCCTTATCAATCCAATAAACTCCACTCATAGTTCAAGGCTTGTGAACAGGACAATCTCAGAATACCAAAAGACTTTTAAGCAAGCAATCAGTCCCTTGGCTCTGCATGTAGTCCCTGCATCTTCACCAAAGGTCTATACTGATTGATAAGAGCTGTTTTGCATCACCTTGCATGACAAAGCCCTCCTGATAGCAGGGCAGCCAAGGGACTAACATGCAGAAAAGTGTCCTCACCATCATGTGAAAGCTCCTCTCCCTTTCTCTTTTGGTTCTCTTCTGCACACACCGCTCTCATGTTCCAGTAACTTAAAAAATCTCCTTGTAGAAAATTAATACACCAGCTCTCACTATATCTCTGACGCCTTCTGTTTCACCAAGGGTGGGATCAAACACCCCTTCTCTTTCTGGGGCTGCTTAGACTTCTGAATATAGCTGACAGTCAAAAACAGTCCATGGCCATTTTTCCTCACCTTTCCTAACAAAAAGGAGTAGAGTACTCCCTACCCTCCAGGACTTCAAAGTCTGTGCATGTATAATTATATATTCCAAGTATGTCATTTATAAACTCAATAAATTGAGTTGAAAAAAGTAAAAGTATGAGCAATCAGGAATAAATAATGTTAGCAGAAAGGCTGATTGAAAGAGCTGGAAGACTGATCTTGAAAATGGGAGTTGTTGATTTCAATAAACTTGAGAGTTGAGGATAATTTTTGGTGTTCTGGCAAACATAGGAATAGAGTACAGGATTATTGGCTACTATTTCCATGTCGTTTTGCTTGTGAGCAGTTATGATTTTAGCTATGTAGAGACAACATGCATAAGTCTTCCTTTTCTTAAATCCAGCCATTGGTTAAATATCCATAGCAAAATCTTTAACCAGAAAGTTAATGGCCTTGAAAGACAAAGAAGTGTGCTAATGATGCTGTATCCAGTCATAGAATCATAGAATCATAGAGTCATTTAGGTTGGAAGAGACCCTTGGGATCATTGAGTCCAACCATCTACCCTACTCTACAAAGTTTTCCCCTACATCATATCCCCCAACACCACATCTAAATGGCTCTTAAACACATCCAGGGATGCTGACTCAAGCACTTCCCTGGGCAGCCTATTCCAATGCCCGACCACTCTTTCTGTGAAAAATTCTTTCCTAATGTTCAGTCTAAACCTACCCTGTTGGAGCTTGAAGCCATTTCCTCTCGTTCTGTCATTAATTATTTGCGACAAGAGACCAGCACCAACCTCTCTACAGTGTCCTTTCAAGTAGTTGTAGAGAGTGATGAGGTCTCCCCTCAGCCTCTTCTTCCTCATACTAAACAGTCCCAGCTCCTTCAACCGCTCTTCATGTGATTTGTTTTCCAGGCCCTTCACCAGCTTCATTGCCCTCCTCTGCACTCTCTCCAGCACCTCGATATCTCTCTTGTATTGAGGTGCCCAAAACTGGACACAATACTCCAGGTGTGTCCTCACCAGTGCTGAGTACAGGGGCACAATCCCTTCCCTACTTCTGCTGGTCACGCTATTTCTAATACAAGCCAGGATGCTGTTGGCTTTCTTGGCCACCTGGGCACACTGCCAGCTCATATTCAGCCGTTTGTCAACTAGAACCCCCAGGTCTCTTTCTTCCAGGCAGCTTTCCAGCCACACTTCCCCAAGCCTGTAGCGCTGCATGGGGTTATTGTGGCCCAAGTGCAGGACCTTGCACTTGCCCTTGTTGAAACTCATATCATTGATGTTGGCCCAATGATCTGATCTATCTAAGTCTCTCTGTAGAGCTTCCCTATCCTCCTGGGAATCAACACTCCTGCTTAACTTGGTGTCATCTGCGAACTTGCTGAAGATACATCCTATGTCATGACCCCTTCAGTCCTGAGGCTAAGACAAAATGACATCTTGGTGGACTGCAACTATGTGATCCTGTTCAATAAATCCTTTGTAGAATCATCTTAAAGGGGATGAAGTATGATCTTATTCTGTTTTGGTGTATTGTCAGTCTTGGATTATAAACTTGAACTACTATGGAAATTTGTAGGCTGTGGAGCCATCCTTTGATTTTGTAACTAAATGCTATGAGTTTGGCTGACAGCATACTGGGGAGGTGGGAGGAAGTAGTGTAGTGTTTATAATTTGTTGTACTATCTTAAAAAAACAGGTCTTTTAACGTGTGCCTATAACTGGAAGCTCAATCCAATTTAACTGTCTTGCCTGTATTTCTTTTTGTTAACAGAAGTGAAGGGTAATCACAAAAAAGTAGCCCAGAAATATCTTGAGGTACAAAATATTCCCCTACCCCTTAATTGTTTTAATTAAGGCTCAATGAAGAAATTAATTATAGCTGATTTCATGAGACAAGACAGAGAAGCTAGCATTGTAGTATTCATCCCACCTTCACTCAAAAAATTTCCAGCAACAGAATCTATTAACTTTATTTGCAACATACTGATAGTATACAGACTGTTTCTAATTCATTTTAAAGATCATTAGGCAGGCCAATGATTTTCAAATATGTATTCGTGTTTATTGCTGTTAATTATTTTAGTAAAACTGATCATGTTTTTCCTGTTCTTTCTTCACATGCATGTTCAGTTCTGAACATCAGTGCTCCTTGCAGTGCTGGGGCCTCTACTGAGTTGCTTAGAATAATTTTTGATTTCTATACCAAAGTGTGATTTGATAATAGATGCAGCCTCCTAATTTTCAAACCTCATGTTTTCAGCATGAAGCAGTAGCCCTGCTTAAGTCAATGCATAAATCAGTTAAACCATGTAAAGCTGCTATATGATCCATTCTGCACACACTCTGTGTCAACATTTAGATCTAAAGTGTCGGCTAAGGTTTCTTCAGTGTTTGCATAGGAGCTTGTTCAGTATTTCTGGCCAGAAAATGCTGAAACTTTTTCATTTTATGAAATGGCTTAGTTGTTAGGCTAACTGGCAATCTTACAATAAGCTCAAATGGAGAATAATTAGAAGGGAAGTAAGATATAGATTGCTTACAGATATAGGTTGCTCAACTGTTTTAACTACTTCTAGAAGGGAACTGATATTTGTGACTAAATAGTGAATAATTTTCTCTAAACTGAGGGCACTGATACTGAGATCACTGAGTTGTGTAAGGTCTGCTATTGACTTTAGACTTCATGATTCTGAGCCAAATTCACAAAGGAATTAAAATAATTATGTTCCAGTGCAGATTCCTAAACCAAGGTTTAGGCATCACTGAGATTCTTGAAACTCACTGATTTTAAACTGTCCATACCTGATATCTTAAGGGCTACAAAGGTGTTAGGCACCCAAACAAGTCAATTTCCACTTCGATATATTTATATTACCTCTAGTAGTTGTGAGCACTCACTTTTCTGGTACTGAACAAAAACAACTACCCAAGACTTGATATTCATGTATTATTTAGCCTGAAGGCCCAGAAATTTTAAAAATTAAGTTTTCAGTTGCCTATAATATCTTTCTATTGTTTTTTAAAGTGGTGGTTTTCCCCCTAGGTAGCAGGAGGGGACATCTATTCCTTAGGCCAGAAATACCAATTTCAGCGAGCAGGAAATGTTTTGGGTGGGAAGAACACATGTTGTCTCTAACCTTCTAGACTGAAGACAACAATAAGGTAGAACAATATGGGGAAAACATCTGTTTAGAACAGAGAAAAGAGAGGGGTCTGGAAAATGCAGATATATACAATCTATGCCCTGAGACAGGATATCAGGTTTCCTGAATGAGCACTCCAGCCAACAGCATTAAATGATGCTCACTTTTTCCTCAGCCTGATGAATATCCTAATGATACACTCACTAAATCTGGTTTTATTGTGAATCACAAGCTTTGTGAAAGACAGTACTGGCCTGCCTTAAGTCTCCAAAAACAGGGGAAAAAAATACATGGCTGAACTGTGGTCTAGAATAGACATATCTTCTTAGCATTTTCTATTGACTAGTTTAGGTACATAATTATTCAGTCTATGAATTCTGTCAATGTTTTTCTTTGGTATACAGATTTTTGTTTACTTTTTCCCTGTTCGTTTTAGGAACCTGACCACTGTATTTAAGGCAGAACCTTCCATTTGGTGATAAGAGTGCCAAAATGTTTGCTACTGAAACATTTAGCAGTGTGACACTGGTACCTTTGTAGAAATTCTCTTATTTTTTACTTCAGTTAGTTTCCCCCTGTCACAAAAAGCAAATGAGACCTTGTGAAAATGAGGATGATGTGGGAAACACTAGAGAGAAATAAAATATCTTGCTCTAAATTCAATGTGTTTCTATTCTGGCATGATGGAAGATTAAAGAACACTTTGCAGAAACTCACACTTAAATTGATTTTTTTTTCAATAATTCCTATTATTCAGTTTACTTAAAGTAGGCAACTTTAAAAATAAAGATGCTGTCTTAGAGTTCAAACTTGCAAAGTACAGACTGCTGTCTACAGACTGCTTGATTTTTACTGACTTCAAAGGGGACTGAAATCTTTCAGCTTCATACTGATTCCTTGGTTCTTATGTGAAATTTTTTAAAGCTGTCTAAGATCCTAACTCCCATGAGAACAATTAAACCTAAAAAGCTTTAGGTATCTGAACTTTAGGCTAAAGTCTAGTTTCCACTTACAGTAAATAAGAACACTGATCCTTTCCTTGGGGAAAAAAAAATCGCATACCTCTTTCAGTGATTTAATATATATATATATTTCAGCTCTTCAGTAAGGACTATAAATAATACTTCTGTGTTTTTAAGAAAAAGCAGCTGAACTCTCCCATCACAGGTTTTGTTTCTGTCTCTGGTGGAGATACACTTTAACGATGAAATTAATGCATAAGAGCATTGAAATGTAGCTCAAGTTACTTTCTCATCAAACATAACAGAAAGCAATGGAGCTGGGAATAATGAAATTGTAATCCTCAGCGTTCTTGAGGTTTCAAGTACAGTCGCTCTTAGGAACAACTGATGCACAAAGAATTCCATCTGAATTATTGTACAGCACGCAATTGTAATAGATGCTGTAAGCTCATTCAAGTCACTAGAGTTCCATCTGGGATGAATTTGACCTATTCTGTATGTGATTTCAATTTTCTAAAATTTTTGTTGTTTGACAGTCATTATGTAACTTCTGACATTATTACATTTCTTGCCTAAGGGATATAATGATGTTGAATGCTTTGTTTCCTTTGAAGAGAAGTAATACAACAGGTGATTGCCCTTTCCATTAGTAGTCTTCCTTTTTTAAATTACCTTAACTTATAAAGTTTAGTTTCTTAGATATTTTAAGTGCAGATTCTTTAAGTATAGTGTAACAAAAGAAGAAAACCAGCATTTTTCTTCAAATACTTTCTGTTCAGGAAGGAACATCCAAAGGAAGTTAAGCATTATTTTTAACATAAAAATTTCATATGTTTAGTGTTTTTTCTAAAAAGGAAATTCCCTCAAGAAAAAACACAAAATCTACTAAAAGTTTTATGCTTATGTCCACTGCAGTGGCTTGCATTATGCCACTAACCTAGCCTGACTCAGAGGAAAAGAATCCCCTTACCAGTAATCATATTTCAATCAGACCTCAGTTGAATAGTAATTTATTGAAATCTCCCACCCCTAGTTTTATACGAATTCTATTGTGTAGGCTGTTATAGAAACAGAAGGTCATCACTGAATAATTATTCTACTCCAAAAAGGATTTAATTAGTTAGTAGGTGCAGAGAACCAATTTTCATCCTCTTTAACAGGACATTCAGGAACAGGATAAACAAAAAATTTTCATCGGTATGACACCAAACCAAATAATATTCACTTCATAATTCAGTGGAAACATAATTTAACTTTTTAAAAATATTAAATACAAAATATGTACAATTACTAGACTTGAAAATTAACTTAGAGCTCTGGTTTACCTGCTGGTCCCTGTTCGTATTTAGAACATGGGACACAATTTAGCAAAGCTAGCGCAGGAAGGAAAAGAAAGCAAAATTTAATTTCCTGGCCAAATTCATGCCCTATGCTCTTTTACTTCTCTGCCTTCTATTTTCCATGAGACAACTTGGAAGACTAAGATAGTTGGTAGGCAGACCAGGAATATGGCTACTTCTTACATCTCCTTGTTTCTTCAGGCAAGAAATCACCTGGAAAAAATATTACATCCTGCCTGAGAAGTTCCAATTGCACACTGAGTGGTGCAGAAAGTAGAAGATTCAATTGAACTGCACATACAACTGAAGATAAGTATGAGCATAGTGTTGGGAGGACTGGACTTAAAACTTTTCTAGCTGCCAACATGAAGAACTACTTACAGCTTGACGACAGCATTTTGTTTCCAATATATCTGTTATTTGTGGGTGGGAAGCTGTTATTCACCCAATAAAACAGAGCAGAGAACAAGTGACTATAATCGATGTGTTCATTGGTTTAAGTTGGAAAAAGAAGTTTACAAAACTATTACCTTTTTGAAAAGAAATCCTTGAAATTGACACTTACCCTTAGGTAAACTTCTAGCAGACGCTAATAAAACAGACTCCAGAATGTCTCTCCTGTGCTGATGAGCCTGCTGCAATAGACAGTGGCATATTAGCTGTCCTAAATGCAAGGCAATATCACACCTAGGGCTACAATTTATGAGGCAGTATTTAGATAGATTAGAAATGTTCATGATATGTTTGCCTAGCTGACATTTAAAGTGATATTTCATTAATTATGACAAGACTGACTTTCCCATGACTGTTTGTTTGTTTGCTTCTTCTTCCAGGGTCTGGGTACGAATGGAAGAAAGTGGAAGAGAGATGATCTCGGACAACCTAGTTTCCTGGCTATTGGAAATGAAAAATACATGTAGCTATATCTAATCTGTAGGGATTTTCTTACATTTTTTCAGAGTACAAAAGTGCCACGTATAATCAGTGTCTGAATCAGTGGCTATTCTTTCTTTGTAAAGATAGAATGACTTCGAAATGCAGCCTCCTCCTATTGCCTTATTTCTCTGCCGTGGGCAGGCATTTATGGTTCAATGGGAACTGGAGCAAGAGTGAGTCTGAGTTCAAATCGGCTAGGCTTTCTGCTGTCTAAAGCAGCATATTTATCTTCTTTCACAGTGCTGAACATCTCTAGTCCTTTATGTTTCCTGAAGGAGTTTTTCCCTGAGCACCTAGTTGCAAGAAGTGTTAAGCACACACCACTCAGCCAAAAACCGGTACCACCGACAGTGGTATAAAGCACCTTACCATGCTGTTTCCATGCAGATCTTTGAAATCTGAGGAATAGTTCTTCAGTGAAATAGCTGAGGATCCATGGGCATTACTTCATTTGGAATATGAGCAGATATAGACTTGTATGTATGAAAGGTGGTTCAGAAAACACGGTTGCTGAAAACATAATACGGAAGTGAAAACAAAAGACTGAAATTCAGGCGCAAAATCTAGATCAACCATTAATTCCTCTAAATTGTAGTCAACACTTGAAGTTTTAAAACGTTATAAAACTATTAAGAAAATGTTTTTTGTTGGAGGAAGAGAAGAGATGAAAGTTGGAAAGAATCTCTTAGCAATACAGTTTTTGATTTGTCATTTGATTGATTACTGAATAGAGCTTTTGCAAGCAAAGACGTCTGGTAGAGATACCCAGGTTCATCACAGTTTGAAAGAATCTGCAATCAGGTTCTTCCTGGAAACTTCACAAGCAGTTAAGCCCTGGAGTACATAAGGAGCTATTGACCCTATCTTTTCCACTCTCATTTTCCACGTGACATGACCAGTAACAGAGAGGTGTCCATTAAAGGTTAAAGATTTGCAGGGGAAATAGTGTGGAAGTAATCAGACCTTATTTATACAGCCGTCTTGCAACAAGAAGAACTGAATTTTAGGGGGTGTATTTACCTGTGCAGATGTGTAACGAAAAAAAAAAAAATAGATAAAATTAGGAATAAAGCTGCACAGGCACAAAATGTCTCATTACATTGGAACACGTTCTTCTATTGGCCAATCCCAATGGCAGGAAGAGCACCAAAATGCCTTAATTTCCCCTTTTTCCTGGTGAATTTGTTCCCGTACATTATGGTTTATCATTAATCTTCACTTTTGATTCTAGACTACCATCACAGACACTAAATGGATATTTTGAAGCATTATGTCAGCAATAGATGTGTTTATAAGCCGAGGTTCATGTGGAATGGAAAATAATTCAGTCTGAATGCTGACCTAAGATCTTTGTCACTTCTACACTCAAGTCACAGGACACAAGTAGGAACAATCAACCTTTTCTTAGCCCAGAGTTATACAAATTACACAAACCAACTGCATCAGAGAGTGCATTTACTGAAATTATTAATGCTGCGGCTACAAACTGCATAGGTCAGGTTGCACTCTAATGCACATTAATCAGATTCTAATGGTGATTCAAGAACTCTATCCAGTTCAGATATTTTCTTTTCTGGCATCAACCAAGTCCCTATATTTGTGCTCCATACACGTATCCAATATACGACCTAATGATTTAAATGGAGGGGAATTTTGCCTGAGGCAACTTGGTAGGCAATTTACTTTAGGACACAAAATAGTAGAAGAAATTTTCTCTTTAAGAAGAGGTGCCTCAAAACTCACGTTACCCACAACTGCATGAAAAATATTCCTCTGCCAAAGAATTCACCTGTCTACTTCTGTTTAATTCAGAATTTCTGCTATTTTTATGTCTTTGGTCTCTCCTAATCACTTACCTTGGCCACAGCGATACTCCAGCTCCGGGCCTGGCCTTGTCATGCTGATATTATCAGTGACGCTGACCTATCTTGTCCTCACAAGCCATCTAATTTTCTCGAAAAACCAAGCAGGTTCACAGGGGCAGCACCAATTACGTGTACTCAAGACAGTAAAAAAAGAACAGTATGGCTCGCTCCCATACAGTGAGTATCTAGGAAACTAATGGTCATATTGCATAAACAGGAAATTTGGTGTATTTATAGACAGGAAAATAATAAACTGTCATGAATCAGGGTGATTTCTAAGTAGGGGACTTCTCCATGCTATCATTGTAACTGAATACTAACTGAGACTGTTTGTGATTCCCAAGTCAGTATCAATTAAGGAAACTTTTAAGCTCTACTGTGACTTGTAATGTTAATGAAATAGTCTTTTGGTGTTGCACTTTCTTGAAGCTGAGTACTCCCATTACTTGAGCTTTTGTAATTTTGAAGCTTAACAGAAGGAAAGAACAGTCTTGTAAATGGTAAGAATTCTGTAGAATTTTTTTCTCTGTGTGTGAGTTAAAATGCATTCTTTTATGAAAACTGTGCTGTGGTGAACATATGAACAAAATAATGTCTCAGTGCTTTTTGTTCTTTAAACTCCTTTTTTGTTTGTTTGTTTGTTTGGTTATGTCTACAGCTGTTAGATATGCTCTGTCTACCTGAGAGAAGTGCAACTTTTGAAAAGCGTGCAGGTTTGGGGAACCATGTCCTTCATGTCCCTGAGTACTTTGTGTCAGAAACACAGGCAGATTAGAGCCCAAATGACTTCTCATCTCTAGGTGTTTTTTTTTTATAAATTGTTGGGTTAGTTTCTCTTGCATACAGCTACCAAAAAGAGCATCAAAGAGATGGGGGGATTTATACTCATAGCATGGCCCATTGCGGCTTCCCCTCATGGGCACTGGAGACCGTACAGGTTCTCAGAACCCCTATGCTTGAGGCAGTCCTTTTAAACTAATACTGTTAATGGTAGGAAAATTTGGCTGATGGCTGTCATCAGATCCCTCTGGATGGAGTGTGGACCTCATCCTGGGTTTCAGCCAGCATTAAGGATTTGGCTGCACTTATCTTTTAGGCATTTCTCACAGGTATTCATTATTTTTATTATTTGGTTTTTCTCCCTTCTGATTAATTCATAAAAGTTTCTAGCTCTTCAAAAATTACTGTTTTAAAATACATTAGAGATTTAATACATTTTGCTTATTTAGATTGTATATGTCTTCCCGCAGAAAAACATAAGCACTTAAACTTCAGCAACTAACTAACCATTATACATTCTCTGATCATTTATTTTTTTAAATAAAATTAATGCTTAAGGTAAACGTCTTTCCAAGAGTTTTTACCATGTACAATTGTCCTAAAGGGTAGATACATCTATATACAGTTGTACGGATGTGTGCATGTGTATATATATATGTATGTCCTACATCTGTAAGGCAGAAATTGACTTCATGAACAGAACTTATCTGTTCTTATTTCTTACTATCAGAGTGTAAAATCTCAAGAGAAAAAACTGAAGGGAAATGGTACTACTATCTCTATGGTTTTTAGCACTGTGAACTAGAAAAGAATAAGATGCATTCCCAGGGTTTTGTGAGAAGGCTTTGGGATGGAACACAAGACCATCTTGTCTCACATGAAGCATTCCTCATACAGAATGATTAATGGCTATAGTCATATTGAATTACTTACAGGCAGGTTGTGAGTTGGTTATATATTTGTTAAGCATATTTTTCACTATGTCTGGGGCACCCAGCTATCTACACAACAACAAAAGTTCATAGAGATGACAGACCAAGAGCAGCAGGATTTGAAACTATTCCTCAATCCACTACACAAAATCTTCAGTCTGATATATTATTATGAAGGAACTTAGACATCCTTATGCATCATGATATATAGAATCCTGAGAAAGTCAGATACCTTCCTCTCCCACATCTCGACTATGCTGAATGTCAATACTGAATGTCAGTCCAGTTCAGCTGATATCATGCTTCTGTATCTTTTCATAATATTTCTTTTGACGAAAACAGTGATAAATTAGAACAGATAAATATTTCCAAATTCCACTGTACAAGGGAAATTCAACATTTTAACATTAATCTTCATGCCATAATAGGACATTTTTCATAGAATGGAAGATCAGCACAATGTATCTTTCATGATGCTAAGGTGATTTTTAGTTATATCACACTGACTGAATATACATATTTTATTTTTTTTTAAATATTATTTCATTTCATTTTGCTTTGTTGAATTTATCCAGAAGACTTCATTCTAGTCGGTGGAATCGGTGAATTGTTTTGAACACCACAGGTCAGGACTTGTTACCTGACTAGACTACCTTTAGATTAATTGTTAACTTTGCCTCTGACAAGATTATATGATATCTTGTGCTTTAGTCATAATGACTTCCGTCATGTAACATCTGATGAAAAATGTAGTCTTCCAGGGACCTCAAGATTCCCCAGCAGTTACCTGCTGGGAAAGGCAGTCTAACACAGTTGTGAAGTGTGAGATAATTTGTGTTTCAAGACTGAAATACCCTAATCCAAGATTAAGAGAAATTTAGTGTATCAAGAATAATAAATTACTGAAAAAAACTGAATTTGTCAAACAAAATTGTATTAAGTGCTAAGGTATACAAATCATTTTAATTGAAAATTCTGCATCAAATCTAATTAATGCTTCTTTTAGCATTTTAAATTGGAACAATGTGGTTGAGATCTTACTAGCTCCACTTCCATTCATTCCATTGGATTTTTTATAATGCAGCTGTGGCTTTATTCAAAAGTGTTTGGTATTTAATCTGTATTATCTGATACAAAGAAACAACAGCCATCCATTATGTGACTATTGCATAGGAGGCAATAATGTAGACATAACATCTGATAATGGGAGGAGATACCATTTTGCTTAATGTGCATCCCTAATGCTGCCTTACTAGCAGAAGAGCAAGGTATTTAATTGTTTAGGTAAGCGTATGAGACAAGAATTAGTTTTCCAGTATGACAATAAAAGGTACCTGAGAATGAAAAAAAGTAAACTTTCATGCCAAGATATGTGACCTTAGAAATACCTGATTTCACATTCTAGCATGTGGTCATCTGGAGTGTTGATTCAAGAAGTTATGATGTTGAGTAGTGCTGACTCCCTGTGCAACACATGAAGAAAGCTTATGACAGACCCACAGAATTACCTGAATTCAACTGGTGACCAAGCTTACAGAAATCAAAACAAAGAAAAACAAAATAGTGAAAACTTGATCTTCATATATTTCTGTATCACAAGCACCTTATATTAGGTGCCACTTCAGATATGTAGCCTTGCAATGTGTCGGTGAATAAGCCACTCCATTTTTTCCCATTTATCTTAAAAATTTATTGCAGTAATGACCAGACCAACAGTTTCTTCTGCTAAGGATATGTCACAGCCAGCTAGCTAAGAATCAAGCTCTCTTCTTTTCTTTGATTGTTTAAAGATTTAAATATTTAATGGTGTTAAACGGACTGGTTCTCTACAGAAAATCAGGAAGTGATTTATATTAGGGGTATAGTTCTGGCAGAATGCTAAGAAGCAGCATAAGCGGAAACTCTCTCAAGCAGAAATAGGAATTGACTTCAGCTCTCCAGTCTTTGAGGCTCTTCTGCAAACTGTGCTTGAAGAGATGATCAAAACGAGCCATAGCACTCAGGTGCATGTGATGCCTATTTTGTGATCTTAGGTAGAGTTTAGTTGGACTGAAGGAAAGGAACTTCATTTTAAGATGAAAATGGTGTTCCATTTAAAAAAAAAAAAAAAAAACAAACAAAAAAAAACCCCAACCAAATAAAACCCCCAAAAAACAAACCCAAGCTTGTTTATTTATTTATTCTTTTCAGGGTTTCTGAGCTTCTGACACTTTAAGGCAGGTCTCTAGTAAGTGTATCTTGAGAAACATTCTGCCGATCTGCTGCAGGTGTAAAAAGCATGAAAGCAGTGGTGAATTCAGTTCTTCAATGAGGTAGTAAATCTTCCTCTAGCTATTCAGTAACAAATATTGCAAATTATATGCATGCTTAACAGGGAACAGACAAAACAGCTAGCTCCATCTGCAGTGTAAGATTCCTAGAGACAATGAATAACTGTAATCTCTGAAAAAAAATATTTTTGCATCCGTTTCAAATAAAATTTCAAACTTCTCAAATTTGAGGTTTCCAGTCTTTTTTCAGTCAGCCATAACTATCAGTTCAGGCAGAACTGAAATGCAACTGTAATTAGGATTCCGGAAAGACCCTAATCTAGACACAATTTATATTGGTTGAACTTTTCCTATTGGCTTTTTGGGGTTTACATCAGGACGTCAAAGAAAGGTTCAATAAGCTTGGCAACATGCAAAAAAGACCAGACAGAAAACTGAAAGAATTTTTTTTATTCTATAAGTTGAATGTGATTAATTGAGTTACAATTGCAATTGAATTGCAAAAATTCTAGGACTATCATAGAATCATAGAA